>JAUMHL010000009.1:7270708-7327894 GCA_032362345.1 Sandelia bainsii | reverse complement strand
TTGCTATGTAAAGTGCCTTGAGATGATTTTTGTTATGATTTGGCGCTATACAAATAAAGATGAATTGAATTGAATGTGTTTAGAAACTTTTGGTTTTTTGGCTTTTTTGAAGATCTTACTTCATATTACTTGTCTTCACTCAAAGTAATATGACTTGTAAGAAATAATGTTATTTTCTGACAGATATTTCACTACCACTGAAAAAAAACACCCTTTAAAGTCCAGTGAGCTGGGTAATTGTAGCTATGTTTATATGTAGGGTACATGACACAATAAATAACTATGACATTATGATGTCGTAGATAGTATGTATGTCAACACTGAGATTTGCAAGGGAACTAAACTTTTGTGAATTTAAAAGTATTACAATTTTCCAGTACTGACAACCATAATGTAACATGCTTTATTTTGCAACTTTCATTAGACTTCGCAAAGAATTTCATCATCAGTACGCAACCATTTACTAGGAAAAACAGACATGTGCTGCCATTGGTCGATAGCAGCTGTCAATCATAGGACTCTGTGCGTCATTTCCGTTGTCAGGTGGCGCTGTCGCTGTGGAAAGATGCGATCAGCGATGAGCGGAGGCTTTTCCTTAATTGCTCATTTCGGTAACAGGGGCTAAACAACCCGAAACTAAACCTCTGTAGTCTCTACTGTTTATGCGAGAAGCTCCGCATATCCACCAGACTGTACCCACGAAATGTCCATGTGGTAAGGAGACAGCGCAGACTTTACCCGGCGGTTTTGGCTCGAGGTAAGCGAGGTGGTGACTACGTTGCTATCTAGCTTTCTGGCTCGGCCGGCCAGCTGTAATGTTAAACTACCGCCTTTAAATGGCCTCCCGGCTTCTCTGTAGTCTCCAGCTTGGCTTTAACTAACGTCACTCGTCAGCAATTATATTAAAGCCTCTATGGTATGTATGGATACACGTTCAAGTGGTGCTAACATAGCTAATGGCTGCTATGTGCAGGTTACACCGTAAGCCCAACTCCTTGATGTGTTGTGAGTCCCTTTGTGTGGCCGGTGTGCCTGAAGCTGTGGCAGCGTCCTCAACCGTGGGATTCAGTCAGCTTTGACGTTAACGTTAGTTTGGTTTGTACGTGCATTCACTCTTAGCTTTGTTACTCTTCCTTATTATGTGTAGCTTACTAGCTAGTGAAATAATGTGTACGTTTGTGCTTGTTTAACGCTGACTGAAAATCCACCTCGGTCAGACGTCGTCCACATTACCGTCAACGCACGCCGTGTAATATGGGTTAGTGTGCGTTTTAAAACGTCTCCAGGCGGTCAGATAGTAACACATTAGCCGCCAGCTATCGGAGTTATTACCCGAGCTGCCTGTGGAATGGTTTTGCACAACTTGCGAGGCGTAACGTCAGCGCTTTACTCTAACATAACGAGACGCCTCGTTTTACAGTGCTCGCTGCTAGAACTGAACCGTGTCCAGACCCTGTGGTCGCAAAATAGCACCAAACAGCGTGTGACAGTCTGCGTTTATTTGCAATTATTTACGTGAAGTAAGTGCGACCTTGTGTCCACATCATTGTTGTGCGGTCAAGGGCGTTGTTATTGCAATATTGTAGTAAACAGCTGCTGTTATATAGGACATTATGTATGAGCTGACATGACTGATTGGCATTTCAGTCAAGCAGCACGACTGAAACGTATATGACCTCATCTCTTTATCCTGACTTTTCTGTTTCATTTATTTGTGGATTTATTGATTTGGATCATGCTGTCTAGCTGGCTTTATTTTTATTTCACTCATATATTTACTACCTGGTCAAGTTTCCTTCTGCTTTCTTGATACCACCTTGATTTTGCAAATAAGCTGTTGCTGCAAAGCTAGACAAGTGGCATGGAGTCTGGGTGGGTGGATCTTGAGACACCTACGTGGTTGTTTTGTTCTGAATCTATTTAAGGAGCCCATATTTCTCGTGGGCACCGGCAGCGTGTCTCTCCTCCTTTCGTGTGATATGATTCAGAGGCTGTATCTGTTCTTGTCCTCCCTCTGGTACAGTCAGAAGCAGAGGCAGTCTTGCTTGCTAGATCGCTGGCTGTGCAGAGAGGCACAGCAGTGTCAGAGAAGGATAGCTGTGTGCTGTCATCAGGCTGATGTCATTTAGGTCAGTGTGTATTAGTTGGTTGCATTGACCTTTGCTTTTTAAATGTGTTGAGGGTCAGCTCCATAGCACTACAGCTGGTGTTCAGTAGATAGATGAATAGCCTTGGGTTAGTTTACTATGTGTTGTATGGAAGTTTCTGTCTGTAAGTCAGTGTTCATGTAATAAATCCAAGGTGCATGAATTAAGTGTTTTTAAACTCTATGTAGCTGTAGAGAAAAAAGACAGATCACAGATAACCTTGTTAGAAATGTGGGACTGCTTATTTATAGCACTCAAACTAACCATTTAAAATATATCTGGCAGCACTGGAAGCAGTATGTGCATTGTTGTTTCTTCCGACTACTTTGACCATTGGATGAAGAAAGTTTAAGGAATTTCCTGTTAAGGAGCCTCATAAATTGCGGCAGCTGATTATCTGTTGCTTTGCGTGCTCAAGAGTAAGATGCTCTCTTACTATTGGCAGCGTGACTTGGTGTCACTCTGGCTTGCTCCATAAATGCTGTAAAAAAAAAAAACTCAGCTCATCAGACTCAGTGGGTGATGACTAGTGGAGATGGAGACAGATGGGCGAGAGACATGATGATGACACTGTCTGCTGTCTGGGATCACAAAAAGCCTCACGGAAGTGAGAAATCATATCAGCCCATACAGACTGCCAACTGTCCTGCCTCCTCTCTGCCCAAAAATGCCAACTGGCGAGTGGTGCACGATTAGTTTTGAAACAGAAAGATGGTGTAATTCATTACAAAAACAAATTTTTCTACTTTGTTCCACTTGCAAGACTGGTTACATATTCTGAAGATTTTTGGCATTTGTCAGCTCTACACTAAATGTCTAGCTTGTAGTTTATGAATTGCTGGATTTTATTAGGCTGAATCATCTCACTTGTGCAGTTGACTAAAATATGCAGGCCACCACTATCAGTCAGTGACATTTTTCCTTGAGATATGTCACTTTGTTTTGTCTTTCATGTGGGCCTAACTTCTACGAGGTGTTTTTTTTTCTCCTCACCTCATGCTGTGCATGTCAGAGGCTTACGGGCACATTTCACACTCTTACTGGTGTCGTCACCTGGACATTTAAGCGTTTTTGTCCAATGGAAATTCAGGACGACAGCAGAGTGAATCATTCCTCTCAGTTCAAGGCACTACTTCCCTGTTATGGGAAAACAACTGAGGTTTCACCAAATAGGAACTCAGTATCAGTAAACAAAGCATACCTCTGAATTCTGGGAGGTAGATCTGCTGTGGTGGTTAAAGTAGTTTGTGTAATGATGATGTGTCACACTGCCACTGTTTTTTTTTTTTTTTTGGCATGTGAATCTTGTTTCTTATCATAGTTTAGGGGCTTGGGGCTTGGCATTTAGTTTTTTTTTTCCCAGCTTAGTTTGAACACGTATATCCTTTCAGAGGAACGTCTGCATAAATAAGCCGGCTGTACAGATTTTGAGATTAAATATGCAGTTTAAGAGCGGAAGGATTTTCTGAACTCATTTCTCCTTATATCAGGAAAAGCTAAAGATTGATATGTGGTTGAGTGCTGAGATGTAAATTAAAAATGCTTTTTTTAAAGAGAACATTGTGTTACTGCAATGCATTTACATTTGATAGCTTACCATTTAAATTGCAGATTGTGACACATTCACATTGCCTTTTGGGGAGATTGAAACTGAGGGTGTCACCCTTGACGCCACCAACCGTCATTGTGAATGAAGCCGTAATGGCCTTACATTCACACCGAGGTGTTGGTTAATGTATGGGAGGGATATTTAAACTAGGCTGGGAGGAGCTGCCCTGAAGTTTACCTTTTTCACTTTAGTTCACTGATACTCCTGGCTGGCCTGTAGGACTACAGCTACTGCTAAACCTCTGGGTAAAGTCCATATTAAAGACTTTGGTTTGAAAACCATTTTTACGATGTAATTTTTTTGTTATTGGGTTGACAGGTTGTGTCCTTGTAGTCACATGCATGAACTTAACCTTTAACTTTATCCCATGCACTAATCTGATTTATTTCCTTGCAGAGCTCCAGTATGTCCAAGCGGCGCTCGTCGGAGAGGGGGGCTGGAGAGACATCAGGCAGGGCCAGCAAGCTGCAGTGTCCTGGGATATCTGGCAATAATGCCAAGAGAGCTGGTCCCTTCATCCTTGGTAAGGAAGCTACTACATACTACATACCACATTTGCTGGTTTGCTCATTCCCCAAAAATAAGAGATGGTATTCTGTGTAGCTGGGATTGCAGATTATGCCATTCTCTGTGTACATGTAAAGCTTTTACAAACAAATGTTTGCAGGAAATCAGTTAATGGTTTTTGTGTGAGTGAGAGAGTTGTGGGTGTTTCTGTTACCCCTGCTCCACCAAGCCAGTTCTAGTGATTAATTTGAAACCAGTTCTTTGCGTTTAGACAGCCAAATAACCAGCTCTCTGCCAGGAAAACAGGTGCCAGAGTGGCACCAACTCTTGCTGGTCTAGAACCCAGAGCCACTTGCATCAGGGAGTGTGGTCTGGATTACCATGACCAGCGAGATCAACTAAAGCTTTTTTGTAAAGATAACAATCAGTGTATGAAAACATAATTGATTCAAATTAGCAAATTAGCTTGCAAAGGCTTAACATCTTATTTGCATCCTGTGTTTAACAAGCAAAACGCATCAAACGTAATCACTGTACATAATGATCACAATGAATAGTGGCTTTGTGGACCATGGAAAAGCAAAGCAGTTCTTAGAAGCTTTGCAGTTTGAACCAACTCTCAATCAGAACTAGCAATAGCCCAGAACTTCACCGAGTTCACGTTGGTCGAAAAGTGGCATGTGTGTATGCACGCCTGAAACAAGAATGTCAAGAATTTTACTGATCCCCATGACATCGGCCAGAAATGTCTGAGTCTGTGTGGAAGCAGGTTTTTTCTCCCTCTTGAAAATGTGTTTTTCTCCCATACTCTCAAACTTCTATGTTTTCTACTACATAAAGCTACTATTTGCGATGCAGTGTGCCAAAGAAAACATTACACTAGGGGTGTTAATGGGTACATGCACAGTCTTTAATGAGTTGCAGTGAGAGCACAACTCTGGCATGGAGGCTGCCTTTTGGTCATGCAGCTGTTTTTTATCCTAGCAGGGACTCGCCTGGGCAACTCACCAGTGCCCAGCATAGTGCAGTGTCTGGCCAGAAAGGATGGCACTGATGACTTCTATCAGCTCAAAGTAAGTCTGCTGGGATTAGTATTTTTGTTGTCTTTTTCTTTCTCACAAATGTAATCAGTTTAACACATAGCGGCTGTAGCAGTGGCAATAAGGAATCAGTATATTGTTCAAAACTAAGTTATTATGCCCCAGGAGATATCTGAACCTTTGACTTTGCTTTGTTGGTGTTCATTTTATGGCCCCCTGTTTCAACAAACAAAACCTCAGCTGGGCATTCTGTTTATTGGGGCTATCTAATATCTGTTAAACAAGGAAAGACTATAGAAGAGGGCCGAGGAAGGTAGTGTCCCACCTGGAATGGCAACTTTTAACTTTCTCAACCATGTATTCAGTCGGTCTGTGACCCTTACCTCATATCTGTGACTACAGTGCGGCATTGTCTAATGCACAGCTTGTTTACTTCACATTGATATATGAGCTACTGTTCTAAAGCTGTGGCCATGGTTTGCCAGCTCCACACATGTATGTCATGTAATTTCTTCTGTTATTAAAAGTTTTAGTATAAGCAATGAAAATGACCTTTGTACTAAATGGTTAAAGCTGTCTTTCAGCTGTCTGATCTTGTATGAGTTCTTGCCTTGTCACCCTAATGTTTGCTCTGTTTTTGTTTGTGGTGATGGAAGATCCTGACACTGGAGGAGCGAGCTGATTCTGCAGGGGAGACGCAGGAGGAGAGGCAGGGAAAGATGCTGCTGCACACGGAGTACTCCCTCCTTTCTCTGTTGCACAACCAGGATGGGGTGGTCCACCACCATGGCCTCTTCCAGGTAGACTTGAGTCCTGCATGTATTTGACCATTAAGTGACATTCTATACAGGTACATAAACAAATAGTTAATATGATGGGCAGTTTCTTATAATTTATGGTGTATTACTCATCACTGTGTGGGTGAACATTCTGTATAACCGAGACAGATATAGTCCAGCATCACCATGGAGAAGTTTTTTCACTTTATATACAGTTCAGAATACAATAGATTAGAGTTAAACTTGCCATTTGTCCAGCCAGCTGCTTCTGTTTACCTTATTCAAGTTGTTTCAGTTGCGAAGAGGGAGTACCATTAAATGGCATGTTTATCTATAGTTCCTTTCTATTCACAGCCACATTCATTCACACTGAGCCTTCCACTTCAACCTGTCTCGCCACCTGCCTCTCCTAACTTTGTTATAGTTCCATCTGCCTTCTCTCCCTCTCTTTCTGTTTTTCTTCTTCGTCTGTCTTTCACATCCTGTTTGTTCCTCTCTGCTGGTGTTCTCAGAATAGCATCTTTGAGCCATGTAATCTGATGCATTTAGGCCTGCAGTATTGATTAGATTATTATAATACAGCACCACTGGGGGAGAACCAGTTAATAATGTACACTTTCAGAGGTGCTGACAGCATCTAAAAAAAACTGACAACCTGATATGGAGATCGATAAGAAATAGTGACTCTGCTATAACCAGAGTTGGAAGAAGATGAATGACCTTTATTTGTCCACCACCACCCAGCATATAGGAGTAGATTATATCTGATTCACATCTGCTACATGCGGGCTGATTGATCACCTCTATCCTGCTTGAATGTGTGTGTTCAATGAATGAGCTTGATCAGCCGCTTTATTACAGGAATCTGTTCACTTTGATGCATTCATGGATGCATCAACTTAAATTGATTTAGCCACAGTTGGAAAGTGCTTCTGATATATATCAACAGCTCACTCCACTTACAAAAGTATTTTCTTGAGGATCGTCTGTCAGACTTCTTTGTTGTTGTTCCGTAGGATCGAGCCTATGAGATAGTAGAGGACATGGAGGCAAACAAAGTACACAAAATGAAGAAACGGATCTGCCTTGTGCTGGACTGCCTGTGTGCTCATGATTTCAGCGACAAGACAGCAGATCTAATAAACCTTCAGCATTACGTCATAAAAGAGAAACGACTGAGCGAACGCGAGGCTATTGTCATCTTCTATGATGTGGTGCATGTGGTGGAGGCCCTTCATAAGGTGAGTCTAGGATGGTGTTAAAATAATACTATCCAATCAACCATAAATGTGCAGTTTTTATTGTCATGAATGAAAAAAGCTCCAATGCTACAATATTTTTGTCAACTGTAGGAGAAATTGCTTTATTTGGTAGTTGTACATCTTTTCTGATTACTCATTTCCCATGCTTGTGTGCCACTCCCAGAAACAAACTGATTGTTTTGATACCAGTGATTCACAAGGCACAATATGACCAAACTCTTTTTTTTTTTTTTCTTCTTTCTTTCCTGTGTGCAGAAAAACATTGTGCACAGAGACCTCAAACTGGGAAACATGGTGCTGAACAAACGGTAAGATGAAACTTATTTAGGCTTTTAGCCTTATTAGTTAGCTGGCCAAAATCCTTTCATTTTTATGGTGGTCATGTCAATTTAGCCTGCCAATAAACCATTCTGTCTCAGTTCGCATGCATAAAAGGCCTCAGCAAGTTGCGACACCCTGTGTGTATTTGGCTCTAAACTCAAGCTGGGGTCACATTCTCAGACTGAGAGTGAGATCAGTTGCTGGAACCTAAAGCCTCAATCTCTTCTGACGCAGGGTCCATGACTGTGGTTACTTTAGGCTGATGATTCATTCCCTATAGTTGGATTTTTGGAAGCAGAAGGTGAACTTGATTTGGGTGCAAAATACAGCAACGAATATGCCATTGCTTTTCTCAGTGGGAGAGTGTTTTGGGTTGGAAGCCTGTGAGCAATGTTACGCAGCACCCAGGACTCTGGTTAGTGCACCTCAGGTCAAACAGACATGCAATTTAGATAGCTACTGCAGAGTGGAAAAAATAGTCATCTGTAAAGCCCTCTCCAAATACTACATACATGAGAGAGACATTAAGCATCTGCTATGTAATTCATATTTGCTTTTTAATATTCATTTGTCTAAGTTTTGCTAGATTTGACATCAACTCTATGGAAGGTTCCCTCTTAACAGTGGAGATCTGCAAGCACCATCTTCTCTCAAAGATCTTAGAGATTATTCCACGCAGCCAGACTTTTTATATGGAAAGACATGACTGACACACACACTGTCTCTGTTCCTATGCTCGCTTACCTACATACATCTTCACATCCGAGCATGTATACTTGCGTTACGCACAGTTGAGCATAATCATAGCTGTCCCACATACTGTTCAGTCGCTTCTTGCACATGATCTCCGTTTCTGAGCGTGTGCATTTAGATGTCACATTGTCAGAATATCACCACCTGCAGCAGCAGTGGTCGTAGTAGTAGTGATGGTGGTGATGAAACACTGTTTTGGCCAGGGGAGGAGGGTTGGGGGGGAGGAAGGAGCAGACGAGCTGAATACTCCGTCCCAGCTGGAGACAAAGGAGAGGCCTGCCAAAGGCCCCATAGCTGAAAGCTGACTCACACCGCATTGCATGTCTCACACACATATACATGCACAAATACAGTCACTTATTGACCCTCTACACTGTTTAATCTTTTTTCTTTCACACCCCAGTCCTTTTCCTGCTTCCAGTGTCGTTTTTGTTTTAACTTGAGCATCTTTTCTGTTTTTTTTCCACTCTTTTTTATGCACCATGCTTTGTTTACTCACATATTTCCTCTGACACTCCACCCTGGATGTACATGAATGTACAGTCAGTAAGCAGGTGGTCAGTTTAGAGGGAAGCCCATTCCAAAATCTCCTCTCTTCTGCTGTAACTGACTGTCACTCTGGGAAAGACACATGTGCCATTAACAGACTCAGCAGTTTATGCAAAAGTGATGTGATTTCCTCTTGCAGAGCCAGCTGTTATGAATGCAGGATGTCATAAATCAATGTGCAAGGTTGTTGGTTGATGATATATGTCAGGACTGGATTGGCTATCTTGTTGTTTTGTTTTCTGTTCTTTCAGTGCACCCCTGTCAGTTTACATCAGCAATTTCTTTTGGTCTGAAGGATTAGTTCTAATGACTGATTGAGACATAACAATGAAGGATGAAGTCATTTGTAAAATTGCCTTTTTTGAAACTTATAATGGTAATAGACAAACAGTAGCCATAATGAAATAATACATATCAAATTTGCCGAAAGAGAAACGGTTAACAAGAAATTAAATTTGATGATCTGTGTAGAAGTTGCCCTCTTTTCTCATCAGCTGGTGTATTTTCAGCAAAATGTTGCAGGCAGGGTCTTTTGGGTTTCTGGTTTCCTGGTTTCCTAACTTACTTGGGGTATCATGACCAGGATGTAGACATGATGTGGTATCTTCAGTCCCCAGAGAAATGCAATTTCATTTACCCAATCTTCAGTGCAAGAATGGAAACTGGGGTCGTGATGCATACAGACAAAAGGACTGACTCCTCCATAAGGAATCTTTTATGTTGAGGATCCTTGAAGCATTGCACGCTGTTCCTCTGGCTCCACATTGTGCAGATTGCAAGGACATTGTATAGTTCTAGAGACTTGGATCACAAAAGCCATTGAAGGGTTGGATCACATAAGTAGCTGGAAATTATGTGGACTGAATGTTCTAAGGGAAGACTGAGATTGGAGCATTTGGTAGAAAATTGAGTGTTTGAAAGGAACTGGCTCCAGATGCTGTAATGGGAGCAGTGAGTTTGTGTGATGGAGCATGGTGTGAAAGTGAGAGAGAATAAGGGAAGCTGTTGACCTCAGGCTTTTTAGAAAGCGGATGTGGGTGAGGAGCGTGATCCAGAGAGGGCCCAGGCTGTAGACCGTGGCTGCTTTTGTGTGCGCTTGTGCTTTTGAGTGCATTTTCATGTGTACGTGTTAGGTATGGGAATGATTGTGTGGGTGCTCTTAAAGTTGCATGTTTGTGTACATATTTTAAATCTTCTTGAGCTTTATATATTCGCTTGCCAGCCCATCACCATGCAGGCTTAGTCATCAAGGCAATTATCCCAAGCCACAAGTTGACTCATACAGTATGTTTGTCAATGTGTGGCTTTATCTTCCCTTTCTCTGCTAAAAGAAAACAGAGGTATAAAACAGTCCATAGTTCCTCTGCCTTAATAATATTAGGTTTCACTCCACCACATGCAATCTAAATTTACCTTGATGATTCAGAGAAAAGTCTTACAGCTCCACATTATTTCCACAGAAACAAAATTAATCAAACACGGCTCATAAAAGCAGTGGGTCTTCTCAGACTTTGAAGTGCCAGTGTGTCTGGAGTGGTTTGGTTCTGCATGAGAAACATTATTTAAGATTGGTTCTATGCTCATGCAAATGTCATAGTACATACATATACCAAATATATAAGACATCTTTCTTTGAACTTTTAGTCTTTTTTATGGTTAAGTAAAAAAAAATTCTCTCACATCTGCTTTTTCTTATCTCGGTCTTTTCAATTTCATGATTGGTTAGCATTACAATCTAACCAATCACTTGGATGATTGTCTAATGTTAGCAGTGAGGATCAAGACTGAGTTTTTTTTTCTTCAGGAGTTGAACATGTACGCTTAAAATGGAAAATAAACCAGCAACTACTTAACTATAATGCAACAGATGTACAAGGATCTCCTAAATCAAAGACATAGTGATGTTTTTGTGGGAACATCGTCATGATGTGGACAGGAAAACCTTGTGACATTTTTACAACGTCACGAGATGTCAGAATGCAAGATGCAAGAATCTTGCGTTCAGTTGTCTAAGATTAAGGAAACATCTTACTGCAAGTATAGCGTAAGGAGACAAGAAACGTTTTGCTTAAGACTGGGTGTGTTACTTTGTTTTGCATCTGGCAGTCATGAGATACTGATGTATTTTTATGGTCAAGTGAACCATGAAATTATAAAAAAAAACCCAGCTTGCTAGCAAGTTCTCCCTGACTCTGTCAGCCTATGTTTAATTCATGCCTTAGGCTGTAAGTGTGCAGTGTTTCACTAAACTTAGATTTGTTATGATGAGTAAGTTTGTTTTGCTATTGTTTTCCATGGTTTTATCAAGTTAAGGTAGAGAGGTGTGTTCATATGTTATTGAAATATTTAGATCATTATTTGATTCAAATATTCATTCAAATTGATATTGAATCGAATTGATTGATATTTATCAGGTGTGGTTTGCATGTTTGTGTCTGCTGACAGGACTCACAGAATCACCATTACCAACTTCTGCCTGGGAAAACACCTGGTGAGTGAGGACGACCTGCTGAAAGACCAGAGAGGAAGTCCGGCCTACATCAGCCCTGATGTATTAAGTGGTGAGTGAAAAACCACAACCATGTTCTTTTTGAAGGATAATCAACAAAGCTGGTGCTCAAAAGCCTGTTTCTGATATGAGGCGTCTGCATCACCCAGTTTCACTTCCAAAACAACAATCCTGTGTGTGCAGGTGTGAAAATCTTCCTCACTGCCATAGCTTCAGCACTGTTAGAGATGGGATTGTGGAGTGTATTAGCTATTAACAAGTGAAACACAGTTGTCTATTTCTCGGAATGCCAGAACTGAAAGTTCTACTTACAAGAATGATTCTTGTTGATCTGGGACCAGGTCACATCCTGGCCTTTTTGAAAGCCATTGCATAAGATTTAGCAGTCAGTCTTGTGTTTGATTTTCCGGTTATTAGCCAACAAGGAAGAGGGTATGTTGCAATCTCGGGCTGACTAAAGCTAGGAATAGCTTTTTTCTTTCTGTAATCACAGTGATTTTGCATTTTCTTGTGGTGTGTCTGTTTGCACAGGAAGCTACTCTTTACTTTTTGTGTGAAACATAATCTTCGTCTGGGGAAAAAAAACGGAAATCCATTTTCATTGTTCAAATTACAGTGCTCATTTGTCAAAGCACATCTGCAGACATGCACTTTCGTCTTAGACCCCTAGTTCCATCCATATAATAATTGATTTCTAGAGCAACAGTCTGGACAGTCAACAACATTGGGAAGATTTTAAAATAGTTTTAAACAATAACCGTTCACCTCCAACCACTCAAACTGTAGATAAAACCGGGGTGTGTATATCAGCATAACGTGACAGGCACACAATTAAACAGAGCTTCAGTGACTCACACACTGATGACTCACTCGAGGGAAACTACTCCCATTTACCCCCTTCCCCTCCCATCCCCCGCCTGTGTGTGTGTCACAAGCTTTAACATAATTGCCTGCTGCTGTTGCTGCCGCCTGCCTGGCTGTAACAACACTGCCTATGGTCATGCACAACCATGATGCTCCACCCTCAGCAGCTCCAGTTTATTCGTTGCCAATCCACAGCTGATTTAGTGGCTCAGTGTTAATTATAAAAACAGTTCTTCTATTTCAGAAGTCAGCAGTGTGCTGGAGATGTCTAGGAAATATAATGGATATGAAGTAATTGCTTGTGTTTGCTTGTTAATCATTAGACAAGGCGGCTTGACAGGAATTGAACTTGTTAAAGGGTTGATCACCCCTGAGTCACACAGGGTGGAAAAACTGCCATTGCATTAAATAGACTATCAACATTTGTTGATATCAAACACTAACCCTGATCCTCTCTCTCTTCTACCCCAGGTCGGCCATACCGTGGCAAACCCAGTGACATGTGGGCTCTTGGTGTGGTCCTGTTCACCATGCTGTATGGTCAGTTCCCCTTTTATGATAGCATACCTCAAGAGCTCTTCCGCAAGATCAAGGCTGCCGAGTACTCCATCCCAGAGTGAGTACATGTCCCATCCATGTAACATTTGGTGATGTATTCAATGCAATAGAATCTACCTGCTCTGACAACAATCGTAGCATACTAAAAAGCACAGTGTGTACTGTTTATTCTCTATTTATTCTTTTGTAGTTTTGCAACACAGAAGGAAATTAATTGTAACTGTTGTTATACTGCCAGCAAGCTTGTTGGACTTCCCCCCTCAAACAAAATTAATAATTGTTTATAGGTTTTTACCAAATACTTTTGAATACTCCAACCAGGATAAGAGGTATAATTGAGGCCCAAACAGGGTATAAAGCTCCTCCTATCTCCTCTAAAATGAAGTAATTTACCTGAAAAATATTTTTAATGCAGATCATTTGTCAAGAATTTACCGCATTTAAATATTCATTTTTGTACCTGATGCAATAACAGACGGAGCCTAGTGTTAGCCCCACTATCGAAGAATCTTTCAATAGTGGTTTTGTAGAATTGTCATCTACAGTAATCACATTTATCTATTAAAAATGTCTTTTCCCCATTCCTATTCTTCTCCACAGGGACGGTCGTGTGTCAGAGAACACTGTGTGCCTGATCCGAAAGCTGCTGGTGCTAGACCCTCAGCAGAGGCTGACTGCAGGAGAGGTGCTGGAGTCTCTCAGTGCCATCATTGCCTCATGGTAATTGCGCCCTCTGCTGGCTTTTGGAAAAATTACATCAGATGTCTTGCCTCTCATGTTATGATTATGTTGTGCAGGAGCTGAGAAATAATGAATAACAAATCAGTTCATGTAAAATGAACACTACTAGCTTAAATATTGTTAGCCATACAGTGATTCTACATGAGTTGTTTCAACTCCCTGTTGTTAATCATAATTGTGTTTTTCTAATGACAGGCAGTCTGTTTCATCACTGAGTGGCCCTCTGCAGGTGGTGCCGGATATTGATGACCAGATCAATCACCCAGAACACCTGCAAGAGGTACATTAATAGAGAAACATGACATCACAGGTCTGAATATGGAACCTGTCAGATAAATACAGAACATTTAAAATAGAGCTGGTAAAATATAAGTGCATCTATGTGTTACAATGGATCAGTGTTGGTCGAATTCACTTTTTTAGGTGGTTTTGCATCATGTTTACATTACTTCTCAGATACACTTAAAGAGCATGTTTATTTTCATCAACTCAGATGTTGCAGCACACTGAACAAAATACGTTTCCTATCCTCAGGCCAAGGTGATAGAAGAGTCTTCACAGTATGAGTTTGAGAACTACATGCGCCAGCAGCTGCTGTTGGCTGAAGAGAAGAACACTATCCACGAGGCCAAGAGCTTTCTCACCAAGCGCCAGTTTGGCAGCATCCCGCCTGTAAGGCGTCTGGGCCATGACGCCCAGCCAGTCAGCCCGCTAGATGCTGCAATACTGGCACAACGTTTCCTCCGGAAGTAATCCTCAAACACCAAACTCAGCCTCTCTGGTCTCCCCTGGGAGACCAGTGGAGTCCAGAGAGGATGAAGAAGGATAAACTGAACTCACACAAATGGGGCCCAGGCTGAACCAGGGTACAGATGGCCCCGTTTATCGATGGGCTTTGGGCAAGCTAGGTGGAAAAGACATGAGGAGGGCACCAGAACAAGCTGCCAACCCAGAACTTCAATCCTCATGTCTGCATCCTGCAGTGAAATGTAGAAAAGCCTGGAGGAAGATGTGAACCATAGGTTTCCCTGTCATCAGGTCGTCCACAGTCAGATCTCACTGTGCAGCCAACCCTGATGGCACAGTCACACATGGGGCTAACACAAGCCTCTGTCTGGAGTGTTAAAGAGACTTTTAACTCCACATTCCTTCTCCTCCTTTGAGATCCCCCTACTGTAACACTTTCACAACTCTGGAGACCCTGAGCAATACAGGACCAGAATCATGTAGCAACCCTTTCTCTTCCCGGTGGTTAATGGTGTTGCCTCAAGTAAGATCACCTTATCACAGATGCCACTTATCTATACCTGCATTCCACCCTCCTCTCACTCCTTCCTCTTCCTCTCCGTTTCCCTGTATTGAAAATGATCTAGACTGGTCCTGTCTGTAACTCTGACTTCAAATCAATCTACCTCTCTGTCTCTCTTCTCTGTTGATAAACCATGTTCACTGTTCTGAGACAAGGGATTGTAACAATGGAGTCTTGATGCCACCAGTGACATAAAGCATTAATGTTTTCTGTCAGAGAAACCTTATCAGTGGTTTCAAAAATCTGAATAAGCTTTTTAATCATATTTACCTTAATAAGTAGCATTTGATCCCTACTTTAGCATTGAAGATATTAAATATCAAAGTGTGTGTACAAGCATTCTTTGATATTTGCAGAATGCATTGTCTCCTGCTTTTGCTCGTCCCTGTGGAAATCTTTTAGCATCTAGGCAGCTAGTATGAGGTACCTGGAAGTCACAATGCCAAGAACTGAATGGGGGAGAAACTGTTGGATCCTCTCTGCCAAGGCATATTGATGGCTTCCTCAGTGCTGTTATTTTGAAGATCAGGCACTGTCATGTTTCTCTTGCCAAAAATCATGTCTTAAAATTACTCTTAGCCAAGGAAACTGGTACCCACAGCCTCATTCAGAATCAAATGGCTTCCAGGTATTCCAACTTCCCTATTCTCCTTAATCAAGACGGATTGTGGGACAAGTGTTTTTCAGTATGAATGTGAACTGTCATTCTACGCTTTAAAATGTCTGCAGTATTCCTGAGTCTGTATGTATGTGTTTCAGGCCAGGCAAAATGAGTGTGCAGAGCTGTCGAGCTGTTGACCTGTGACAGACCTAGACCTTATAAGCTAGCCTGCAATCTTTGTGTTCTGTTAACTGACCTGCCTCAGCAGCAGACACTGTGAAAACCAGAGCAGGATTGGCTAAGACTTGCCGTTGACTGAATGTTTTAGCGATCACTAAGATTGGAAAATATCACATATCTATTGCCATTCTCAAGCCCACTCACTAGCTCAATTTATATGTGCTTTCATTATCTCACCATATATAGACTCTCTGAGAGACTAGCTGTTGTCTGGCAATCGATACTGTAATATTTTGTAGAGAAATGAAATTAGACTCACAGGTTTTAAGTTTAGTTGCTGGGCCCTCTTGGCTATTGATGTTTTTTTTTCTCTTTTTATTAAGTGTTTCTTTAAACCATGGCAAAGCTAATCACCAGTGACTGTTGGACATCTGTACACTGCAACTTGCTATTGCATATTGGTATCTACTTTAGACTCTCTAGTCTTTTTCCTATTTATATTCAAATTGGTTGCATGAATATAGGCTCTGGAATATTTTCACATATTTCTTTTTTTCTTGTAATTTCATGTTGATTTTATTTATTCACTTGTTTAGACTTTACCCTGCCCCCCATACCACTGAGGCTTGTATCACAAACATTCATCGGCCATCAGAAAATTTCCTGTCCATGGAAATTTGTGAAGTTTCTTAGACTAAGACTAGGTATAACTTTGCCAGTGAAACAGGCCCCCAATCTCTTTGTTGTTGCAGCTTTAAGAAGTGTTTATTCCAACATTGGTTCTATGTTAAACCTTCTCAATTTGATTCTTTTCAGCCACATTGAATAAGTAGCATTTTTTTTTCCTTTTTGAATTCCTAGATTTTCTTGCCATTTTGCCACAGCTCCTGTGGTCAACTTAAGCTACACTAATAACCAGACTGACTTTTGCATAGTTCTATTTTTTACACAATACAAAATGATACTCGCTCATGATCTGGATTTACAGGAGGAATTTAGGTAGTGTTGTTTTTATTTTTTTATCATTACCCCCTATCCCTCACCACGTAAGGGTGCACTCTCTGGTCAGTATGTAAATAATGTACCAACATGACTGCGCAAGTCATACTGTCTGTAGTTCACCCACTGAGATACCAACTCTTGTTTCAACACATGCCAGTTGACATGCATTATAGGCCACGTTGGCCATCAAACACCACATCGGGAGGCTAAAATAATACGTGAAGAGAGCTGTCTGCTTTCTCCCACTTCAATGTGAATTCCATAGGTATACAGCAGTATTGTAGTAGTCTAGATTGTTCATCATAAAAGGGTGTTTCATGCACGCTTCAGCCATTGCTGAGTGCTGACATGAAGTGATTGTCTGTGGAGTGTCTTGCACCATCTTCCATGACACCCAACTACAGGTTAGTAAACTAGAGGTTCAATAAACATTTTAATGTAGATGTTATCCCCCCCCCCCCAAAAAAAAACAATAAAATAAATCAAAAGGTGTCTCACTTTCTAGCTAGTGGGTTGTACCTCATTCAATGTTTGTTTTGCAGAGCTGTATTGGTAGACTGAAAAGCTTGGAAATAGTGTGAGGTTAAACTCTGTGTAAAACATGTGGCTGTTGCATGATTTTGAACTTGCAAGGTGAAGCCAGATAAACAGAGAATTTGAAGAAAAATTATTCCTTTGGATCCTGAAAGTGTCTAAAGCAAGAATAATTTACCCCTAATTGGATGTATAGTACAGTTTTACTGGTTTTCAATATATTCAGTTTTTATTATTTTCCTTCTGGTTCTAAAGTTATGAAGTCATCATTGTATAGCTGGTATTACTGACTGTTTCAACTGGAAACTTGGTGTAGGAAATGTGGTGCGGTGTAGTTTAAACCCAATGGGATAATGTGTTGTAAGCTGCTTGGTCGGACATGGGCATCTAGATACGGAAAACTGCATAATTGTACAGATGAGAAATGTTTGTATAAAAAACATATTTTTCTACTTCATCAGATCTCTACATGCATGTCAGCAATAAACTTTGATATGGAAACATTTAACTTTGTCAGCTTTATGTGTTATCACTTGTCTTTTCATTGCCACTAGGTGGAGCACGTCTTTAAACAATGAAAATAAAGTCTGCAGTAAGAGCAGTATGTTTTAATATTGGTAAGTGGAGGACATTACACTGAATATTTTTCTTTGTTGGCTTGCACATCTTTCTCTGCCAAATGTGGACAATGCAATCTACAGAAAATGTTGGTTGTATTTTTCTGCTAGGCAACTACATGAGCTTTTACATGAAGCTGTATCAGGCCTGTGAGGGTGAAACTTGTATGAAGGAGGAACGGCATATAAAATAATGATCCCTCTGTCTTGTGTTGAGTCAGGCTCTGGCCTAAACCCAGGTAGACGTGCTCAACAGGAAGCTTCCTGCTGACATTGACAGCGCTGCAGGACCCTGTGGACTGCTCTGTGCTGTGGACCCCCCACCTCACATCAGACTTTGAATGCACACACAAACACCCTCTTCAGCAGGACATTGATTCAGAAACCACACTATGCCTGCAAAAAATACATACCCACGGAAATCTCGGCATAAGCACTGTAGACCTGACAGATATTGGATAAAATCTTTGATAAATTCATGTATAAATGTTGCATGAAGACTGTGAAACACTGTAGATTCACATTTTAAACTCAACTACACATCTACATGTACAGTATGCTGTATGTCTACGTTTACCAGGAGTATTAGGAGCATAAATGTGGGTCCCACTGAATAAAATCAGCCCATGATCACTGGACAAATTAGTGGATCAGACCTGTGACCTACTTATTAGAGATGAGTTTCAGCCTGTAAGTACTTACCAAAGGCAAAATTGCTGTGTTGACTCCTCAAAGAAGAATTACTGAATTCTGAGTAACCCTTCCCACCCCTCTGAGTCTTGACTGGGTCTCTCTCCTGGATCATTATAGCCCTCTCCCAACATGTCAAGCTTGGCGGAAAAGTCCAGAGATCTCATGGGTGAAAGTTCCACAGATGCTTTGTCCCCATAAACTACAACCAGCTGTCCTTGAGGAGGTCCATCATGGATTCATGCTCTCCTCAAACATACAATTGTTCATTAAAGGCTATGTCAGACAGTTGCGATGTTCTTGCTTGATTACCTTAGAGAGCATTACATATTCAGTTTGACAGGAAGAAAGCAGGATTTATCCAGCTGGACATGGATTATAAAGGATAAACTCAGATCCACATTTCCAGATGTGTGTGTATACCAGTATTCTTATAGCTTTGTATGTGTACATTACTGGTAGCAGTACAATTGTTAAAATTTATTTGCAATGACTGATTTAAATGCACAGCTGCATCTGCTTTGCAGTTATATCTTTAAGTGTTTATGCCTGTCGATGTGTGTGAATGTGTTTCCAGCTGTTCTCAGCATGCTGAAGGCTTTATGACCTCTCCTGACACATACTTCAGCAAAACATACAACACCAAATTTATGCTGTATTTGAATATAAAAACAAAACATGTGACCTTACAACATTGAGCAAAAGATATGGTCTTACAGTTGTGTAAGAGGAGGTCACATTTAATAAGATGATGTATGCCTTAAAGGCTCTAACAGTTGAACCAGTCACTTTAAAGATAAGTGACTGGTGGAAGTTCCATCTCTGATCATGTGCTTAAACTGACAAATGACTCTATTGTCTAGCCCTGTCCACTCTTTACTATTGATGCTCTTCTTAATGTCTTGATCAAAAAAAGAAAGGCAATAATTTCAGCAGTAAATTAAATTTCCAAAGGCCCTTAAAAATCAAAGTGTTATATGACATTTTAGCATTATTTCTGGAACCTTCCTAAAAGTGTTCAGAAAGTTTTGTGACAGCAGTCCAGTTATATGTATTATGACATATCTTATTTGTAAAGTAGAAAACCTCTGACGATTATGAATGTGTTTAGTAAATATTTATCTGTTAGATTTTAACATTATATATGACCTCATGGTGGTGCTACAAGAAAAAGGTTTGGAAGTTTCCATAAAGGATTCAACCTACGGAGACAGTGAATACATTTTGTGTTAGTCTTGCCAGTACTTGTCAAGCTATCTTACTCCATAGTGTTGAACAGATGGATCAAGCAACCGCCTGATTCCGCTTGCAACACTACTGGGTCGATATTTTAAGTCATATTTGAAGAGACACACACTTCCATTTGTTTCCTGTTAATGTTTTCAAGACTCATAAAGAAGAAGGGATGATTGAATTAACAGCATTGTGATCTGCACTGCAGACACGCTGAACTACTGTAAGTTCATTTTTGCTGGTGAGCAGTCAAGGTCTCAAAACAGAATGTGCATACGGTCTCCATATGAGCAGCAATGAGGGAAAACATCTGCTAAAGGTTTTTCTTTACTTATTTTAAATTACTTGTCATGTGTTGCTCCTCATATTTGAGTGTTGTTAAAGCAGATGATAAAACAGAAGATCTGCTGAATGCATTTAAAGTGTAAACTACAGAGTGAACAATTAGTGTGATCACAAAAGCATGTAAATCTTCTAAAGTGCCTAGATGTTGTAGTTTTATGCTTTTTTTCATTTATTCTGCAGTTCAGATAATTGTTGTCACATGCTGCCATGTTTTCACACTGATGTTGTGTGACGACCCTTACGAGGACAAGCGGTTAAGAAGATGGATGGATGTTGTGTGACTAAAGTCAGAGCTTATGTTCCTTTATACTAGTGAAGGTCTCTTACATGCCTACATTTCAGAAAATTAAACAAACGAGGTAACAAAACCACTGCTCCTCATATTCTGCCCACATTAAAGAGACCAAATTAATTCAGCAATAGACATGACTTCAGATGTGGATTAAATCTGAAGCCAGCAGGGGCAAATACTTTGTAGTTGTACTGTAAACATGGCGTGCCCAACAGCCACGTGATCACAGAACTGAGCAGAATACTGACCAAATCGAAGGGATTTTATATAATAATTATTTTATTGTGGTTAATTTGATGTTTCTCCCAACTCATAAACTGCAATAATGTGAGACGTTTAAGAGAAACAACTGATAGATGTCAATCATCAACCTTTAGCTGAGACCCCCAGTTTCACTTTGTCATGGTCACAATCCAAACGTCCTGTCTTATTTTGAAATTCTCAGTAACTTCCTGTCTGGTCCTTTCCTTAGCCCTGGTCACTTAACATGCTAATCATCCTGATTGATTTCAGCTGTGCCTCCCTTGCTCTGACTAGGAGACCACCTACTCCTACTTGATATTCTTTTAAGTGTGGAGCTGGAAACTCCAGAAGCTTACTGATTCCATGCATCAGCATAAAATGGCAAATTGTCAATTTTACACTTTGAACAAAACAAGATGAAACACAATCAGTGTTCTTTAGTTGATGGCCGATTTTGTTTGTATGATAGAGACAGGTGAGCGGTTTCTCCCTGTTTTCTCTCTTTATAGTAAGTTCAACTCATCAGCCAACACGCTGTCAGATGAGAACGGGCACGACCAGCTGTGGGTTCCAGCTAAATATTTATGAAATAGAAGAGCAATCAATCTTCTTTGTAAATCTAAAGTGAATCTGCATCCATTCCAAATGGTAATATCTTTTTAAAAATGTGTTTGCATTTGACGTGATGCAGACTGCTTGTGATGGTCATATTTTGCCTCCACATGGCTTCACTTTTTGTCCTTTCAGGTGTTTTATCAACTATTCCTATTCTGCCATTGTATTGAGCAAATATCTGTGTAAACTCCTTTTTGTCCTTCTCCCTTTCTTCACTTCTTTACTCATTCATCAGGTGAAATGTGGAATGGCGTCAAGAGTGAGTGTGCCATTTTCAAACTGCCCGCTAACATTGAACATCTGGTCCCACAGGGAGGAGGGTGACCCTGTCAATGTGAGCCCTTGTCTCCCCTGTCAACACCATGAGAGAAGCTCACCACACAGTGAACAAGGAGGTGTGTGTGTGTGTCAGCTGACACTGTTCATATTGAACTGATGTTTAACAGGCATCGTTAAGGCCCATGAATATTATATACTTATGAAGGAGCTACTGTAGTTTGACTGGATATTTTTGTTCAATCTAGCCTAAAACTAAACTGCTACATTTGTAAATCATCTACAGCTTATTGTAAAACACCCTGCTCTATTATTGTTTATTGGATTACTGTCATCGATATATGGAAAACTACTTGCATATCTTCTTTCTCGGTGTAGATACTGAAAAAAGGTAAAGGGACAACTGAAAATAATTTCCTGTACTCTGATGTTTCAAGCCAAAACATTTTCAGCATGTTTAACCTCAGACCACAAACAGGTGGCATCAATAAAGAGGCATTAAATTAATTTGTCAGCAAGAAACATCTGAAATGCAATAGTCAACAACAAAGACATAGAGGGAAGGATTTTACAGTGAATCATAGGAAATCATTAATGATAAAAAAATTCCATTATGTCTATCATGTAGCCCATTTTAAATCCTACTGGAAACAGATATTTTAAAAAATCTTTGTCGTAAGAAGAGGCTCACTGAAACAATATTTTCTCAGTTCATCCCTGTTTGGGTAAATTGATCACATCTGTGCCCATGAATTTGATATGACTTGGTTAAATAATAGCAAATTGATGGTTAAGGTTATTAACATGCATATTGTCTTTAATTTAAGTTGACCATTTTTAATAAACTTATTTTCTTTAATGCTTTCTTAGTTTTGTTTATGCAAAGATTCATTTTTCTCCTGTGTAAGTTTTCACTCCTCATATGGGGATGATTTTTCTGATCTTGTTTATAGCACAGATGCATCTTGATGACTCTCTCAGTGCCCATTTGGGTCGATTGCTGCCACCTATGTAAACTGGCATCTGTAGAAATTAAACTACTCAGCAATACTAGTTTACCAATAACTGTATGCAATGTAAAATCAAGTGAGAACAAGGAATCCGATCTGACGGGAAGAAACTGTTTGGTTTTATCAAAATCTTGAAATATGACGAGTTCAGGCTTCTGGAATCGTTTTGTGAAGGAAAAACTTAATTGTGTCATGCAGGCTGACATCTTTCTTCACTTTACTGTATCTGTTTTCCAAAAAAAAAAAAAAAAAAAAAGACTGCAGAAACTAAATGTGCACAATCCCAAACGCACTCACGCCAATCCCTCAGTGACCAGTTGTGGGTAGAGGGAGTGTTAGCTTAGGAAAAGAGCCTCCATCCATCCATGGTGATTATGACTCTCGCAGCTGTCTCCACTCAGCGTGGTCAGCAGAGAGAAAACGGCAGGAGGTATTGTAACATTAATGCTGTGGAAAAGCTCAGAAAAACTCAGTTGTATGTCTGCACCTCTCTGTTCTTAATGAAGTTTGGGTTCACACCACATTCTTTCTCAGACACAAGATATAAACAGTAGAGACACATTATTGAATCAGATACTGTACTTTGCTGGAGAAGAGGTCTGTGGGATGAATGTTAGGAGAATATGTGAAAATGTTCACTTTGATAGAAATAATAGACAGCCAAGCATTAAATCTAGCCTTTGGACATTTTCAGAACTAGACTTTTTTTTCCAGATTTATAAACAAAAATTATATATTTTTTTGTTTTATGCATTGTCTACTGTACATTATAGAACAGAGGATACATGCCAGTGGTCATATTCTGCAAATAATCTCTCAAATCTGTCACAACAAGCAGACTTCTCTTTTTATTTTAAAGGTTTCTTTTCATTTGTGACACAGCTGTTAACCAGAACACAGAGGAACCATCTTTCTAAAGAAGTAGGTCTAAATTTGCCTCAGGGTTTGTAATTTGACTTTTATCCATGTCTTTCAGTGAATAAACACAGTTCTTTTAATTTCACCCATGCACAAGTCTGCTAAACTGATTCAGTAATTTAAAAAAAAATACCTGGGGCCTTGTCATGTTACTGCAATTAACACTAAAAGTAGACCATTACCGTGTGACAGTACATCGAGCAGTGGGGTTTGGCATTAGTTGTATGGGCGTTGAACTGCTAAATCATTTACAGAAATCAAGTGATTTCACTTGAAATATGACAATGTGGAGGAAAATAAAGCCCACCAGTAGTGTGTAAAGACACCACAAGCCTTTGTGCTCATCATTATTCCAGTAAAGACACCAGATTTACCAAAATGTTGAATGAATTCTGACTCTCACATCCTCCCCCTCTTCTGCTTGAGTGGTGGGCGGAAACCAGATCTTGGATTTCCTCTCAGTACGCCTTCAAAAGCAACTCTTGGTGTGGGCGGTCAAAACACGTCTTTCTTTTTGTGTGTGCTGTAAATATTTTCTCGAATCAAAGACTCAAACTTCAGAGCTCTGTCTAATCTCTCGAAGTCCATCACCAAGACACACATCAAAGGAAAAGATGAAGCAGATGAGTTCTGTGAGAACAAGCGTGCACATCTCTTTCTCTTAGCGTAGTGTTTGCAGTAAGATTTAACTTATGATTTAATATTTGCATTTCACAGAAACAAATACAGAGAAGATGAAATATATATTATACAAATTAAATCAAATTAAATTCATAAGCAAGAAAAGACATGGTATGTTTAAAAAATGGAATTCCCCTTACAAAAATTCACCAAAAAAATAACACTAGGAAAAAAAGTTGATATTAAAGGATCTAGTCACTCCTATTATAATTTGTCATAATTCATGCTCTAAATTTCAGAATGAAGTTATTGTAATGCTTTGGGAGAAATAGGAAGCTCGAGATTCAAGCAATGAAACAAACTTCTGTGTAGATCAACATGGGAACTTGTTTCTGTGCCTAAAACTACACAAACTGCAAAAGTAATGAGTGGAAGATGTTAGTGGACTAGGTGAGGGTTGATGAAGAGCAGATTGCTGGAAAATCTGTGAGGTTGTTATGCTTGACCTATAATTTTGCATAGAGAAAAGCTAAATGTTTCTTTTCATGACTATGGCTCATCAATAAATCATGTGTGGAGATAGTTTGTCAGAGGGTGCCTTGCTAATGCTTACATTAGTTTTCTATGCTTTCAAGTTTAACCTATGCTGTCAGCTGATGCTTTTAGACACACACAGATCATCTCTCTCTAAAAAGTAAAACTTTGTGTATAGCCTTGTTTAGCATTATCACTGCTGCTAAAAGCATTTTGTCAGTGGTATATGTATAGTATGTTTGACATGTGACGCAAGGATAACTGTTGCATACAAATTCACCTCTATAGTGATTTCACAGGTTTCCACCATCTGATTAATTTCAAAATAGTGGGAAAAGTCCACACATCAGCTATTATGGCAATATGGAAATGTGTTTTCTACCCCAATGCCACATGCATACTCAACAGCACCATGGAGGTAGCTATGGGCCTGTGAGCCTAATTGTTCTAGCCTCCATTTGTTTCTATTTTAGCCACTGTGGCCTCCTGCTTACGATGTTCCTCTGTATGGAGGGCAGAAACTGTTGAAACTCTTGCAAGATCCAACAGTTTGCTGATATGTGAAAAGGTTGATACCAAAAAAGTTGAAAGTAAGAAAGAATTCTTGGTTGGTTGGTATGATCCTTTAATTTAAGCCTTGCAAGTATGTCAATATGTAATCTAGACCATTCTTTTGTCCTCTGTTTGGTATGGGTACTTTTATTTTCAGCTGTTGGATTACAAACTTCTGCACCACACATTCTTTGACTTTGAGAACAGGAAAACAAGAAACATATACACCAGGAAACAACAATCCACCAACAACTATAATGGAAATCTTTTTTCTTACATACTGTTTCTGTTTCTCTCTGAGACATCACTCTTCCCACAGAAAGCCAAATAGAGCTGGAGGTAGTCATTACAGGCTTCTCAGAGCAATGCTTGACTGACTGCTCAGGTCTGTTCTCGATCAGTCAGAGTGAAGTGGGTGCACAGTGGTTGCTATAGTAGGCAGTGGGTGACAAACATTCGTATAGGGTGTAATTCTTGCGGCTTGTGTCTTCAACCCCAATGAGGCGTGGCTGGAGTGCCACTTAATAAAACCCAACCAGGGTTTCCCAAGTGGTGCCAGAGACCAATGGAGAAGAAACAAGTCTGGACTAAATTCCGGCTGCATGTTGGCCATGATGTGAATTCCTTACGGTTTTGATTTGGGATCCATCCCATCCTGGCTGCTTTATAGTTTCATATTTTTGTGTCAAGTAGCAGGAAACAGGTCTCCAGAGGTCTGTCGACAGTAGAGATTATGTCCATGATTGGGTGTGCACTGTCTCTGGGGGTGCCGAGTCTTGCTCAGCTGGCTGTCTGGGGGTTGCTGTCAGTTATTTTGTTGGTTTGGTCAGTTATTTAAGGAGCCGTCTGAACATTATCATGGCAGGTCAATGACAAACAGTTAGCAACATGTTTATCTTCGGTTTGTGGTCTGCAGCTGCTTTATTTGAAGATATAATGAAATAGAATGTTTTCTATCATTCTTTCCTTCCTTTCTTACAGTCATTCATCTGATTTATCTCTATGATATAATGACAGTGACTTACATGAGTCAAGTTGTACATGTATTAGACTATTCATCTGAAGCACATGCTGTCTCTGATCATTTACAATTTTGGCATAAATAGATGACAGCATGAATTACTGCACACATAGGGTGTGTACTTTGGCTCTGTTTAGATTTAGAAAATTAGGACCTGCTCTTTTCATGCCCTGTTAAAAAAAAAAGTAGGCTCTGCCTGTTGCACACAATTTAAGGGCATCAGTGGCTGAAATTCCTGACAGGCTATCATTTCCCCTATTTAAAAAAAATGCGGCAGCAAACCTATATCATTTTATTTTCTCTGGAAGTGCTGCAGAATGGTCTGTGTGAGGTACACTGAAATAACATGGATAAAGTAGTTTAGAAGCCTCAATATTACACAGATAAAATCTCTTCCTGTGCTAATTGAATTCAGATACAAAAAATATTGTTTCAACTGTGGCAACACTTTAACCTTTTCAGAGCCCGTTTTCTATTTACAATATTTATATATATATTTATACATACACACAATTATTTTTATGTTAGTAGTTATTAATTTGATGTTTGCAGACAAAGGTCCCATCCAAGCAGATGTTAGTGCTTTGAACAGATAAAACTGCCTCAAGATAAACACTGTTGTGGAGCTAAAGAAAAACAATTCCACTTAACTTTGCAGCCAACCTGGAAATTGTGGTGTAATAACGAACTCAGTCCTAAACATCAACACAATTACAAAATCATCCCCAGTTTAAAAATAGATAAAGAAACTGAAATTTACGTCTCAGCAGGATTTGTGACTACTGTAATGGTGCCTTCACAGGTTTCTCTAGAAAGTCAATCAAACAGCTGCTGCTAGAGACTTTTCAGTGTCCAAAAAGGTTTTCAAAATCTTTGGCATAAAAAGACACAAGATACAACTTTTCTTTCTGTTTGGCATCCAGCCTCAAAACATTAAACCATTTTTCTAAACTTCACTGCTTTTGTAGTTACTGCTCTGTATGGGCAGATTTATTATGTGCTATTACATTATGAACTAAACAGACATCCCAGCTTATATGGGACATGCTTAATTGGTGTGCCCCAGTCAAAACTGAACATAAAGAAGCATTTGATTCTATTTATAAACCTAAACAAAGCTTATATCCTTTATGTCTGCAATGAAGTTTTTATTGTCCTGTTTGTTTAATAAACATTTAGTATGTTGGGTTCTATTTTACTACTTTAAGGGTCTCTGTCTTTTTTCAAAATCTTGCTTTAATGACTTAAAAAAAACCCTGCCTTGTTGTTGAATGGTGTTCTAAGAATAAACTTGCTTTTGAATCCAAAGGCAGGGATAAAACAGAAACTGAAATGTCTCAAATCTCTCCAGTCATAATGGAACTTGGCTTCCCTTTTTGACCATAAAATTGATTTGCACCAAAGCCCAGAAAACATTTTTGCCCCAGTGTTCTGGTTGTAAATTAATACCTGTACCCTGTACTGTAAAATAGGCTTTCAGGGGGGCTGACTGTTATTTATTAGGCTCTAGCCAATCCCTCTCCTGACTCGTCTACACACTCGCCACCTCAGCAAGAGGTTAAGAGCCTTTTATTCCAAACACCTGGTTCATCGAGAGCAGCAGCAGGGATTCAGACTGCAGACAGACACGACTGGGAGACATTAATGTCCAGGGAGAGTGGTGAAGGTTCAGTTACAGAGAGAGGAGAGGTATAATTCAGAAGGCAAGTGAGTGAGGAACCAGCAGCATCTCACAGCTCCTTTAGAAGATCAAGTATGTGAGAATTGTATACATTCATGTGCTAATGGTTGATTAAGGTTTGTGTAAAATTGTATTTTATCTGGTTAATTTCTCCATTCAACATGTTTATTTTCACAGAGCTAATGGTGTTCTGGCAAACCAAAACACATTTTTTCCAACTTTGACAAGGTGTCAGCTGTGTTTATGCTCCAGTATGTATTAAAACTGGCATAACAACCTGTTGTTTAGAGTTCAAGGCTTCAGACTGTGTTTATTTTTCCCATTACACACTGCATCATCTATTTCACTCCTGCATACACACAAATTGCCCAGTTGCTTCCAGTGAATATTTTGTGAGCCTGTAATAGTTTATTTTCTTCTCTGCTATGTCCTGGGGTGAACTCAGCAGTCAAGCTCTCCAGATTGCATGCTTAGCCTCTCTAAACATTACCCCCTATACTGGACTGTCCAACCAAACGCAGCCGCCGATTCTATTTCTGGATGCCAAAAATGATGCGATGATGAGACAACCTGAGCTAAGAATGCTGCAAATTCACACTGGTGGTGACCAAGAATAAAACACTGATTTTGACAGGAAGCATGTTTGAACTCTTACAGTAAGTATAACATAAAAAACAGAAGATTAACTGAAATTGTAAAAAAAAATCCACATATATGTATTAAACAACATTCCGTGTAGAAACCTAATCAGAGGACACTATTTGGTTTGGAATCCATATAGAGGAATGTTCAATGTATAGTCATTATTCTTGGAAATCAGTAGCACATTTTACACCATCCATTTAATTTCCGGTTAATACACTGGCCACCTCCTCACGTTACGGTTAATGCTGCAGCTCATCAGATTGGATCCAGCAGAAGTCTGGTCTAAAAGCAATAGCAGAAGACTACATACTGTGAGCAAGGTGAACCGTCTACAGTAGGTTGCTTGCTTTGTAGTCGGACACCACAGCTGCAGGCCTGGAATTTCATTCCCTAAGAGGAGATGCTTATTCTGTTTCAGTCAATGGCACAAAAATGAGATATCCGTGGAGGGATTGTGGATGGCGTAAGATTCAGTGTAGGAAGAGGAAAAACTTTGTTATATCAACCAAACAATTGTTGCAAATGGATTATTATAATAAGTCCAATAAAATAGATTAAACATTCTAACAATTAATTTTTCAAGGCTCACAATCTTTGTTCTAACTGCAAACGTCCGGATGCAAATCTCATTTAAAAGCACCAGTAAACTCTGCAGTTTTTGCATGTGGGCAAAGTATTTAGGCTGTTTCCCAGATTGCTGGTCACTGATTTAATCAGTGATAAGCATCTAAATGCTCTGCTGTGACTACATAAACTCTGGGGGCTTGAACAGGAAACTGAATTACGAAGTCTTGTCTGTTCTTTTTTCTCCCAAGCATGCAGCCTCAATGTAAACACCCTGACACTACACTAGCTGATTACAAGTGAGGCAGATGGTTTCCACTCCAAGGGAGTCATGTTTTTGCATTCCCCTGTCACGGTAGAGGTGAAAAATGCAATGCAGCCTGCATGCACATATAGATGCATGTACAGTGCATTCATAAACATACGTATACTCACACATGCATGCTTTTAGTCCGCAGGGTTCACTTACTTACTTCACTCCCTCAACTGGCAGGCGGTGATATATTCTGTGTGCTCCAGGTAAGAGTATATCAAAAATAATGATTGTGAAGAAAAGCACTAAGCAGAAATTGTCAGGACGGATTTTTTGGCAATATGTGCAGAGATTTGTATCCCCAGGGCTTTGTCCTGAGTGAATAGCAGATTTCATAAATCACTGAAGTCTAAATTTGAGGACGAGTCTCTTCATTGGATATCCCTATAATTAAGAACAAATGGTTCATGAACTGAGCAGCTCTGCATTTTGAATGACAGCAATATACTCTCAGTTATGCCTGAAGAAAGACTTAGCTTACAGTAAGAAGGTACTTTGATATGGGTTGACTGGGCACAAAAAGATAAGATGTGACCTGTGCATGTTGTTTCTTGCTCCAACTCCTCATGAGGAGGAGTAAATCATTAAGCACTTCAGCTGCTAACACGAAAGGTGTGAATGCATGCAATGAAGATCAAGACAAGATGCTGACAGATGAACATTTTTGGGAACTTCTGTGTTCTGGCATGCAACCAAACAAATTTCCAGCTGTTGTCTTTTTTTCTATTCAAAGAAAGGAGGGTCACGCTTTCATGCCAGCTAAACACGTTTTTGTGAAGGACATCTGCTTTCCCCAAACCCTCTGGCTTTGAAAACAGAACTTGTGGCAAACTTGTTCTGGCACAATTACAAGCAGTTCATTCACTTGTTGACACCATTTAGCTCCGCCAACTGTGCAATGTTGTCAAAAGGCTTGTTTTTCAATGAAAAGTGGCTCAGCAAGTGTCAGTGTGTACTGACTGTAACTGCAGGAGTTTGTTCTGGTAAAGAGGTAAATGACCAGCAGGCCACAGTGGCCACCACAGTCCAGATGGATGCCTCTAACCCAAAATTGTTGATTTAGTCAACCATGAGTCAACAGTTACGAGCAGAGGGGGGATGGCAGGACGGAGATACATCGGAAAGGAAGTGCAATGGTGTTGAATGATTACATGGGGCTTAAGCTTCTGGGGTGGAGGCTAACAGGAAGAGTATGCCTGAATGATTCAGACCAAAAAAAATGAGCATGTGTACCGACTGATGTGGGACTGCAGTAACTTATGTTGTTGAGTGTTTGTGTATGAACAGTATTGTGAAATTTACCTGCTTGTTCTAATTTACATTGAAAATCTAGTAATGACATTCAAAATTTATATTGTATCTTGAGTTCAGCTTCATAAGTTGTAACACAATGCGATAACAACTACTTTATTTAGGGTTAGTTTTCATACTTCATATATATGAATATGGGTTAAAAATGTCTTGAGTTTGAATGTAGCTGCTAGGACTTCATGAATATCTCTTAGGATTAAGCAGTATGGGATCAGACATGACACTTTCCTACATTTTAAATCGTACTGTGCACAAATTCTGGCAAAATTCTTGAAGCTTGAAGGCCACAGGCAGGGAGTATTTGTCATCAAAAAGATCAATTTTTTGTGGAGTATTTCTTTATACATGTACAAAAAAGATCATCAAGATTCACCTCATCATCCACCTTTCACATCTGTTGTCTCTGTCTTCTGTCTCCTGGCCTGTTGGGTCCTGTCCTCAGAATGTGCTGTCAAGTGAACCTTCACACTGACTTTCCGCAGTGTTGACTTTCAACCTAGCTCAGTTCTGCAGTCCCCATCAGCAGCTGTGTGTGTGTGTGCAACCATGTTATTATCTCGATTACACTCTTCCAGCGCACTCCTGCGGGCTCCACCTTAATGAGAGGGAGACAAAAGAGACAGCAGCTAATGGCTCTGGCCTGCATCAGACACAAATACATACTCACTTTTCTCTTTTTCAGGTCAGTTCAATCATTCTACAAAGCATGTGTGCACTGTACAACCTGGTGTTTATGATATTAATTTTTATTATATTCACATATACATAGTAGCCCAGTTAATATTAGTCCCTTAATTGTGGGAAAAGCATGAATGGAAACAGATTCTCTGTTGACATGTTATTGTGCCTATCTCTATGTCATTATGTGCACACTTTTGAGAACATTCTCCTCCCAAGGCTGTACAATTGCTTGTGGTTTACAGCAAAACCTAGCCTCCATATTTTTGTTTGACATTTCATTTCAACTTGTCATCAGCAGCAATGAATACGAGAGAAGGCTTGTATTTTTAGTCCATGTCTGTGGGATAGTTCAAAGTCTATTTATCACAGTGTGTGTATACAAGTGCATACAAGGATAGAAGTGGCTGTTTTTATAACAGGGATGTCTGTGAGGCTGGACATCCTTTGGGAAACCAGGATGTATATCATGGAGGCTCAGACTTACAGGGGAAGGCTCTGTGTGGATTTATTTGGCACCTGATTGGCAGTTTGGGTCCCAGTAGGACATTTTTGGTCAGTGGTAGAGACTGGCAGGGGAAATGAGACATATTGTCTGTTACTACTGCCATCATTTCTCCTTGTGTGATTGCCTGTTTCATTTGCATTAAAAAAACCTCTCATCCCGTTCTTTCTACAAGAAAAACAGGATCAGACATTAGAAATCTGTTTATGCCATTAACTCCACATCATCATGAGACCATCACAGCTGCACAGACTTTAGCCTGAATGAACTGATGATATGTTTTCATGCTTTTAGTCCAGAGTATTGAGGGGTGTTATCACACTCAAAACAACGGACTCTTTAATTGCATTTTTTTTATTTTATTTAAAGAGGACTTGCTGCATGGGAGGTCTTGCTCTTCTTTAATTTACAAAATCCTTTGATGATAATGTTTTTATAAAGAAGGAAATAAAAATAGGATGATTAGAATGCTGGTAGCAGCTGTAGCTTTATATTAAAGGATATTGTATCATGCTAGGGAACAATATGACACTGGCAGGGACTGGCTTTATGTTGTAAATACAGTATTTCCTGATAATTGGTTAGGTCTAATTAATGGGAAGAGAACATGAAAATGTGTTCTAATAGTTAACTTATCTTGATCTTGTATGATTGTGCATGCTGAGGGTATTTCAGTAATAGTAAAACAAGAGGTAGATTATGCTACAGTTGCAAAATCTACTACTACCACACATGAATCAGAACACTTTCATTTTGGTGCAACATGCAGATGCAACTTTTTGATTTGATGTTTTATTTGTACAAATGTTTAGCAAGTGTGCAACAATTGTGCTGACACCTTATTTTTAATAAACTGGGGAAACACATGTTGTGTCATCCATTCGAATGATTTAACATTCAGAAACAATATTTGAAGCACTGAGTTATTTTTTAACATCAGTAAGTAAGTAAGTATGCTCATTATTTGTGAAGACATAAGAGGGTTTTAAAAATGTATTTCACTGTGGACTAGAAACAGTTAAGTATTCAAAAGAGGCTGCAATTACTGTGTTGCAAGTTGGCCCAAATTGTTTATGTGTAAACCAGCTTGGTACTTTTGAAAAGCCCCAAAGCACTTCCACTCTCAACATGTGTTACATACATGTACTGTATGTGTGAAGATACAAAGTTTATGGTCTCTGATGTCTCAATTTTCCATGTGGGAGAAGAGGGGTCATTGTTATCTTGTGACCTGAGAGCAAAGTCTGACGGTTGCTAGTGTTATACTTCAACAAGAAAATGAATGCATATTAGACTAGTGATGAACTCCCTCTGTGAACTGGTGCTACATGATGTTGTTTCAGTAAAAACAAAAGATGTCAAAGGCCAGCACAGAAATCTGATCTCTTGTTTATTATTATTATGTTTGTCCCTGTTTTTCATGCTTGGCCAGTTGGCACCCTGTTACATTTGTCATTGGGTTTCTGTTTTTCTTAAGTGTCCATCCATCAGTGTTTGGAAAGTGTCTGTTTCGTAATGCTAGAGCTAGAAAGGAGGCAATGCAGCACTGGAGGCCAAGTCAAGGGTGGTGGCAGGGTTACAGATGGTTGGATGAGGTCTAAGAAGTTGAATATTCAGAATGTGGCAGCTAAAACATAACATTTGACAGTCAACAGCAGCTCTTTTCCTAGTTGTCTCCTTATCCATATGGGTGTGTGTGTGCGTGCTCATGTGTTTGTATTCTCAGGATAGACAAGCAAACTGGCTCTAGCTTGCTCTGGGACTGATGCCTTTATCAAACCATAATCACTGCTTTTTCTGTTTTTAGTGTGAACCTCAAATTTGATAGTGCGTAAGTGTTAGTGGCCGTGGTTTTGCCCCATAATATTCTCTTCTGTTCTGTAAAAACAGCTGTAATCTGCGAAACATGCTGGCTACAATTTTCCAGCTTAGACAGCTCAACTTTTCATTATTGCTCTATCCATCTGAGTTACTGAAGAGAGTCATGTGTTAAGTGGTCAAAAAAATAGAGTTTTACAAAAGCGGTACTGGATCATTAAGTTAAAGTATTTCGTATCATCACAGCTGGTCATTTTTGTTGGGCATGCGACACACAAAGATACAGTCTTTGTATCTTTCAGTACATAAAAAGGTTTTGTTGCTTTTTATCTGTAAATGAATGAAAATACAGTGTTTTCACTCTCTATCTCAAAATAGAAACTACTGTTTCAGTGACTGAGCATCACCAGTCAACTTTCAGCATTTAGGACAGAAGCACTGAACACAGTGCGACATTGTTCATGCTTATTTTGGGGCATATACTTAGAATCTTTTACAGTTCCCTGTAAAAGAAAGCCCATCATTATGGCTCATGTGTAAACAGATGGGGATTTTTGGTGTTGCTAGGAGGGGTGCTGCAGTCAGAAGTGGACCAAAGTGGAAATAATTATTCATGATCTTGAATTGCAGCTGACCATTTTTCTCTCCATTGGATGTGGCTTTCTCTGAGCTGTATGCAGGCTGACTGTGAATTCATCTGACTGTCTCTTAAGAAACCTGTTTTTTGGGACCTAATCAGATTTAATAGAGTAATACCCTGCAGAGCTGTTACATTATACCCCCTTATATCCAACTCTTGGAATTGAAATTGGTCAGTCACATAGTTTCCTCGTAATACATACTGTAGTTCTATGCATATAAAGAGATGTTCTTAAATATGCAAATGTTGAAGGTTTCTAAAAGAGCTGTTTTAGTTGTGGCGTCCTGCACAGTCTCTGTAATGTTGTTCAGATGTGCACGGTTTCCGCAACAGCAACATTGTGTAAGTTGAATGTCAGTTCTTGCAACATGTGTATTTGTGTAAAGTTGCTTTTACTGTAAATTGAATTAGTGAGATTCAAAGAGGAGTCTACAGCCAAACTGCAGCAATGCCCAAATAAAAGGAAAATCATAGTTTTCAGATTTATGAGATTAAATGGAAATGGACCCATTAGCAGACCAGAACCAGAGAGTAAAAATAGTGATAAGGATCTTTATTGGGAGAATGAGCAGTGATAAAAGAGGGGAGCTGATAGAGGAGGGGATGCTAACAACAAATAACAAAACACTACAAACTATATATAGAGGGGACTGAGTGAGACGGGGAATGAGGCTAGACTGAGTGAGGGAAAGGTGGACTATGAACCGGGAGTGAATGGTGGGAGACATTGACCAAAACCGAACCACTTACGGAGGTGAAGGAGTCCAAGGTGAAGGATAGGCGAGCTAAAGGATCAGGTGGCGAGGACACCGTGGAGACGAGCCAGAAGAAGGATGAGAAGGTGAGCTTGACACGATCCAAAACAGGATGGAAACAACAACAATGAGCCAACAGGGGAGGTGAGTGGTGCAAGGTCTTAAATAGGGAGTGGCTAACGAGGAAATTAGAAACACCTGGGGATGATTAGTGAGGGGAAGGTGAGCTGGGGGCGTGACCAAAGTGAGTGAGTGAGAGACCAGGGAACAAGGAAAATAGGCCAGGGAGTGTGGCATGACAATAATGTTAGATTGGGAGGTCAGAATGCCAGTGACAAAAACACTCACAAAAAAATCTGGTATTGCTTTGTTGCCATTAGAATTGCATGTATGTGTAGTACAGTGCTTCTCTTGAATATTGTCTTAAGGATATACCATTCATTTTATTACTTTAAAATATAGTCTTATGTTTTACATGGAAATCCTTGTTTATGTAGGTTTTGAAATCTCCATGTGTTGTTTTTGTGTTGTTGTTCCATTATAAATCCATGCATGATATCTTTTTATAAAACTCGATTTAATTCAACAGCACATTACTTGACATTAGGATCATCATTATGATAAGCTGAGCAGGAGGAGTGTGAAATGTTCAACTAATGTGCTTGGGTTCTTATGGATTTTGGGAACTCACTCTAAAGAGAAAGACAGTGGAAGAATTTGAGAGGAGGTAGGAAGAAAGAGAAAACTATCTGACTGAGGAGGTCGGAGAGTGTTGAGCTGCCAAGGTGTCAAGATGTTTATGTAATCTCACGCCTCAACCTTTCCTCAACTTTTGCAAACCCTCCATTTCTACATCACTCAGTTAATCTCTGTTAACCCCTGTATGTGGAGTGACAGTGAGACGGCCAGGGCCAAAGACAAGGGGCATTATTCTAGCCATCATCATGGGACCACTGCATTCTCTGTGGATGAACACCTCTGTATAACCATGGACCATTTCCTGTCCCAAGCTTCCAGCCTAATATCAAACAGACCTCTCCCTCAATCTCTGCTCTATTCAGGACTTCTGGGAGAGCCGGAAGTAAGGTATTACACCACTTTTTTTTACATTTCTAAAATCTTAGGTTTGTGCAGTATAACATACTGTACTACTAGAGTAGTTCACCAGCTACCCCGATGAGTAATCTCCCTAGATAACCAAACTTAAAATGTTTCACAGATGTGGGGATGAAATTCCTCCTGGTGTGACTGTGCCTTTATGATGAAGTTGTTTCTGGAAAGAGATGCTGTTGTTCAATTTTCAATGCTTTGATTGCCACGAGATTTGATTCACCCTGATAATATAGTGGCAGTAGTAGAAGACTCAGAGGCCGATATCTCCAGACCTAAGAGAAAAAGACCAAAACTATCTGCATGGCTAAATACTGTATGACAGGAGATAAGTAAGAAAATATGCTTTTGTTATTTGGATGCACTCCTAGCTCAAGTACTAGAGTCAGTCACTATGTATACTGTGTTCTCCTACATCTCTATTCATGTGTGGCTATGTGTTTCTACAGTATGCACCCACATATGTGCATGCCATTTATTATTTATGGGTGCACAGGGAGAGGATAATCACAACAGGAAGGAGATCAGACTTATGATCACAACATAAGCTTCATGGAGAGGAGCTCCCTGCTCTGGGATCCCATCTGTCCCATAAAGAAACTGCACTTTTTTATTTAAAAGGCACCAGGTCCAAAGACAGAGACGTGTTTTCCTGCACTGGAAAGAGGGTGTGGAGACTACTTGAAGGTGCAGACCTAGAATCATCCAACTACAGGTTTGCCAAGGAAGTTTTGAAGAGCATAATGTGAACATCAGCTCATAGCAGCATGTGTTTTACTGTTTTATTATCTGTGTATGTTTCTGATTTCAGAAAGAATGATGTTAATTCTCGGCCTGGGCGGCCTGATATTCAGTGTTCAGATTACAGATGAGTAATCTGTGAGTGCTGTTTCTTTGTCGGTTATGTTGTACAAGGAAGACAAAGTTTTAGTTATTACTTTTTCATGTCAATTAACAGATTATTGCCTTTCTTGAATTAAAAAGTCACTGCTTTCTTATAAATGGATAGTGTTGTGTTTGCTATTTGAGAATGTTGATGTTGTCTACAGTGCAAATCATTCCAACCCTCCTTGGAGGTTTCCATGCACTATTCATTCACACAGCCTCTTCAGACCGTCAACAAAGGCTCTGTGTGGCAACCTTTGGAAAATTAGTGGGTGAGGCGACTCTCTCATGAAACGCACTGCAAATATTAATCTAGGTTAAATACGGTAGTTAGCTTTTGTTCCTATGAAACCTGTTTGGAGCATATTGCCTGGCTTCACCCCGGCAATGAGCTTTGTGAACAAGTGCTATCTTGTTTAAATATCACCACCCCCCTCAGTGTCATTCACACACCTTCACTGTTGTTTTATCCTATCCCACCTGCAGACAGACCCTCCCCGGTCATCAGCCACATATCCCTCCCTGTTTCCGCCTCCACATCAGCTTATCATGACATACTTTGTACTAACATTGGACATAACAATGGCATTCTTGGGTTTCTCTGATATGATCTAGGAAAAGTCTGCCTCCTTCACAGCCATAGGTGCCTTGTAATTGACCTGCTCTCATTTCTCTTTCAGCCCCAGTTTCAACTCTTCTCCTCCTTGTTTGCAATTTCTTTGTTCCTATTTTCTTCTTTCCTGTGGCTGTCTTCATTCCCCTGCCCCTAATTTCTTTATCCTCCCCAGACCAACACAGTGCTGGAGTATAAATCAGCCCCAGGAACAGGTGGACATCTGCCAGCCATGAGGAGATCCAGGCAGGAATGTGATCACTGATGCAGCTCAGAGAAACATTTAAACCCTGGCACTAAAGGGACTCAGCTTTTCCCCAAACCCTTGCTCCAGCCCCTTCATCTCCTATTCATCGATGGAGCTGACAGGAAATGATCTTGGAGATATGCCTTACACCTTCCATTTTGTTATGTTTGCATCGAGGATTATATTTTCATGAGAGCATAGGATAATGCAGAGATTTAAGGAAAAGGCAGCGGGAAGATGTTTGATTTGGACTGAACAGCATGAAAGACCAGTTAGTGCTACATGCAATGCAACGGCAACAGAAGTGAACCTATCACACGATGTTGTAGCCGCTCCTGGGCAGCCTGCTCAGGTTAGCAAGCAAGTTAATGAGTGAAATATGTGGGATCGGGACCAAGATGTTCTTTCAAGCTCCAGCAGGGTGTAGCACAATAACAGCTCTGCTCTAATATTGACCCTCTGGAAGAATAAAGCAAACTGCTCTCAGCTTTTCTTCCCTGTTTTCCCATGAATGGTCGTGGCAACACTACACACATGAAAAATGTCATTATGCCCTCCCGAACGTATGGCTTTAATAAAATTTGGTCAAGACAGTGTTTGGTGGCCATGAAAATTTACAGCTGAGCCCACAGAGATGATGGATGGGGACATGTTGATAGTCAAACTGGTTGCAGAATATGACAAGAATGAATCCAGAGTGTGTGCTTTAAACTTGAACATGCAATATGTGCGATTTGCAATAATCAGACACTCAGAAAAACATAATTGTCCATGTTGTCTCAGTTGTACGTCATTGAACAATCATTGTAGCTTGCAGCTGATAGCAATTAGTATGTCAACTCCTTCAGCATGGGAGTTGGCATATTGTTGTGATTACATATTTACCATGCTGTGTGTGAGGATATTTTCACCAGAACCAAATAACCTTTTCATTAAAGCTGATCACTGTAGATCTCAGAGGGACGTGACTCTAGTAACAAGTTGCAAATGTTCATCACATTTCTGAATTGATGACAAACAAATATGAAACCTAGTTAGCATCATGGCAATATAAGACCACTAATTAGACATATTATACTAAAGTTGCAACTGCAGACATTCTTGGGAAAGTTCTGACACTCTCTCTCAGCACAAAATGGGTTGAGTAAGTGCATTAGAAACTGCATCATCCATATGTATAATGATTTATAGGCTCCTAAATAATATTACCAGAAAAATAGACATGTTTCCTTACTCTAAGTAACCCAAGAGAACCAGAGTTGCTAGTTTGGCTCAGTCCTAAGGTAACAAAATCATCATTAATTAGCATGTTATATCCTGTTTGCTTAATGATTATGAAGCCAAAAAAAAAGCCCAAAATCACAAGTTGTAGTTTTACAGATTTAATGAGTCAAACTATTTCTAGGCTGATTGGAGACCAGCAAATTGTTATACATGTTGATTTTTGCATCAATTAAACAAAGAAGATGGATTTTGTTACTTCTAGAGACAGCCAGACTAGCTGTTTCACTGTGCTTTAGTCTTTATGCTAAGCTAACCTGTTGATACTTTGTATTTAGCATACAGCTATAAAAATAGTGTCAATCTTGATGTAGAACTCTTAGCAGTGTGAATGACAGTATTTCCCTAAACCGATTTGAAAAGCAATTTGAATATGTGCTGGTGAAACTATACACCACCAGCTACCATAAAACTATACATTAGCCATACATACACAACATTGTTATGTTGTTTATTTGTTGAAATTTTTTTTCTTGTTGCACTGGATGAATGGAAAAATGAGATAATTTGCCTAGAGTTGCTTTCTGCCACCCCCTCACACACACCACACACACAACCACCGCTTTCCTCCCTCCTCCCTCTTCCCCAAGTTTGCCCTTTTTAGGCTGTTCCTCTTTTTTCCATCTGAAAGGGCGGATAGTGTGACAGCTTTTCCTGCTTCTTGTGGATTGGAGCCGGGAGAGAGAAAACTCTTGTTACTCACTCCGTCTTCAACTTTGAGAGGAAGTTACCACCTCTTCCCCAGAATCTGTACACAGACGCACAGACAGACACACACACGCTCTTCAGGACTTGACCACAGCAGCAACAGGGAATCCACTGAAACAGTCAGGACTGTTTTGTAATGCTACATTATTTTCAAATTTTGAAGGGGAAAAAAGATTTGCAGTTTGCCTGAATCTTCCTGTGTGGACTGAGCTGCTTCAGAGGGATGTTGTTTTCTCATCACTGACCGGTGAGTGTGACAGTTTATTTCAGTGTTTCTGCAGTACCATAGAGACCCCGGTAAACCACAGCTTTTCTGTCACTGTACTTGTGCAATGGATTAAGTTTTTAGTTTCTGTTTTTTATGTTTTAATAATAAACTTTAGTTTGGAAGACTTGCTTCGAGCTGTTTGTGTGTGGGAAAACTTCCATAAGCTATAAAGTTTGGTATTGGGTTTTCAGCACAGCAGCTTTACAAACATTTTATTTCATGTGAATTTTAAGGTTTTGTGTTAGTGTTTATAATTCAGTAAACTGTGGTGAAATATGACAGAGAAGTGAATAGCTTTTGGTTACAACAGAGTAAAATCGAGTAAACATCTTAATAAAGTTCTGTAACACATGATGTTGACTTTTTATAACAGTAATTACCATGTTTGTATACTATAACACTATGTGTTAGTTATTATTAGTCAAAAGCAAAGCTGGATAGACACATCTATCTAAAAGTGTCTTTGCACAGTGTTGTCCTGTTAAATGTGTGTATTTTTTGCAAGCATTCAATGAACCAGTGCCAAAGAGGAGCTGATGCAGCACTTACAGAGACAGGACAGGAGAACCAGGCTTTCCTGTGCAGCTGCACAATATTGGCTAACCTTGTGGTTATTAAATACAGTAGTTGTCACCTGGCTACAATCAAAACAACCTGCAGCTTTTTATATTTTTGTGAAGCCATAAAAAAACAATGCCATACTCAAAGGGGTGAGACACATCAATGGAGGTTTTAAAAGTGTACACAGGGTGCATATGGCTCTGTTTCACTTTTTCAGCTGTTCTGCTTTTTTAAACCAGCTACAGAAACATTTAAGCACAAGAGCTTTCTACCATATGCTTCAGGTCCCATAGCTCTTTCTCAGTCTGCTGGATATTTGTGGTTAACACATCTTATCAGAGATAAAGCGGGGTGTGGCAGGAGGGTAGGTGGAGGCTGGACTGGGCTGAGTTGTTCTCAGGGGTCTCTTTTAGTTTATACAATCTGAGCGCACAGGCAACACTTCATCAGTGCCTCCTCCAGTTGATCAGATAACCTTCCATAGGAGGAGTGTGAATGATTCGTTAAGTAACCTCTTCAAGGCTTTATGGCTGGGAAGATCTGACTTCTGCATGACCTCTCTGAGCTATTCATGCTAACAGACTTTCCTTTTTCCAAAAGCCCACTGACTCACGTATCAGCCAGCCTGTCTTATCTGTCCTAAGGAGGACTGTTAACTTTTCTATTCTTTTTACCCAGATGTCAAGGGTCAGACTCTGATTGGTAATGATTATCTAAACTCTCAGAGGACCAATCTGTTTGCAGGGAAGAGACAGAAAGTTTCAGTGAACACAAAGTCAGGGTAAGTCAAGAAAAAGTAACCCCATGCAGAAAGTGTTTAAGGGTGACAAGAAATAAACACAACTTCTTGACAGAAAAGGGGTGCACCATCATTGTAATGATGGATAAAAAAACACCTTTTTAAAACCAGAAACCAGACCATGTAAAGACATAATATTCTCAAAGGCCTGGAGCATGTCCGTAGAAATTTTATTTGTCAGATTTAGCAGACTTACAAAAGAATTGTCCTATAGCAGCCTGTGTCCTTAAAAAATGCATTGTCACAAAACTGTATCTTCTCCCAGTCACCTGTATGGAGCAGTACCTTCAATTTTCAGTTTCTTATTTAGTGCATGGCTAAGGGAGATCATTATGTTATTAAAAAATATGTGATCTTGGATTGTTGCTGATTGCAGTAATAATAACAAGGTAATTCGCAATTAACGTGTAACTTACGGTATTTAAGTCTTACTGTGTCTCTTTTGTACTAATGGTACTTGGACATGCAAAAGAACTGTTGGTCAGGTTTTGTAGCATTGTGAAAGATTTAAAAGCATAATAATACATTTCATTGTATTTTTCTGCTGAGATACACTCACTTTTTCAAATTCTTCAAGCCCAACTAATATAACATATCTTTAATATTTATATTAGTTATATATTCGTGTAATAGCTTAACCGGTCCATTTGCACAGTTGTACAACATCATTTGCACACCTCAGCAGGGCTTTGCCAGAGAAAGAAACACAAAGTTATTTATCAAATTTGAATTTGAGTTATGTTCTGCCTAACAGAGGTCTAATCCCATTAACATTAAGCAACCAATGGGCTATTTTAGAGTCACAGAGAAACAGGATGAATGATGTGTCTCAGAAATTGTGTTTAGTAAAGCTTCCATCAACCACTGATGTCTTACAGGGATCAGAGTTTATTGCTTCCTAGTAAGAGCTCCACTGGTTCAAACACTCCCGGGCAGCTGTTTGACATGCTAAGTCCAGTAGGTTCGCTTAAACTTAGACTCTTAGAGTCTTAGATACACATACACACATGAAGCTAGACACACACATACAAAGAGAGGCTCACACTCTTCAGTGACACAACAATCATCAACAAATGGTTTACAAGCGAACATTTCTATGATAATTTCTTGAGCTTTAAGATCAGTTCCACTGACAGAACAGCACAGAGATTTTATTTTTCTGGACTGTATTCTTGTTTTGGAAAAAAGTCTATCCAAGTTCCCACCCCCATGAGCAAACAGCTGTCACAAGACGTTCAATTCTTTAGGCACAAAACTGAAATAACAAAGCATTATTATCTAGTGCATGCTCAAGTGTGATCAGTTATCTACTTATGTGTGGTGTAAATGTTTACCTTACTTGGTTGTCACTATTGTAAAATACGTAGGATGTCACTATAATTCAACACACACCATGACAAATAATACTGCTCTTGATGTTTTTCTAACTGCTACTGGTCAGTAGTAGTGTTTGAGTTGAGGCGATGGACTCAGAGATCCTTAGAATGTCTGAAACCACACAGCCACTCTTCACTTTTGTTGCACAGACTCATTCCCTGACACAACAACATTTCTGAACCTCCTAAACATCATGAAGCTGCACCATGTGTATAGGCAAATATACAGACCCAATCATGGAAAGGGGAAACACGTATTTTGTGTCACAGAGTAATCCATAGGGTTCATATAATGGATACAGTGTGTTGTTGGTTGAAGCCCAGATCAATGAAGAGAGTGAGATCATGGGTCTATTTTAGGAGGTCAGAGTTTTGGGATGATCAAAAGTCCAGTGTGTTTAAGAGAATCCCATAAGAATGTTTAACATACAGGAACATACACTGAGAACCAGTAACTGTCACCACACAGATACATACATGCATGCACTAGTATGCACTAGTAAACCCTGTCAGCAAGCGCACAACAGCTGTGTTTCCACTAGAGCTTTCTACTGCCATGAGCTCTGCTTGATTTGCTTGATTGGTGTGGAGATAATGTCAGTATGAAGATCTCCTCCTGATTTACATAGTAAAGCATTCTGATTCTACCTCACATCAGGAACACATCTGGGTGCCATTAACCACTTGCCCTAACCCCCAGCTACCTCCTGTATCTCTATTACCCTCCCATTACCTGCCATAGCCCACAAAATATGCTCTTCATGGAACAAGTGGTACCCTGTGGTTCACTTTATAGGATACACAGGGATTCTTTTGGGGAAGCTGGCATCATGTTGGCATCCTGAGACATTAATATATAACCCTACCCACTTCAAAAATGTAATAGCTAAAGTCAGATAATAACTGCCTAACAATGTCTGACTGGTCTGATTCTGTGTTTACTTCTGGAAGAGATTTTGTTCCTGAAAGCAAAGCTGTTGTTCATCGAGTCTATGTCAAATAAAGTACATGCCCAAAGCCAAATACATCAACACATGAGGAAACTTAATAAAAGTTGGGAAATTTCTGACTTAGTATTCACTAGAGCTGTTTATCTCTGCAGCTAGTAGAACATTGTAGTTTAGAATAGGCTCAAATATATTATAAGTATTAACATCACCATATTCTTGGTGACATACTGTATCTCATGAACTGTAAAAGTATTTAAGTATTAAGTATTAACACTTTCTGACCCCAGTCTGTTCAGGGTCAACCTCACCTTGTGCTTCATGTCTCTGTCCTGTTGGTAACCACTTGCCTGTCCTGTTTCCAAATGCAACAACCTTCCTTTCATTCAAATACTCTGGCAGGCCTTAACAAGAGGCAAGCAGCACTAACAGTTAGCACAGCTTGAAACCCAAGATATTCATGTGACAAAGAACTGAGAAGAAATGCACTCTTGGTTTCTCCACAAATGTCTACAGCAACCTTTCTGGAAGTGAAGAAATCTTGCTGTGCTTTCCACATGAAATTACCCTGTGGACCTTTGGATTCACTGGACCTGACTGCTTTTACAGACACTGTAAATAGAGATCTCGGTTTGGACAATGTTTCTATTTACCAAGCGGAAAGTAATGGCCTGCACCTCTGCTGTTTTGGGCTTGAAGTTCCATTATGTTTGAAGACTTGGAGATCATTTTCTGGCTTCATTACAGGTGTGTGATAAATGGCTTGTAGAGGCATCCAGCAGATATTTTTGTGATACAGTTTCAGATTCTTTGGCAGTTTGAAGGTAGCCGTTAACCTTTCATGAGCTACTGAGAGAATTTCTGCATGAGTCAAAGATTAACTGAGCCAAGACTGAGGCCTGATTCAGTATATTTATTTAAGGGGACCATGCAGACTTTCAGAATGTGCTCTGCAAGCTGAAAATAGTGAATAAATCACCCAGACTTGCGTGTTTGATGCTCTGCATCATTAAGTCTTGGCTGAATTTTTTTCAGTAGCAGCCACAGAGTCAAAGCTGCAACTATTTAATGAAGATGGAGGCAAAGATAGTATGTAAAATGAAGAAAAAAAAATTGGCATCTTCATTAGAGGGAGCATGTGTGTCCATTGTTTAAAGATTAAAATTAAAATTTGACTATTTTCACTCTGTGAAGCTCCATCCCAGGAGACCCACAGAAGACCATCTGTTTGCCAGAAATTGTTGCACCTATGGAGACATTTGAGGTATTAAACTATGTTTTCCCTTTTATACTTACATACTACTGGTATGTGGCATCACAATAATGATATTATAGCAACATTCTCCCTTGTGTAATCTGAGATTTTATAAATCTAACGTGGTTTGACTCCTTGCATAAATTCCTCTGAAGGGTTATGACTTTGATTTCCTCATCGTGTAAGAGGATTATTGTGGTTGGATGGCATATGAAAGTATTACTGATTAAGTATCTGGGGAAAAGTGCTATTATTCTGTGACAAACTTTTGCTGTTTGCTGTGTTGGTTCTGTTAGGAGGCAGCTGATAAATCACAGTTGACATCTGTGTAGAGCAGACAGCTCAGTCATTCTGTCTTGTACTTATCTTAGACAATGGCGATGATGCCGAAGGAAGGCTTTGACCTGGATACTGGCCCGGCAGAAAGAGACAAACCTCGTGGAAAGGAAGGGCCACTTTGGCTATCTCCAATTAGATGACAACAAAAATATCGGACTACATGATAGATTTTTCTTTTATCCCACCCAAACCAAAGCAAACAAGGCTCAGTCAGAAACAGTATTAGACCTTTTCTCAGGTCACAACAGCACACCATACTGTGTTTATACTGATTTCAGTTATACACACACATTTTCTGCTGTGATCTTGCATAAATAACTCACTGCTGACTGACAGGTTTTGGGAGGAATTGGCTGAGCTAAACTGGAGTAGCTTCCCACACAGTTACAGTTTATCCATGTCAGGATGCTTAAGTGATTACTTAATAGACAGCAGCGTGTAAAGGACTCAGGAAGGATATGAGTACAGGAAAGCACAAATGATAAGCAGAGACAAAAAATAGGACCAACTATTAATGTCACAGCACAAAGTCACGTACTGCAACAGTGTTGATCAGAGCATTGGAAAAGTTAATTTCAGCTGTGGTTTCATTTATTTAATTTTACATATATTTTTATTTGTAACCAAATAATGTAAGACCAACTGAAAGGTTGTTAAAACCCATAACCATGATCATTCCTAACACATTTCCTCTGGGTACTCCAGCTTCCTCCCACATTCCAAAGACATGCATGTTGGTCACTCTGCCCATAGGATTCTGTCTCTATATGTCAGCACTTTTAAAGACTGGCGACCTGTGCAGGGTATACCTTGCCTCTCGCTCAGTGACAGCTGGGATAGGCCGTTAAAGCATAAGATAATGGATGGAATTCATCACAGAAACATGTAATTCTTGCACATGCAAATGACCCCACTAGTCAACATGATTTTACACAAAATGTGTTAGAAGTGCAACTTTTTTTCTTTCTTTTTTTTTGTTTCTCTTTTATATGTGGATTTGGAGTAGCAATCCTGGTCTTAAGCATCATTTTGGGTTTCAGTTGTTGTTTCTTTAAACAGTCCTGGGGGCCAATATTTAATTATGAGTGGAGCCATTATATGAGCTGTTATTTTCAATCATAATATTTACTAGGCAGTTTGTAATGTGAATAAAGTTGGAATAATAAATAATAATAAATTATACATCAGTTCACCGATGCATGACACTTTTGTTATGATGAATGTCTCATTTTCAAGGATGTGGGGAAGGGCAACATCTGCAATAGAAAAGCAAATTGGGTCACTTGGGGAAAATGACTGAAAACTGAGTCATAGGATAGTACATAGCTGAGGACAACAGGGTCTGTTAATAATTTCCTTCTTCGGGTAAAACAAAAACACAACAAAACAACAGGGCAGGATAATCAGTGTTTAGATTGGCTTTAAAGAGGTCTCCAGTCGCCATTAACTACCAGTAACACATGCCTGGGTCCTGATGAATCTCAGGTTTGTGGCATTCCAGTGTGAGAAAAGGCCAGTTTCTGTACTGTAGGTGTCCAATAGTTAGTTTTGACCTTGGCCTGAAGAACAGCTAGAGTCATTCGAGCCATTTGCTTTATTACCTTTGGGACAAAAACAAAATATCTCACTGAATGTTCTTCAGCTTTGCTTGGATACTGAAGAATAGATTGTATTAGTAGGGGGGATTAGACTCTGCAGCAGGGAGGAGATGCACTTACTCATAATTGAAAAGAAAGGAAGGAAGCTCAACGGGAAGACAGAGTGTACGTCCATCCGTACAGTGCAGAGCAGAAACAAAATGCCCATGGTCTTGCTCCTGTGGAGACCGAGGGGTGGCCTGGAAAGCATGTTGCCATAGTGACTGCTCTGTCACTCAGTCCCTGAGCACTGTCTCAGTTGGGCGCTGTACAGTGTACATAAGATCAGCCAAGAGTCAGCAAGATCAAATCTACCCTCTAAAGCACAGAGGCTCTACTAAACCAACTGCAGCTGGCAGAGGAGCTTTATCCTGAAGAGGGCTACAAGTTAGTAAACCTCAAAGCACAGCATTTTTCACAGCCCTCAATCCCCCACCTGGCATACAAAGCAGTAACCCCCCCAGCAAGTTGCAGAGCTTTTATTGCATAAAAGAAAGTGATGCTAGGGATCTTGTTAAAGGATTTCAGGTGGATTATTGTGGTTTGAGAAGCTAAAAATGTGGGGGAAGCACTGTTTAAAAGACAGCTTGAAAGTTTGAATTCTCACTTTTTGTGTGAAAAGAAGTCCAATATATGATACTGCAGCTATTGGCCTTTTTTTTTTTTTACATTTTCCAAAACAGGACAGTGATTTTACAAATTATTTTTAATTCCTGCCTACAGAGATCCAATCAAAGTATAAGACAGTTGGTGATAAAGCATGCCCCCTGGAGAATACTAATGTTGCTTACACTATCACTGAAAAATCTGCTAAATTTGGTTTTGACACAGTGAGTATCCAAGCCAAAAACAAACCATGACATACTGGTTTCTTAGCAAGAACAATAATAATTTAATCTAAGTTTGACTTTAAAGATAATGTTTGCTTTGCTATTCATGATACTATATTACTGTACAGCCTCAACATTCCTGTGCTTTTTCAGTCTCTGTACATTTTATCCTGTGTGGGCTCAACACAGCACAGTCGAACCACAGCAAACTGAAAGGCCTGCCTCTCGTCTCTTGCTGGACTGTGTATCCTGCAATAGGCCTGTCATTGTTTGCGTTGCAGACGCCTCAGTGAGTTTGGATCTAATGTAGCTTGACGTCTGTATGTGTGTGTGTCTCTGTGTTTGCTCTTGTCTCAGGGTGGCCAAATGAACTGTTGAGCTTGAGGACCAAAGATCACAAGCCCTGATCCAATAGCAAGAGAGAGAAAAAGAGAGGAGTGTGATAATTTTGCATCCATTCTCCAACTACACTATGAGCTGGGACTAAGGACGTGCTCCAAAGTTTCATTTTGTGGTAAGTTTAAAACCACATCTGTACTCCATTTTCTGGTTACTTTTACTTTTACAGAAGAATATTTGTTCTGTTTTAAAGTTCATTAGTAGCAGATTACATATGGTTTACACATATGGCTTTATGCTTGACTTTTACTGCAAACTGCATTAACAAATAAGCACAAATGCTGCGTAAATCACTGAAGTATTCACATCATGATAGAGATCTGGCACTGAGGTTATATGTGGGTGCAATTTGGAGGTAAATTTAACATGTGCTTTGTGCAATTTAAGGACATTCATATGATCCGTGTGAAGGCATAGCGACATGGGGTTCGACTTAGAGAAGAGTGTGCACAGGTTAAAGAGGGACGGCTTCATAGTTCGTCATCATTTCACATGAACATGAGTGTTTTTTCCACAGCCAGTCACAACACAAAGCACATGTTTAAACAGGAATGGGGGTAATATTAGCTGGAAGGATTAAAGGCACCTTCTTTTATTCTGAGGTGGCCTCTCTGCTGTTTCCATCAACACTCTTGTGTATCTCATGGTACAACACCATGATGTCATCGAGCCACAGAGGTGGAAACTGTTAACAAAATGGCAAAGTGGAGGAGAAAAGCCAGAGTCAGCAGGAAAAGGCTGCAGGGTGGAGGAGGAGGGGAGCGGGTGAAGGTTAATTGAGGAAATGCAGAAAGACCCAGCAGCACAACATGACCCTGGTTTGGTGTTCCATGCAGGCAAATCCAAAACATGTTTCCTTTCAGATGAGACGCAGGCTTGTTTCTCCTGAAACATTACTAAGTGCTGAGGTATTTTTAATGTAACATAAAGGACAGCATGCAGATAATTGCTGAAAACAAAAGGCAGACTGCAAAGGAGACTGAACATGTTCTGTCTGTGTATCTCATCAGATGCCCTATCCACAGGTTTTTCTTTAAGAAACACTTCCTTGGGAGTGTTATGAGTCACCACTGCACATAGGAAAGGTTAAAAATAGAATAGAACTTCCAGGACTTACAGGATGCCACAAAGACAGAAAGCTTGAATCTCAGGGACACAATCTCCAAACAATACAAAAAAGTCAACAATACACTGGCCTTTTCTTCTGGATTTCACCAACTGAACTGCAAATCTCATCTGGCAGAAGGGAGTCCTTTGCGACTACTTGGAAAATTGACTCTTGACCTCATTTATAGGGGGCTGTCATGGTTTAGAGAGAAAGGCAAAGGCACACTGCCATATGCCAAATGCGTTATGATGATCCCATATAAAGAGGACACAGATGAGCTGTTGTTTGACACTCATCCCACCCACCCTGAGGCACATGAAGAAGTGCTGTGGTCTGTGGGTTTCACATCCGGGCGCCACACAGAATAACACTGAAAAAAGGGAATTTGGGAATATTCCAAAGAGTTCAAACACCTAAAAGAGGATTAATAGCACGTCTAGCTGTGTTATATGTCAAATTCAGACTTAATACAGTGTGTGAAATATTTGTTGTTTTTGAGGTGCTAAGAAAACAAAGTCAAGACCACCATGGATGCGAAGAAAAAAGAAATGGACCTGTTGAGCAACACTATAGCTGCATATGCACATATTAAAGGTAAGTCACACTCTACAGCCTAGCACATTACCTACATTGACCCTGTTCACGATGTGAAAAATATAATTAAATAACGACTCTATGTGGTGTCCTTTCTTTAGCAAACCCCGAGAGTTTTGGCCTTTACTTTGTTCTTGGAGTGTGTTTCGGCCTGGTGCTGACACTCTGCCTCCTGGTCATCCGCATCTCTTGCAAGCCGCGGACCAACATGGCCTCCCCCACGCCTGAAAAAAAGCAGTTAAAGGACATGAGCGAGGAAGACGAGGAGAGTGAGGATGATGAAGACGAAGAACAGGCTGAAGTAGAGATACCTGTCCCACTGCCCAGCACGGAAATCCCCGTTGGTAATCATACCAGCCAATCAGATGGGATGCTGACTGTGAACGTATTTACTTCAGCTGAAGAGCTGGAACGGGCACAACGACTGGAGGAGCGGGAGCGAATTATACGTGAGATTTGGAGGAATGGCCAGCCTGATATCCTGGGGACAGGAACAGGAACTATTGGTAGAGTGCATTACTACTAGGAGGCGAAAGGGGGAGCTCTGTAAAAGACAGCCAAAGACCTCTGAGTGGACCTGGTGTCCCTGAAGCCTACAAGACTTGAGAGCCTGTGTTAGATACAAAGTGGCACGTGGAAACAGGACAAACAGCAATGTGTCGCAATTGATTTACTTGACTCTGACAGAGCTGAACTATGTGATGTTGCACTTCTTATGTCATTTTTAACTGACTACACAAATCTAAACCAAGAGATGACTTAAAGACTCATTCATCTATAGACCTATGGAAAAGATGCAGTATGAATGTGGAAGCTTATGGACACTTGACGTGTCTATTCAAACGTATGGTGTTTAATGACAAAAATGCACACACAACAAGCTTTAAACTATAGCCCATGTAATAAGCATAAATAAGAACAATGTATGTACTGTATGTTGCAACAAATATTTGCAGTGTGGACATTTTTACATGTCTAATTCATCTAATGCCTGCATTTGCAGGGAGAACAGCGACAGAACTCAGGAGCCCTATCTGAAAGAAAAGACAGTGCTTGCAAGCACATATCTATTAATTTTGGGGAACATGTCACACATACAATGTAAGTTAAAAATTAAAAAGTCTTTTAATTAGGGGTCTTTAATTTATGAGTACATTACATTCATGTCTGTGTTTTCAGAGATAATCCCATGAAAGGAAATGACAGAATTAAAGTATTATGTGAAATTATTTTCAGTTGTTTGTCTTCATAATACTTAAATGTCAGATTAATATTGGTCTACAACAGAGATCCTGTACTCTGTACCTATGGGCCATGGATTTATAATCAAGATAATGAAATAATGACAAAACCTAAATTTGCCAGTAAGACTATAGTGGAAAGGCCATTCTTTTTGTCATTTGCTATTTCTGTTCAGCGTCTCTCATGTGTGCCTTTAATGGTTCAAGAAATACTGTTTTATAATTTAAAAAAAATCTGACAACTCCAAAACAGTCCTCCTGTGAAACTGTTCTTAGGCTCTGTTGGGAGTCACACACTGGGTCTGCCAATTTCATTTCCTCTTTAAAAGAAAATGAAAACAAAAGAAAGTAATTCACGTAGTCAACTCGGCACAGGTGTTGCACCATATATCGAGCGAACCCCTGAAGTGTGAGGCGGCCCATTTAGCCTGGTAACACCTGCTCACTCTGTTTGCTGCTCCTGCTGCTGCGTCTTAACCGTGTTACTTAAAGGCTGTTTCGTAGATTTCAAAAGTTTAAATTCGTCTTAGCATTGCTCATCCACACTGGTGTTGGCGTTTCTTCTCCAAGCTGCTGCTGCTGCTCATGTGCTTGTTGTTTTTAGTCATGCTAGTGGATGGGCTCTGTGGGTTGGTCAATTAGTTGCTGAACCACTTTGGTCCAGACTCAATGAGATATATAAAATAATTGTACAGACATGTTCTCACCAAAGATGACTCCTGTGCAGAGTTAGTTTCCTCTGTCATCAAGATTTTGTTTTTTTAGAGACATATTGTCAATTAAATCTGGAAGAGAGAGAATTAAATGGCTTTTTCCCCCTACATATAGACTTTTCATATAGTGCCAATAATAGGTCAAGATTTGTCAAATGAAATATGTATTTGCTAATACATACATACATCCTAACAACTCTGGTAATCCCTTCACTATTCTAGCATGTTTGGAAATCAAATCACCACTCATAGTTCAAAGAGTCATTAGCATGGCTGTAAACTATTTGTGTTTCCAATGACCCTGCCTTCTTTTTCGCATATCTTGGAATGTGCTGGCTGCATATTTCTGCTCTTATGCTGATGTTTTTTTGATTTGATATATATTTGAATTAGTATTAATTGCAAATAATTGTGAACTGCTTTGCTGCTTTGGCTGAGCTCTTTTTTGTGCTTGTATGACCTATTCCTTATGATGTCTTCATATCTTTTATTTCACCTATAGTAGTAAAACGTGAACATGGTTTTATGGGCTGAATTAGATTTGCTATGTTTCTGATTTCCTAATGGCTCACTGCAGACTTGGGACTCTAGTAATACTGTTCTTTTGGCTTCATGATTGGGACCACGGGTCATTAATGCAATTACTTTCCTGTAGTAGTGGCTTCTTGAGAAACTTTGCAAGGATTTTGTCGTACTACTATTTGTCGTAGCTATTTTCACATTTTATTCTGACACTTTATATTCAGCTTACTTATTGTATATTATCAATATCAATCACTCAATATAGAAACCACTTGCTTTGCTGCTTTTCTTTTACAGTACTTACATACTGCTACTGCTTCTGTGGTTTCTTTGCTTATCTTTAACCATGTACTAATGGTGGGGGTGTATAGTCAGCACTCCCAAAACTTTGCTGTTTTGACTTTGGCACATGCTTGCAGGGACTGACGTCAGAGCTTAAGTGGCCAATGTCAATTCTGTATTCACATAATAAGTCTTTTCCATGCGAGTTGGCTGAAATGTTGTTTGGCTGCCAATAAAGGCTTACAGAACATGGATGAATTGCCCATATTGGGTGAATATTTGTGCTGGACATTATCACAAGTCAATCTTGTGGTTTGGTCATTTACAAGTCATGAAAGTATGAATTCTTGGCATGTCAATAAAGCCATACAAAAGGAAAATATACTCAATACTCATCAGAGTATGGCATGTATTCATATTCTTTCTGTTGGCCAACCTGAAGCCAGAAACTTTAGTCTTACTTCTTTGTACTATGGGGTTTGTGTAGTGTTTCATGGAGGAACATCTTAGGTTTAGAGGGAGGCAGGCCAAGAACTTCCTCTAGAGTTCTCCTTAAAGTACACACTGTGCTAGAGGAGCAGACAGGGTTCAGGTTTGCCTTGGGGCCTGCTCTGTTTTCAGACAGAGCCCACACTGAAGCCTTCTCTGTTGAGGTCTTGGAAAAGCCTCTCATGTGGTCACGGCCTTTCAGAAATCAGTGGCGCTGATGGTGTGGACTCTTTGAAGTAGCTGTGCAGTTATATTTGTATAAACCTTTTGTGAATGGCATACACCTCAAAATCATAGGACCCAAAATATGTTTTAGTAGATCTAGCATTCAGTATTTTGAATAGTGTCCTTTTCATTTTTCAGGAAGTTCTCAGAATGCATATGTAATTAGAAGTAACAGGTTTTAGCCTTATGGTAATTCTGCACTTATGAAACAATACATCACTTAAATTGAGTGAACATCTACATGGAGGAAATCCAGTTAGGGAAAGCCATAAATTTAAACCATAACACAACATGGGAAGGATCTCCACAAAGACGAACATAATACGAGATATAAGGCTGTAACTTGTGGTTCTTTGGCATGATTCTAGAAAACACCCCTTTCCAGAGAATAATCTTTATAGTCACATTCACACTATTTAACCACTGTTTTAAATAGTTAAATTATAGTATAAAATGCAGAAAACTGTGAAAAGTCTGAAAATTACTTTTCATGACAAATAATCAGTAAAAGGCTCAATATTAAAATGGCATTTTTAATACATGGCAGATTCATTATTTCAGGTGAGGTTACACATGTGCTTTGTTTCTGTATTTGTCCAGCTCATATCTTTGACAAAGATGGACTTCTTCTGTTCAGCTCTTCTTTCACCATTTCTAATTTTAACTCGTCCAGCTTTCTGTGATGACCTCTGAGCTATGAAATGCTTCAGTTTTCAACAGTTCTCAGTACTCCCAGTGTTCTGTCTTACTTGTCTTAAATTTTTCCAGTTATACAGTGGACTGTGCTGTTTCATCTTGGTCTGAGACCTGCAGGACTATATTTCTTAGATGTGAAATATTTGTATAAGATGTCTGTTATAATTTCTAGGAGTGCCTATAGTGCAAACAGCGCCTGTCATCACTGAGATTATTGAATCATTTAGAGGTCCCTTAGTGAAACAAGTAAAATCTTCACTTGTGTTTGCATAGCTTTAAGAAAAGGGCATTCATTTTTCATATCTTTCAAAAACAGAAATTTGTTTAGTATCATCTGACCCATCGTTTGTTTACCCTTCATGTATTTCACCCCTTGTCCAAGAGAGATTGTTTCCATAATCACCATTATTCAACACAGTTTTTAAAAATAGTATGTTCCCATGGCAGTTTCAGCAGCACCCAGTCTCTGATGAGCTACAGATGTTTTCCCCATGTGCTTAGTGGGCAACACTAGTAGGCTCACACAGGAACACACCACCACAATCGTATGCCTTATATGCCTTATTCTAAAGATCATTCAAATATGGTAGTGTCACATAGCTCTCACTGTTATGGGTGCAGAGAATGTGTCATTAAATTGCTCCTCATGTTGTCTGCATCCATCACATTGACTCACTATGTTCAATTTTCACAGTGAGTCAGTTTTTCTGTGAGTGACATGGGACGCCTTTTCCACTTAACAGTTGACCACAAACTCTGTCAAATTCCTGAAGCGTTTTAACTGCATTTTTTTTAAAGCACCATCCATAACATGAGTCATTAGCTCAAAGCTTAAATTTCACAGTCTGAATGAAATGCTTTTTTGTTCTGTAGTGTGAGTGTGTCTTACTAGTGCAAAGTCGCTTCTATTAATCCAGCATTCACTGAACAGTGAAAAGTGTTTTTCTTTATGTAGAACAGACATACAGTGACCCCCCGTGGATTAATTCAGCAATACATTCTGGAGTAGAAATTCACCTGCATGTCAGCTGTTTTTGACAGTAGTCTCTCACATATTAACATTCGGATAACAAGGCTCTTTTAGATTACTTAAAATGATCTTTTAGTTCTTTGCAAAAAAACATCATGATATTTTCTCATTATATACATATCCTGCATATTTTACATTTTCTGCTGAGGACAGTAGGTACAGAAAAACACGTTACAATAGAAATAAAGGAATTTATCATAGTTAAAATAGAACAATGTAATAGGATCAATATTTGTGATTTCCAGCATTAACATAAAAAAAATAGTTTTAACAGTACATCATTTACTGTAAAAGTCTTTTGGAAGATTAATTTTCTCCTGTTCTTCCTACGAGTAACTTGATCCTATGCACAACTATACTTTCAGACGTAGCCCTTGCCGCACTGGGAGAGCTTGCTTGTCCTCTTCATCCCCACTCCATGTCAGAAAAACGTTGTGTAAATAAAAACAACTTGTGTAAATTTGCAGTTCGAGGGCCTGCATGGCACAGTGTCATTCAGCCTAGTCACAGTGTGTGTTGGAATCAATGCTTCATCTTTAAAATATTTACTTCCTCCTGAATGGGAAACAATCACATAACATGACATTGGGAACCACATTCTTTCATGTTTGAGTGCGCAGCATGAAATAATTAAGAGTGCATGCAAAACGTGCTTCATTTACCTGCAGTGTCAGTCGTTTGTTTTTCTCTTCCATCAGGTCCTCTTTCATTTCCTGCATGTCTTGCCTGATCAGAAGAGAGAGAGAGACAAAAAAAGTAGGTTGTAAATATGTCAACTACACAGTTTTTGCTTTTTAAAGCACAGGCGTTACTAATAGCATCAATGCTCTGTTCAGTACAAGTATCGCATTAAGCCATGTCAGTCCTGAAACTAAAGCAGCCAAATGGAAATCTGCCATTACTGATTCTATTATTTTTACCTTTGCTTTTGCTACAGTGGCGCGTCAAAAAGTCTTCACAGAAAAACGCCTATAGTCAACCCACTTAAAGACAAATACAATCAGTTGTTACTCTGAATCAACAACTGTTTTCCAGATAAGTTGCCAAAACATCAGAAAAAGCTGATAAGAGGTATCTAAAACCTGACAAACTACCTTTTTCTTTGTGCAGCTACAGTATCAGATAATAACTTAATAAGGGTGTCTTAATAGCAACAGACTGACCAGACTGACTCTTCCAGCATATGAATCTCAGTGCAGGAGTCGAGATAAGAAATAAGGACTTTAGCAGTGCAGAAAAGACTTCAGGAGGATTGTCTTACGGGTTATAGCGACTCAGAAAGTTTTATTAAAACATCCAAACTAGGAGAAGAGGAAAATAAATTCGCGTTTTTGTTTTTATTAAACAAAAGTGTATTTGAAAATCATTGGAATGTAGCTATTTTTATTACCGATTAATCTCAGTTCTGTCAAAAATGTCAGAAAATAGCAGGAGCTGCTTGGTTATAAATCCCACAGCCCAAGGTAATGTGTTTAGCTTGAAGCTAGGACCAATGTTGATCTTGAAGTTTGACCGGCAGATTATTGACATTTTTATGAACTAAAAGGACACTCCTGCACGCCCTCTCAGATCCACTCATGAGAGGAGACTGAAAATTCCCTCCTCACGGGGTCCCAGTTGAGTCTATTTTCCTTTGTTGTCCCTGGCTGGTGGAATAACTTGCCCTTCTCCATTCGACTAGCCGAGACTATCACCACCTTTAAAAAACATTTGAAAACTCACTTGTTTACAAAGTATTTCAAATGAGTCTTACACACACACACACACACACACAGACAGACACACACACACAAAAAAAACAAAAAAAAAAACAATTGTCTAGCACTTAACAATTCCTAGCATGTTTTTATTCTTGACAAGTTTGGGTCTTATCAGGGCTCTTAGTTTGT
>JAUMHL010000009.1:7248563-7264361 GCA_032362345.1 Sandelia bainsii | reverse complement strand
CCATGTGCAATGATGGTAACACAACTGAAGACATGTGTCTTTTCATGAAAAACATGGTAATTCCTATGTGTGTCCAACCTTTTGACTGGTAGTGTACATTACTTTCTAAAATAAGACATTTCACCAGGATGAGTCTGTCAAAAGCATATCGCGTGAGAAAACAAAACTGAAACAGTGCCAGAAAATAACAATAAAATATGCTCAAACCTTTTTCAGTACTGAAACAATGTCGCCCTTTTTCAAATCCAACTCATCCTCTGTTTTGGCCTTGTAGTCAAACATGACTTTGCAATATTCCATCACTAAGAAAATGTAGTATGAGAGATAACATTATTACTAACTTTATTTTTATTATAGTACATCAGTAATTGGAATACAAGGTTTCAGTAATGATGATTCATCAGCTTTGAATGCAGCCTTCTTATTACTAACTCGAAGAACCTGGAAAGTTTTTGACTAAGTGGAGATAAAGGTTGTAAACCTTTGATCCTTGAATAATATTCCACTTTGTTGTAACCCTCTGATTTATCAAGGTGTGATACTGTAAGTATTTGTATTTGATCCTATAAACCATTTAGGTAAAAGTCTGAGAACTACCACTTGTAACCTGATGATATTGCATGAGGGTATAAATAGACCTGTCTGGTGACTTTTCAAATGTCATTCAAAATGAAAACAGTGCCTTCACTGAGGTTATCTCCTTATATCTCCTTAGTGGTTAGTTAATGATTTTGCCTGCACTTTAACTGTATTTACGAGCAAACAAATGCTTCATAACGGCTTAGGAAAAATAAAAACTTACCATTTTTTGCTTTGTTCCTCACACTTGTTCTCTGAGATAACTTCAATAGGGACAAAAACACAATTAATTAAAAGGAAAATGGTTCATACATATTTTAGGAAAGTTATTTCAGCATCATATACCTCCTTATTGAATACAGCATCAGAGAGCTTGGGTCTTGCCTTGAGCTCAGTGTGCTTGTCTAGAAAAATAATAGCAACCATAAGTTAATTTAGGTTATATGAAAACAGTGCATAAAGTTTTTTGCCATACCAACCTTTAGGTGTAACAAAAATTTCTTTGACAAAATTTGATGGAAATGCTCCAATTTTGCCATTTCTTTTACCCATCCACCACCCATCTTCAATCTGCCATGTAGATTGTATCAAGGAGAGACAGAATATAGAAAGAAAATAGGTGAGAAAACAGACAAATCATTGTGAATACAGATTAAATTTGTATGGTGGCACATGAAACATGACACATTATGATTCAATAGTCAATCAGTGTATACAATAAATTATTCTCCTTGATGGCATGAATGTAAACTCTAAGTAGTCTTCATGTATCTGAAACACCTTTTGCCAGCCTGATCGGTAAATATAAACTGATTATAATACCCAAACAATTATTCAGTACCAAATGAAAGCCCCCTTCATTTACCTTGGGATGATTAGCTCTGTAAAAATTCCACTAACACCCTGATTTACATATAATGCTCAGGTTTTGACTGTTGAGCAGCTTCAGGAAGCAGCAATAAAATGCCTTGTTTCCAGGAATCTCTGCTCATTTGCAGATTGTGCTGATTCACTGTTTGATTGTAAGTTCAAATGTGAGCAGTGATGAAAGCAATAAGAACTTTACCTCTTTGATGATTTCTATTGTTTCCCCAACAACCAGCTCCAGTTCATCTTGATTCACGGGACTAAAGGCAAACACTACCTCACATTTTCTCTTCTGTTTGATCGTCTTCGCTGAAACGAAAAAGAATCGTCAGTCATAACAACAGACAGATGTAAAGTTTATTCACTGGTTATTGTGATGGAGAAGCTAGTACTCAGTAATGGCATGTTTAGCACGACAGAAGGCTGAAAAGTCAGGTCTCAACAAGTTAGAGCTAAGACTGCACAGCACTCGATGCTCATTTATGTTTCTAAACCTGATCCCTTAATGGCACTGTGTTTTTATCTGCACCATTTTCATACATTATAATTAGGTTTTGTGTGGCGAGGATGTGGTAGACATATATTTACAGTTTGTTTGATCACTGTCTTGCTGAGTGCAGGCACCACACTGACCACAATTTTAAACACTTGTTACAATAGAAAACTGAAACTGTTTGGAATAGCATTGTCAAATATGTTAATGGTTTATTTTCAGTTTTAACATGTTTAGCTTGAGTTAATATACTTCATTATGTTCAGCTTTTTTACAGAGCACAGAATACAGTAAAATTGCATCTTCTACACGTGCAAGTTTAAACAGTTCAGTTACTTGCAAGTGAAGAGTTTCATTTCAGATTATTATAGCATATGGAGCATGTTTTATTTTGAAGTAACCATTCAAATTGGTATATAAAAGCCTAAACAGAGAACAGATAAGTATTTAGACTTAGGCTTGTACCTTTTCTAAGGCTTCGTGGTTCCCTCTTGCTGTCACCTGTCAAATAGACTGGCACCTCCTATAACCATGGACCAAAACAGGGTATATTTAAACATATGTGAATAGACATGAACACACACACACACACACAGAAGACAATTACGGTGCACTGTCATTGACTGGATAGTGGTAACAACCTTGACAAAGTTGGCAGGGAAGATGCCTCTCTTTCCTGCCAGCTCCCCCTCCAGCCATCCCTCCTCACTGGCCTTGGTGACGTTTTTGACCACATCCCCTGCCTTCACTGTGAGCTCGTCTCCCATGGTGCCCTCAAAGTCTATGAGCACCAGCACCTCTACAGTGGAACCGTAAATGGGGCAGAAAATTAGATTCTTTGCACAAAGGCTGGTGTACTCGCCTCTCAATTGATGTGCCCTGACATTTAAAAACCACAACCATATAAACTAGCCAAGGATACAGGCTCAGAGTCAATGTCAAATATAACAGATAAACCATACAGTTGTATTAAGTTACTAATCATTCTTCAATAGTGGAAAACATTTTCCATGTCAGTATTTTGCTGCAATATTAAGAGAGTTGTAGAGAACTGAAAAATCAATTCAATTACAGAAAAGATAGACAGCATTGCTAGGGTTTTCCTGCACATACTGACATAAAACAACCTGGTTACATACAAAAAAGGCTTTACCCAATTTTTCAACAAACACAAATGCATAGTGTATTCGGCCCATGCAAAGCTATGCAATGTTTTTTATACACCACTGCTTTAGTTTTATTTGCATTACAAATTTAAATTATTCACAGCACTTTAAGCAGTCACAAAGCAACTTAGTGTTGTCATCATTTTTATTTTTTCTTTATATTTTGTCCAGCAAACAATGCAGCAGAATTTTGAAAACATGTAGAAATTCTCTTTATAACAAAAAACAATAGCAGTGACTCACCCATTGTGTCTTTTACTCTCCCCTCAGATTTGAAAATGTTCTTTGTTCACAAAGCAGCAACCGAAGTCTTTAGTGGAAGGAGAACTGAGAATGTGGTTGAGTTGTCTAAGACTGAGAGATATGGCAGCCAAGGCCCTTCTTCCTACTTGTCAAACATTAAGCAACTTTTGCTGAGGCTAGTCATGGCAAGTCAACACAAGTAGGATGGGTCATACAGCACAGAGAGAGAGAGAGAGAGCAGGAGAGACAGACAGGAGGAGGGAGAAGAACAGGTAAGACAGGTTTAAAGGGAAAGAACAAAGCTCAGTAATGGGCACTTATAATGCAACATGACAATATAGTTAATCTGCAACCACAAAAATATTAAAACACAAACCTCAACATTCACAAGAACCAGAATCACTAATCAAGATCTGTTACAGTCTTTCATGTATATTTTTCTCCCTATAGCATCAAATACCTTATTTGTGTTTTGGAGAAGGGAATGTCTGTAATGTTGTTGTTTCTGTACACTTCTTGGTGCAAAGTGGCTTGCTATTTACAGAAAGCAGAAACTGGACATGCAAGGCTGAATTTCACAAACCAAAAACACACATGGCAAAGAAAAGTGACAGAATACATTGTATTTAAAGATAAAGTCATTACATACACTATAAGCTGTGGATTTAGTAGCTGAGGCTCTTTTGTGTTGCTCAAATTCATCAGAAATGGAGATCTGGTTCACTTTAGTATTTCTTTGTCCCTTGTTGAATGATTACAAATGAGTGATATCAACATAATGCTCAAATAATGTAGGATAGGATTAAAAAACCAATGACCAGTGGCATCACCTTGGGGATATTGTGATGGGCCATTTTAGGTAGTGTGGGTAGGGGTGACATACTGCTTCATGAGCTTGTACTAAAGTTAAGTTTATCTGATATACACTAATACAAACACAAAATTCACCTTCTGCCTCCAGGTGTCAGACATGAGGAGCAGTTTAGAGGTAATTTAAGAAAACTGACGATGACAAAGGTACAGTAAAGCTGACTCAGTGTCAGAGAGAGAAAAAGGGTGCAAGGAGCACACACACACACACACACACACACACACACACACACACACACACAAATTCCATAGAGCAGAGAAAAAATGAAGAGAAAATAAATTGACAAAAAGAAACGAATAAGCACCATTATATTGAGAAATAGATGAATTAGAGGATGGAGATGATACTTTAGGCAGCAAAGCTTGATACTTGCAACAAACTCTGCCAGTAATTATGGAGAGAGTTCAACAAATTTATCAAACACCTGGTAAAAAAACAGAACACAAACTTGCAGAAATGCTTAATCCACTGTTGACTTGCATGCTCTATATGCTAATTAAAATGAAATGCTATCCAAGCTGAACCTTTGTCAAATCCACAACATTGACATTCCATAAATATCAGGATTATCAACTAGCACCACATTGCTATACATTTCAAACCCACAACACACTGAGACAAAAACTTGTCCAAACCAAGGACAAAACACCCACCCATATTGTAAGCAGAGGAATGTAGTATGCAGGTCAATGCAGTGAGGAATGCACCAATTTTGTACACTGGAGAAACCAAACAACCACTTCAGAAACACATAGGACAACACAGCAGAGCCAGCATGTCGGGACAAAGCTCAGCAGTCCATCTAGATCTGAAAAGATCACTCCTTTGAAGACAGCAGTCCCCACATTGTGGACAGAGATGACCAATGCTTTGAAAAACGAGTAAGGGACATTAAAAATAAGAATGACACCAGGGTGGGGCTAAATTATATCATCTGATAAGTGGCATACCCATTCCATCCCATTCTTCCTATTATTGGTCCATTAGCACGCCCAGTTACCATAGAAACAAAGTAGCACAACTGGATTTACCTTAAGTTCATGTTAACATCACACAAGATGTAAACTTACACTTGCTGAACATGGCTTATGTTTCAATACATTAAATTGCTGCTACAGTGTCGGTGCCCAACCCCCCACCACGCTTTTAAGTTGGAATGATGACAGTGTCATGTTTGTTTACACAGAAAGTGTAGTTAAATTTTAGATGTCAGCCTCACAATCAAAAAATAAACAAAGTCTCATCAAAATAAAATGATCTCAAACGTCATTACTCTGTTACAAAAGTAGTATTCTTTGGGACAAAATGACTGTATAATTATAAATGTGAAACTATGTGAAACGTTTTCAACTTTATTTAGTGCTGGTCTGTCACTGTGAATGTGTTTAAATTGTGCTTTCTTACTGTACATCAAATGGAGTTGTAACCCTTGCTGATAAATCGGTTTACCTTACAGAAGCTTTTAACTGAGATGTAAAACCAGCACATTGAAATTATCATTAGGGTTCTCTCGGTTAAGTGTATTTTCATATAATTGTTCTTGTTAAAGAAAGAAATCATAATAAAAATACGACAATGCAGACATAAAAGAAATCAATGTGTCTTTAATTTACAGTTTCTAAGAACAGTAACACCTATTTAAAAAAGCTATATTTCCCAAGCAGGTAACATTTAAACAATCAAGCATTAATCTAAATCTGTAGGCCTGGGTTGTACAAGTAAGACCAGCACAGCCATAGCAAGGGATACAAATTGTGTAATTGTATGGGCAGCTGGCCAAACAGAGATGAGACTAATCCTAGATACACTGGAGACATTCACAGGGAAAAAAAACATTACAGGATTAGACATGATCCTTGTCATGTAAACTGCACATTGTTTCTGTTACTTTTAACAGGCTAAACAAATACTAATTATCTACAATGTTGACACAGTTGTACACAGTTTATATAACTGATTAAATTATCTTCTAATTGGCAAATACAAATCGCATCAAAATCTCTGCTAATAAGAACAAATTATTTGCAATCATAATTCTTCTTAGCCAGGTACAAATCTACTATGTCTGTGGAGAAAAAAAAATATTATCACTACCAATATCATACATTGATAAGTGGAATCCAAGATCAAGCAAACAGCTACTTTAAAGAAAAGTCTCTACCCTAAATGGTATATGTATTTAGCCTCATAATAACAGTCTGTTGTGTTGCCAGCTGGTGTGAAAGATGGTGTACAATGAAAGATTGCAGAGCATAACCTTTGACCCTGTACAATTTGGTCCCATTATTAGATCAGGGTCATCTCTAGAGTGCTGAATTAGTTAAACAGTGATGTTTTCAACATAAAATACAGTGTACACATTGATGCCATTTCAAACTAGACAAGACACAGTTCAAAACACATCTACTTTTTTAACTCGTAGTTTGGTAGGTGGATTACATTTTAATTCATTAACCAGTGTAGTTGTTTAGCTGATTCTAAATAACTATACTACTACAAGAAATATTTAATTTGCAAAAGTATCAGGCACAAGCTGGTTTAATCTACAACATATAAATTTCTCTTTCTATTTCAGAATACAAAAGTTTAATTATTGCCAAAATGCTGCATAGAAGAATTTAATTCACCTTATAAACCAAAGAAACCTAGTGACATTTCATGGGAAACAGCAATTCACCCCTACACAGTGCTTCTACTAGTAGTAGGAAATGCAAAAGGAAGTGCTTCAAAATAAACAACCAAATAGGTCATTTGTCCCTAAACTTTGATGCGACCCATAGGATTGGGTACAAAAACAACTTGGTTAGGTTTAGAAAATGATCACAGTTTGAGTCAAAATAGAGGCTGCTTATTGTCATTGTCAAGAGGAGGTTGAATATGATGCATGGTAGAGGGATGTCTGGACTGAACCTGTCGCCACCCCGCCCCGTCCCAAATTGATATTGTCATGTTTACAATAATAAGCATGTGGTTAAGGTTAGGTAACAATGTTGTATGGAAACAACCAAAATGCATTCATCCATGCACCCCAACCTCCTCCCTGTGCAGCTTTTGCCGCCGTTTATAACAATGTCGCCCTTTTACAGCCACTAGCACGTGCCTAACCATAAGACGCAACTATGGGTCATAATAAGATGCTTGGACAAAGGACCTATAGGGTTATTTTTTAGGTGAGGACAGTCTCAGCAGATGCTTTTGTCAGGTCAAAAGGAAGTGTCCTATGCTGAAATTAAACATAAAATCCTGGTAAAACCTGAATAAAACATTTTTATTCTGTATTTTTCCAGTCCACTGGTGGATAAAATCACTGAGTCAGATTTCTTTACAACACAACAAAGAAAATTAAGATTTTCAATGGCTTCACTGCTCAAGTATTCTCTCCATCAATTTTTCTCTCTTTATGGTCCTGTTTCTCCACTTGATCCTGTACACCGCCTTGCTCTCCGTTGATGTGGAACTTGTCACTGGCCCACTTAGGGCCTATGGCGTTGGAGCCACCAGTGGCTTTGCGAATGATGAATCGCGCCCTTCCACGCGTAAAGCTTCCCCGTCCTCGCCCTCCATTGTCCATCCACTTACACTCCGCCTCCCCATCCCTGTCATCATGCTGGAAGGAGCAATAAAGAAAACAATGATGTGTCAAACCAGCAATTGTAATAGTACAAACTAGACTAGATTAAACTAAATTACAGCCTGGGATCGACCCTACCAAGTAGTATTTTTTGCTCTTGGGAGTGTACTCTGGGTCCCAGTCTTCACTTTTTGGGACCACTTCCATATTTTTTGGGTTGCTGTCTGTACTGTTTGCTTGACAGTTGCCTCTGCTCCAGCTCCTTCCACGAATTCGTACTTGCTGAAATTTGAGAAAAACACAAGGGACGGAAAAAGAGCAAAATCACTGACATGGAGAATTCTGTGAAAGTTAAATGTACAGTGTAACAGCTACTGCTCCACACCATACTCCTACGAAAGACACCACCAACCCAACAACATTAAGTAAACGTACAAATCCTCCACGTGGCCTTCCTTTTTCAGGTCCTGGTAACTCCCTTTCTCCCAGTTGTACCCTGTTAAATCCTTTATCTTTTGAGTCAGATTTGTCATTGTGCGAATCTTCTTTTTCATATTTAGAGGACGCAGAAGACGAGGATGAACTGGAGCGAGAGCGCTTCTTCTTTTTTTTCCTAAAAGGAGAAATGGTATAAGCAAATTCCTTCAAGCCTGTTTACAATGCAGGGTAGAATAATAACAGTATTCAACATATTTGTAGATGTAACAGCACAGTATAGGGCAGCTGCACATACTTTGATTTTTTGTGACATTTAGAAAACGTTTCCACAGATCTCTCTCTATTAGAATCTGGAGAGTCTTCCATATCTCTTCCCCGATCCGAATATTTTTTACGGCGTTCAATGTCCAGTCGAAGGTCCATGGGGTCACCCTTCATTTTTTCATCCTGAGCATCCTGAGCAAATCAAAAGAGAACAAAATGTCGTGGACAGACTTTGAATTAGCATGTAGGTGCTATCACTGTTCTCAACCAAGCTGGTTTGTAAACTAAATAATGACGTCCATGGGGAAAATTGCGAAAAACCCAGATAACAGCCAGCTAGCATGAATAAACCCAAGCTATTCTGGAGTGAATTTTCTAGTACCAGGCCAAACTAGAAGCTTTGCATGTTTTTAGTGTTACCTAAAAATCTGAACCATTCTTCAAAGCATATGTTTTTAGATTTCTTTCTGGGCATTTTTTGTCTTTTCAAGGAAGCTATCTAAATATGGTATGAAAATCAACTTACACCTTCAGCTAATTATTACTATCAATATTGAGTCAGGCGTTTTTGTTACATTTTTGCACGGTTATGCATAAGCAGGGTGTACTTTGAAAACCTCCTCACTGGTGTGTTCCAAGTACCTGTTGTACATGCCAAGACATGATAAGAACCTGAGACTTGAAGAATCTACTACTCAATAGCAGCAAACGGCAACTCCATATTTTACATTATCCTTGGTCAGTTGTCTTCTCACTTTTAAAAGCATGCAGCATCCAGCAGCTGGTTATTTATCTATTTCAGCTTGATTAGTGATTATCATAATTATGTAACAAGAGGCATGTAACAAACGTTATCTCTTTTAGATTGAAGAGTTCCATGAATAAAAATGTTTTATATTGCAGCAGCTCTCTTAAACAGTTATCCAGTATATTTAAAGCAACAGGCAATCAAGAGGCATTTTCTTTTTTCTTTGTTTTCTTGCTATAGTTATTGTTGTTGAACTGTTAAATATAAATTGTAAATTTGTGTTTTGTTATACTTGTTGTTCTTGTGCATTGTGTTTTTTGTAATTGTGTTCTTGACCTGTCTTTCCCCTTTAGAGGACCACAATGGAAATATGCTTTTAGCTGTATTGTGTTTTCATTCTCAACAATTTAACTGTATTATAAGATGGTCTTGTAAGTACTTTTATTGTTGTAAAATAAATCTAAGTCTGAGATAATGTCCAGCAGCAGATTCCCACATTTTACAAGCCTGAACTTCAGCAACAACGTAAATGCGGCTGATTCCCATCACAAATTTCAAAATAACAGTCTCTGAAAGTACAGTGATTTTGAAGTTTTAAATCCCTGTAAGTTGATTATCATACCGTACTGATAGCATGAACCGCCACCATTGGCTGCAGAGACATTAGGAAACCATCTAAAAACTTTCGGAGGTAGTTTGTGGTAAACTCTGCATAGACTTGGCTACGACATGCAAAACCACCAGTATGGTTCTTTAACAATGGTGAAGAACAAGAAGATACAATTGCTCATGCTAATTTGAGTTTACTAATTTATTAGTATTTATGCTTCATGTTCACAAATGCTTGACCATATCTGTCCATGTCCAGTCAATAAGCAAGTAAATAAAAGCACAGGTGCATGAAGTGCTTGCTGTTGCTTATTTCCGTTCCTTATTTTTGTAAAGAATACTTACGAAGGCAATTGCTTAGAGTCCTTTGGACAGCTTGGGCTTAGTGGCTTCCATTTCTGACCTTATTTGATTCATTAGCCTGGGTCAGGCTTGTGCCCGCATTATAACCAATTCACCATTTGTCAAGGCGTTTTAACAAACAACAAAGTCAAAGTGCCTTATTTTGCATTTGCATTTCTTAGACTTTGAGCATCTCTCATCAAGGAAAGCCACAGGCTTTAAGAGATTGCAGTCTAAAGGCATCTGGTTTGTTCACTTGTTTGCTGTTGTTTGTTTTTCCAGCATACTTTATACTGCAAAATGTTCAGTCACCTTGTAAGTGCAATCCTCTGAGCTTTTCATCGCCTCAAAAAGTTGAGAGTGTTTCTTAAAAGCACTTGGTGAAACATCAATTCTCCTGTGAGAAAAAAACACAGTTAAAGCAAGACAGTTAAATGCACATAAAGTAGTGTGGAAACCACACTATCGGTGCCAAAACAACACTGTAACAACAACTGTGAGCTACAATGAAATGCAAAGATGAGACAAAATAGACAAGGAAAGAAAAAAATGGTGGGAAAATAAAACGGACCGCCACCGAACATGAGAACAAATAAGCCAAAGATAGTCTGTTGGTTTTCAGGTAGGAAAGGTGAGGAAAAATACCTGAAAGCTGTTAAAAGAGGAGATGAAGCCACAGCACACTGAAGGTGAGACGGTCACTCAATAGGCGACTCTACCTGTGTATCTCTGGGCTTTTTCTTGCCTTCATCATTTCCTTCTCTGCAGCTCGTCTTTGGTACATGGTGAATCGCTCGTTTAGAGTCATGCCAGGAGATGCAAAGTGTTGAGCTATACGCATAAAAAGCAAGAAATAGACTCTAAGGTTATACAGTATGTGAACCTGTTTATTAGGTCAGATAAAGTTGCAAATCAATGAGGAGGATTGATTTATGGTAATTCTGTATTTTTATGATTTTTGCGTTTAAGGAAACTGTAGATGTACTTCATAATGCACACCCCTACTCTTTTTGTTTTTATATTATGTAATTCTGCTTTTTCAGGAAAAAAAAATGTGATGCAGTCTGTCACTGATTGGAAAGACATGAGATGATGAGAATATGTTGAGAAACTTTAATGGCCAAAGCAAATACAGTATGTCATGTGGTTCTTAAATATAGGTGCTTTCTTAGATTAGTCCACACTGTGAATAATCTATGTCAAGATGTGTGAATGTATGTCAACAAATGGCTCAGTCAGAGGGAGGACTCACATTTAATGTGGTGAACGATGGCAACAATGTGTTGAGCAAAGAGCTCAGAGGGACACCTCCTTAACTGAGTAGTCTGAACATGTTGAAAGATGGAGCGAAACTCCTGATTCTTTTTTGAGGACTGCACAAGGTCCTGAGACAACTGTCGTTCCTCAGCTAAAACATCTGAAGAGCTGAAATGACAAAAAACATTAAAGAAAATGTTTTGTGCTTCTCTTCATCTGGACAACATACTAAAATTTTGTTCAGAAAACACAACATTCCACTGTAGAAAATGCATTCTTTTTTATCACATATCATTAGTATTGAGAGCTCCCATACTGAAAACTGGACTCAGATTTAAACTATTACAATGCTCACCTTATCAGGCTATCTCCAAGGAAATCCATTCTGACATTAAATTTTGCTTCCTGTTTTCTTGAGGACATGACAGGTACGTCCTCTCCCCTGACCATAAACATCTCCCTGTCAGAGTTCCTTCTTGGCAGTGGTGTAGGAGATGGGATGGAGGGAGACTTTGCCACCTTCCTGGCTTTACAAGTCATGTCTGGGGACATTTGCTCAAGATTTACTAACTCCCTCTTGGTGAGGGCAGCCGCAACGGCTGCCGTATCCTGCTTTTGAAGATACATCTCCTCTGCCATTGAGTCGAGGTTACTGTTGGCTACCTGTGAATAGGCAGCTTTCGGCCATTTGCCAAAGCACTCCTCAAACAGCTCTCGGGCTGAATGACGGACCTTGCTCTTTGGCTTAGAGGAATCGTCCCCATTGTGCCAATCCTTGTGAAGTGACTTTGAATGAGGCTTGATGATCATATCCTCCTCTTCCTCCACATGAGCAGACAGAAAAGGAGATGCTTTCAAAAAGCTGTTCAGAGACACTCCACCATCAGTGTCCTCTTTGTACTTCCTTGAGACTGAGTCTGAGTTGATTGCAGATGCTTTGCCATTTACTTTTCCCTTCTCCATATCCACATCATTTGATTCTGTGTTCCTGCCATTTTCCCAAGCAGATGTAACTTTTTTATTTTGCTCCTCCAAAAACCTAAATAATAATAAAGAGATGAAGAGTTGTGTACTACTTCAGAGACAACAGAACAATAAAAACAAATTACGTTTAGCAAGACAAACATTTTGAATCTCTCTAAACCTTTGAATCTTATTTTACTCTGTAATGACAACCACGCTTGACAATCCAATTCAAAGCCAGGGAAATAAAACTATTGTGCAATGTCATGTTGTATCTGCATGTCTGTAAGGCTAATACAGTTAGCTAAAACAATGTATTATGAGAAAAGTAAAATCAGCCTTACTTTCTGAAGGCAATGGAGATTGCAGTTTTATCTCCATCTGGATATTCCTCATTGGAAAAGAAGTCAAAGCTGGAAAGCATTGGATTGAGACCTTCATGTAAGGTTTTTTTTGTTGAGGATGAACTACATTGCATCTGCCAGGAGGGGGCACCATTGCTTGTGTCATTTGTGTTTTTAGGGGAGGATCTAGACTGGTTAGTAGTTTGGCTGTTCTGATCTACAGTAACAGCAGAATTTGCTAGAAGACTGTTTCTCTTTGGACTGCTGTTGCAGTCTGTCTGGCCCTGACAGTTCCCCTCAGTGTTCCCACTGCCTTCCTTAGCATCTCCTGCCAAAACCCCAACGAGCTGTACTGGCTTCTCATCTTCATCCCCACCCTTTTGGATCTCCTTTGGGGCCGAGGGCTCCCCTTCTTCTTCTTTGGAGTTTTGGTTTGCCAGCAACAAAGCTGGCCTACATTTGGAAGAGGAGGAGTGTGAGGAGGAAGAATGCTGAGAGTGTCTGGATAATGGCGAGGAAGATCTGTCAGACTGGTGTGACTGACCGTGAGGGGGGCTTCCTGAGCGTTTCTGGAGACTGCGCAACCGTCCTCGCGAATTGTTTTGCTGCTGCTGTTGGTGTTGCTGTTTTTGAGGGTACTGCTTGTAATTCTTCCAGTTGCGAAAGTAGTTGTTGTTGTTGTTGTTGTTGTAGTTGTAGTTCCCCCCTCCACGCTGGTAGCGTCCACGTGGAAAGTTGCCACGGCCGCGGCCACGGCCCCTGAAGTTGTATGGCCTCCGGAAGCCACGCTGGTAGCCCCAGAACTCCCGGCTGTTCTGATATCCTCTCAGATATTTCTTATCTCGGTTATAAGATGGAGAACGAGATCTTGACCGTGAGCGAGATCTAGAGCTATGAAAAAAAATTAAAGAACATAATTAATTTTCAAAAAAAGTCATTTTTTACATATAAAAAATGCACACTGTTTTTGTTACTGGCACCAAAAGTAGAAAAGAGGAGTGTCATGTAATACAAAACTCTAAATGACAGCCTCCAAAATGAACACTTAAAGCTTTGATCAAAATACAAAAAGAACTGTATAGAGCACTGACAATGTGGCTGAATAGACAAAAAACTGCAGGACGTCAGAGTTTTATTACTGATAAATCTTTTACACAAATAAATCAGTGATGACAACAGATGAAAAACAAATACTATTCAATCACATTAAACTTGTGTGTTCAGTTTTCTGAAACAATCTCCAAACCTGTTCTGTCAGGTAAAATAGTGGCCGAGCATATGGAAAACATAAAACACAGGATGTACAGATGCACAGTTGCATCCAGCAGCCAAATACCAGCTGAAACTGACAAAACATATGTTAATATAATAACATAAGCCTCCATGTTGAGAGAAGCACACAAAGTAGCATGGGAGTATGGAGAAAAGCAGAAATTTCACAGTATGATTCTCAGTCAGGGTGCAGGGTGAGATTGTCCACATGGTGGTGCTGCTGCACTTCTCATTAAAAACTGAAAAAATGCTGTAGAATGAACCTTCAACATAGTCTTCATGTTCTAACTATTACACCATGTTCGCTGTTTCAAATCAATCATTCTATCAGCTCAACATGCTGTACTTAAACCTAACCACATTTCAACATAATATCCACAACTTTACACTGGCTGTTTGAATCAAGCAAATCTTATACTGACATCGACCTTTTTGTTACAACCAGGCTGTGTCTTCCGCAACGTTTCCGTAACTGTCAGTAAATAAAAGCAATATTTCAGTTGGTTTCTCCTTTAAAAGCTCAATATAATATAAACACTAATGCAATGTAAAAGTTTATTAAGAAATTTTGAAATGCATACAATGTTTACACAGTATTGCACAACAATATTCTGACAGAGCAAAGTATTACAATACTACATGTAAACAAATTCTAAAAATACATGGAAAAAGCTAAAAAAAAAACAAATGACTCACCTAGTGTGTTTTTTCATTGGAGTACAGAGTGATTAAAGAAGGCAGCGCGCTAAGCAGCACTGCACACTCTCAGTGCGAGACAGACACTGCATCTCCTCTGGCCAGCTCTGGTGGAGCGGGGAGTCACATGGACCATATAAGGGGGGAAAAATCTACTCAAATCCTTTGACTCTATGCCTGCTAGCTACAAAGTCTGTTTGACCAATTTAGCGATGATTTTTACACTAGATTTGACAGTTTTTAGGAAGATGCATTATATCATACTTTCTGTTAATCATGTGAAAAGTTCTTTAAAAAAGTGCTGAACCAAGTGTTTGACTGACACCCAGTCTACTTCTGTGATCGTTACTGACTAAGCTGTGTTAAACGCTACAAATAATGATAGGAAAAATCTCCAAACTGGAACTGTTTGTCTGGTTTTAGTTATCGGCTTGCTTTGCCCAGGCAATCTAGGCAATTAAATAATCAGTGTATGTGTGTCCAGGCATGCATTTAATGCTTTTTTGTGTGAATGTCTCTTTATATACAACTTATTTAAATATCTGGATTCAGGCTAGCATGGTTCCAATGTGACCACAAGCCAATCTGCTCATGTGCAAGGTGGGTTCAGGAAGAGTAAACCATTAGATTCTTTCCATGTCTCTTTTTTAAGCTAATTTTAATATGAACTGCTGCACTGCCAGGAAATGAGCTGCCTTGCCTTTTTATTGCCCTGCCACAGTCAAGTCATTCTGCCAGAAACAGCAGAGGTATCAGAGTGAAGGCTTGTTCCTTTTCCAAATGCACATCATAGCCAGCCAGCAGATAACTAAAGTCAATGCATTTTTCTTTAAGCAAAGCAACAAACAAATGCTATCTTGATAGGCCTGATAAAGTATTTCCATATGCCACAGTCACATATGTAAATATTTACTATATGATGCAAACTACACAATAACTTTTCACGCAATGTAATTCACTAACTGGTGAATATACACTACTAGTCAAAAGTTTGGACGCACATAGAAATGACCATGTTTGTGAAAGAAAAGCAGATTTCATAACATCAAATTGATCAGAATGAATGTGTAGACAC
>JAUMHL010000009.1:7220601-7241968 GCA_032362345.1 Sandelia bainsii | reverse complement strand
ACCTTGCTATGTAAAGTGCCTTGAGATGATTTTTGTTATGATTTGGCGCTATACAAATAAAGATGAATTGAATTGAAGATGAATCTACTTGGACATATATCTAGGGAATTGAAGTTGCTTGAGAAATTACCTGAAGTAGAATTTATTCTGCACTTAAACAGACACTAAGCTTAACACCACACCTAACAAATTTGTGTATGTACAACGTCCCATAACATGTAGTGTTATCTTAGTGCCTCTCAACTTAAGAAGGTCATTTTAAGTGTGATCCCTTATATTTCAGACTAGATACCCTTTATACCACAGATGTCAAACTCAAGGCCCGCGGGCCAAATCTGGCCCGCCCCCTCATTTTATGTGGCCCGCGAGAGCTTACAAATAATTTTATTGTTATTATAAATTTTACTTTCGAACTCTATTTCCAATATATCATACAAACACACACTATATTGTTGCATTTTAACACAAAATTCCTGTTCTGTTTTTCAGAGCTTGCTCCCTCAATAATCACCTCTTTATATACTTTAAATACGTTTAAATATGCCGCAGTCATCATGATTGATGAGAGCTAGGGGTGGGAGAGGGACAAACGCGTAATCTCTGTCCCCAACAACTCTTCTTATCAACTCTGGAAATTTGTACCGTCATTAACTGTCATGACCTATCACTGTTTCCCTTCAAACGCAAAAAAAAAAAAAGGAATGTTCTTCTCTCAGTGTTAAACCGGACCCAAAACGTACTGATCGTTCACTGAACTCCTGCTTCATCATGGTCATTACATGTTAACAGCCGTGTTTGCAGCTCACAAATTGCCAGAGTTTGTTTCCACCACACATCATGAATTTTATCACGGGTCTTCTCCGCAGGTAAAAGTCTTTAAAATCAAAATATCATATGTCATATTTAGAAAAAGTTTACTGCACCGGAGCAAAACTAGAGCAAAGTACAGGGCGACTTTTCCTCGTTTAAAAAAAAAGAAGCCGATCTGCGTTCTGTTCAATATCTGCGCGCTCGGACAGCTCTGGCACCGCAGCATGCACAGTCTGTGACGCACGGTCGTCAACAGAGATCGACACGCAAATGAATTGCAAATAAAAAATTTACCGGTTCATTCTTTTTTAGAAAGATCTGCTCACATGTGAGCACCACGGGCGCAGAGAGAGAGACATGATCAGCCGCTCTGTGCAATTGCCCACTTTGCTTATATGGACGCGTCGGCCACTGCATATAGTCACAGTTACAAGTGGCCCTTTGACATCAACCGTAATGGTGATGTGGCCCGCGATGAAATTGAGTTTGACACCCCTGCTTTATACTGTCTTGAGAATGATTATTTGTTCTCAAAATCCTTATTATCTCTGTTCACCCCTTTTCATCTTTTCAAGCTTGCTGTATAGATCAAGGGATATTACTGGGGAATGAGAAATATTCCAAAAATAGTTTTACATCATCAGGTGTTTAAAGGAGAAGCTTAATACTGTATGTCTACTTGTGGAAAGTTCAGGAAGGGTATTTGTCAGTCAGGAATCACACAATTGCACAAGGTACAATTCAGGGATCTTTTGTTATTCTGTGTATACTTATATTGTGTAAGGTCTTAAACCTTACAATGTAAAGTGCCTCGAGATTACTTTTGTTGTGATTTGGCGCTATATAAATAAAACTGAATTGAATTGAATTTTGTCTTGTGGCTTATTTGCAATATCAATATGCTTTACATCAATGACCGCGATAGAGTTCCAGTAGATCTTACTTTATTGTCCTTTTCCCTGGATTGTATAGCATAAAAATAACTTTTATTGTTATGTCTGCATTACACAGTAGCCAACAAAAGTGCCTTTACCTGAAATTCTTGTATTTTACATAATTACTGAGAACTAAACTGTTGCTAACAATCCTGTTAATAGAAACTGATTATCATCATGGGTTTTTATGTATCTAACAATTAATTTTAAAAGCATGGTTTTCAGCTACCATTGGCCTGCTAAAAAGGAGAATAGTTAAAGTAGGTTTTCTTGGATTTAAAGTGAAGCCATTCTTTTGGATTTGGACATTTAAACACTTAATATTTGCTATAAATCCTAATGTAGACCAGACAGCATTTACAAGGTGATAATATTCTTAAAAGCCACACTAAGAAAGATTTCTTTGCTGGGTTTACTGACACTCCATTTGAAATTTGTGTGTTATTATACAGTAGTTATCTGTACAGTTGCTGGTCTGCATGTAGATCATTGCATCCATCTTTTTCCTCATCGGGTTGCAAGATGATGTGCAGTGTATGATTTAGATAATTTGTTTTTTGAGCACAATGTTTTGCAGCTGTATATAATCCTGTTAACTGTTCCCAAGTCCATTCAACAACTGCTTTTCACATACAGTACAGTTTATTGTGTTCATAGATGCAATTTGTTGTGTAGCTACTGTACATGTCGAAGAAAAATATCTCTTGATTATACATCGGATTGTCTGTTCAAAAACAGTATGTCCTTGTAAACATCTGCATAGTATATTTGCATTGGAAATACATTTACAAATGATCATGTGTGCACATGCCACTGACTCATCTGGAAGTGCTGATGAAGTGCTCATTTGAATAATTCAAAATATAACCAGGAAATTGACACACTAGAATACACAATTTAGTCAAAGCGGAGCTCAAAAGTGTCTCTGTGGCAGAAAGATCAAAGTGTGAATAAACAGGAAGTGGTGTACTATTAGACAAAAAATGGTGGATTTGGGTTTTTTTTTTTAACTCTCCTTATTTTGTAAAGGCCATGAAGCTCAAAGCCAGTAACCAACAGGCTACAACAAATGAGACAGCATCTCACACATCTAGAGTTCTTTCTTTGAAGGAAGTGTAAGCATAAATGTGCCACTTTACCACACCAGGTGGATTTAGTGTTGTGGCTAATCACTGTATGATTGGTTAGTTTTCTGTGAGTTGTACAGTGTTGAACGGTACTGTATAAGTTTGCAGCTGTACAAAATGATGCACGTGCATATATGAGTAATTATCAAGTAATACAGATGTAAACCCAATAGCCAAAGAAAATGTAATGTAAGTAAGAGTAAGACCTGAGATTCAGTCCTGTGATGACTTTGCTTTAGCACCTATAGTTTGTCAGGTGGCCCTTAGCCCATCCATCTCCCTTGCCAGCTCTCTAGCACTGCATCATATCGCCATTGTCCAGGCACCAGGCAGGTTATTTTGAGCAATCCATCTGACACCACTTTCTCCCTCTGTGATGGGATAAAAGAGTCCATACCCCCCCTACTTTATATGCTTCCCACCTGTTGCAGCTGTCCGTCTCCTTGCTGACATGCTTGAACACGGGAGAGCTTCAACATTACTTCTAATAACTGCACTTAAAGGGGTTGATGAACTGATGGAGTCATATGTTTCTATTGCCTTTATAGCGATTGCACATGAGACGTCAGTAGATTTGAGTTAATACTATATTAGGTGAGGTAATTATTAATATATTCAACTGAATTATCATTGAAGAAGATTATTTTAAGCATGGAGGTTGTTTAGCTGTAAAGAATCGGAGAATCACCATAAATTCTTGTCTTATTGTGAGGGGAGTTATTTTGAGTCTCAGAGGTAGTTTTAGTTGAACAATCTCACATTGTCAGGAACAAACAAGTGGTTTTTACACCATTCTTTGCCAGTCCCTTTCTATAACATGACTTTGATGTAGCCCAGCTGGTTGCAGTTACTCCTTGTAAGGAGCTAAGCTCTTCTTAATAATGCTGTTGCTGGCTGAATTATTGTGTAATTTATCTTTAGCTTTTTTATGAAGAGCTGTTGTTTTAAAGACAAAAGCCCCTTTTGTCACAAATTTAAGTGATGCTATTTAATCAGTAGTTATTTTAGCAGCTTTTTCATGGACCACTGAGATCCAAAAGTCAGTTTGAATTTTATGATTTGAGTATGCTTCATACCCATACTTCACACCCTGACTGGTTTTTATAGCAGTCAAATGCCAAATTGGAAGAAGTATTAAGATACTTTGTTTAATAAAAAGTGCCAGTATAATAGTGTCAAAATTTTCTGTTGCACATTAAAGTCCTACATTCAAAAGTACAGATATTATATTATCATCAAAATGTATTTCATATATCAAAACTAAAAGTACTTGGCTTGCTGTATTATTTTAGAATGTAGTGGAGCAGAAGTACAAAGGAGCATAAAAAGGAAATTGTCAAGTATTATACTTGTCAAGTAAAGTACTTGAGTTAATATGTGAATACAACAGTGATATTCCACTGCTAACTAAATCTTCTGTGGCCAAAGTTTTGAGCACCATAGTGGGACACACAGATACAGTAAATCAGTTCATGGCAACATGTCATTTGTAAATCATTCAACAGTCATATCACTGTCAAATGCAGCAAGTGTTTACAATCATGTTATTTTGGGGTTTAATGTTCAGTTCATTTTGGTATGTCAGGTTATCGGACACCTCTCCAACACAGGATAGTCCACTTTATTGTCAACACAACCAAATGGGTCTCAGAGGATGAACGGGTATAAGCAAGACAGCTGCCCGTGCCTGCAGAGGGTTCCATGACCCCTGTCCAGAGCCTATTATCACCTTCTAGATGTTTCTAAGTGGTTTGGATCTTACCCTTACCCATCAGACCCTGTGTCAGCAATAGACAAGAAAGGTGAGGACCCAAGACTGAGCCGTTTGCTCTGGGGGGTTAATAGGAGCTCTGATTATGAGCAAGAGCCATGTGAGATGGGCAGCAAATAAAGTGAGCCAAAAGCTCATACAAATGGTGCACAGCTTGACAGTGGTGCAGTTGTTACCAGATACCAGATACTAAGGATGGGCTATTTTTAACATATCTAAGCAGCACAGTTGTCTGTGATTAACATGTTTAGAAAAATAGGCCAGATTATGATCATATTTTCTTGGGACAAGAGTCTAAATTCTTTGTCCAGATAGAAAGGAGACATTTTGTATTTAACAATTTTCTTTTTTTTTTACATATAGGACTGCTAGGCTACTTTACACTTATTATACTAATGACTATAAATTATTATCTCACATTGACCAATTGATGGTACCTCCACAATTTGTTAAATATAGAAGGAGAATAAAACAATTTCTGGGATTTGTTGGTGCTGTGATACAGTAGCAATTAATGTTATGAATCTAGAAGGAAAATCAAGTCAAGTTAGCAATTAGTCTTCTGCTTTTATATTATGAGATCATGATCAGGCTACCAGATCTCAAATAAACACCAGAACATGAGGAAAAACGGTTTTGGAACAAAGGAGGCCAGTGTGTTTCAAAGATATAATTTGCATTGAAAACACATGTCAAGCACAGACTCCAAAGGGAAAAATAACTATCAAAACACCAACTACTCTCACAGGGATTTATTTTGCTTATTCTTTTTCCTGTACATTTAAGTACATACTATTTGTAACTTGAAAGTCATTACTGGCATCATTATGAATTATTGGACTTGTACAATTACCCTATCAACTACAGATGAGTTGCAGAACATTGGAATTTGTTCAACTTTCCCATTGTGAGTCATTCATAGGTTGTTTTTTCCCCCAGTTTCCCATCATAGAATATTGAAAGCCACATTGTAAGACAACTTCTGAACATGTGCATATTTAAATCCTGGTTATAGTAGAGAGTTTAGTAGCTTTTTTTTCTCTTGGATTGCAGAGGTAGATTTGTTTGCTTGTTTGGTTTCTGGAACCCAGCACCTTCTGGCCTTGGATCAGATTCTACCAGCTGGAGCAAAGTCTCTACTGTTCCACTGTCTCCTCCCTAGATACACCATTGTTTCCATACAGAATAAAAACCACCAAAAGCAAGTAGGCTACCCTCACTCGTTTCTCAACTGATCCTTTTCCCAGTAGGGCTTCTTCTTTCAACTACGTTTGGTTCTTAAGCCCCTTCTTAGAGGTCATGCCAACAAACCTAAATAGTCTACCCATATAATGCTTCACAGCAGTCTCATAAAAGAGGAACACCCTGTGCACATTCAGCCCTGCAGCTAGGTCAGTTGGAGTTACACCTAAGAGTAGTTTGCGTCAAGTGGGGGATTGTTGGTAGGGTGCTTGGGGTTTCCATGTTAGAGATTTTGATGAATCAGTACCTGGGGGACTAGGAAAATCTTCTGATAAAAGTGTAAGCCAAATACATGACTGGTACAGACTGCTGAGCAGTGTCAAGCAACTCTGCTCACAAGTGACTGGTGGTGCATTTTAGTCTGATTTGATTAGATTTATGATGGCTTTATTTGTAACTTACCTCATCAGGAAGTGATAGCAGGTAATAAGGTGGTACAAACAACTAATAATGACTAATAAATGAATAGAAAGTGAACTAAGTAGAGGCCACATTGCTTTAAGGCCATATGATACCTCTTGTGGCATCTCCCCAAATACTTTGCAGTCTAAGGAACTGGCTCTTGTTTGTCGATTGCCCTCCGTTGCTTTACAGCTTCTCAGGTTTTGATATTCTACCAGACTACTGAGGGAACAGTGCTGGGAAAGCCTAGCTGTCTGGGATCAAGGTGCTTATTATGCTTTAGGTATAGATGGTGGCTATGGCAACATGTTGGCAAGTCTGAAAATATTTTGCCACAGAGATACTACAAAGCAGATGTTTCATGTGCAGTGATTCAACCCTTGTAGTAGCTGACACGCGAAATTTGCATCCATGCAGTGCTAAGAAAAGACATTCAGCGGTGAGTGACACATCACCCTTCACAAGGTCTTTCAAGTTTCAGGTGATCTTAATTAACACAGACGCAAGTGAATAGATTAAAGGATAAAAGTGTTTTGTTTAAGTGGTAAAATGCTTTTCAACATCAACCTTCACTCACTTTCTTTACCTCTGGCAAGACACAAGGCAAAGATCTAAGAATAAATAGCTAGAACTGCAGAGTTCTTCAGCTGGGGAGGTAATAAGCCTGCATGTGCCTTCTGTACACCACCCTTATTTGTTTGTGTATGTGAAATGCACATGAGAGTTTGTGGTGCATGAAGAAAAACACTTAAGCTTCCATCACAGCTGTATTTTCTCAAACCCAAAGGAGTTGTCCCTCAGGGCAGCTAGATGCCCAGAGAATGGTCTTCATGATGATTAGAGCAGCTGAGGCTGCCACTCTCCACTGAGTGTTTCGGGACTTGGCACAATCCCATGGAGGACAGTTTATGATCGGTTACTTCAATAAAAAACATTACAAGCTCACCTCTCCCCAGCTGCAGTCAACAGGGCTGTTTGTTCTTGAGGTGAAAGGACACAGAGCCGGCCTGCTTCACACTCACATGCTGCTTATCTTCTATTTGTGTCTTCCACAGATAAAATTAGTGCCTGTGCAAATCCACCCAACCTTTGGAGCCCCATCTTCCTCGGCTGTCAGTCAGTGTTACAGGCTGTCAACGGTTTCACTTACAGTTAGCGTTCCAGTGGATCCCTGGTAAAATGAGAACATAACCTGGAGATGGGCAGCATAGAAAGAGACTACAGATTCCATCATAAAACATGCATATGACATCCTGACACCAGGAAGGCTACTCAGCTTTTTACTTAATCTTAGTTTCAGCATGTGGAGCTGTATGTTTAATGCACTTATGCTATGAAAACATAGGCATATAGTAAAACCACAGGTGAAACTGACTTTAAGGAGGGGCTTATGCAAAGAGAGGTTAAATACAATTCAGATAAGCATATCCTCTGCTTGTTATATCAGTTCAACGAAGTAGCTTACTTTCACTTTAGAACCTTTCTCACTGGAGGAATACTGTTTTTACAACTGTGAAATATATATGGCATGGTTGACCTCATATAAATTATATTTATTTGTTGATCTTTTGCTACTGACATTTATATGCTGCATTTTAAAGGTCATCTCCTTAGCTGTAACTTAATCATAGCAATGAATGGATGGCATAATTCATGTTAGAGGTTCAGGGAGTATCACCAGACATCTTGAGATCACTTTTGCAACTGAATAACATAGTGAGTTGGGACACCAATTTCATGGGGCTGAGCAGACCACTTCCCACCACATTTTATGTATAAAATACACAGTATATATCCACTTGACAAGCTGCAAATATATGTACTACAAAGTATGAAAACTATTATCAAGACTGTTTTAATTCAATAAATAACATATTATATATATTGTTTTAATTATTCAGATTATGTATTATCAGTCTATCAGGAAGTTGAATCATGGCAACAGGACTTCTTTCTTGTTAGATTGAAACATCTCACTACTCAACCAAACAGATTTATCAGTCTGAGGGAAGTTGATAGTAGACCTCAAATTTATCCTCCAGGTTGGTTTCACTCAACACCTGAGCTGAACAGGCTTGTTAGATGGACAAAGGAAGGGGGTGTGTCAGTAAATGTAATAGTCAAACCTCCTCCCCTCCTACCCCCTTTAAGGTGGGTTGTTAACTGTGATGTTAGTTTCTCTAATTTAGAGCTCTCAACACTCTTTCTGCAGTGGACCATATGTACTGTATTGCTCGTCTTGTTTTTAGGTGTATGGTCTTTTTGGTGGACGTAGTCTCCAGTAGCTTATGTTTGCATTAATATATTCAAAGAAAAAAGTAAGATATCAAATATGCTTGGATGCTCGCTTGAAAGGTTTTAGCTGGTCATATAATTCAAAGTAGCTAAGCCTTTTGAATATTACACAATACAATGTTGGAGAGCAGCAGCCCTTTCTTGGGGTGAATTCGATTTAGTCATTGGTTTATTAAGTAAAGTCAGATGTAGCTACAGTGTTTCATATTAACTTGCCCCACCAGTGGAAGCAAATCAAAACAAAATGTGATGGGGAAAAACTCATACAAACAAACAACAACAATAAATTCCTCATAATTAAGTAAATACAAAAAATAGGTTTCAGTTGTTTTTAACTATCTTCTAAAATGGTATTCAGGAAATCTAGGGCAGCAGGAATGCTTTCGGAAGACCACAATGACTCACTTTCAGTAAAAAAAGAAAAAACCCAGTACCACTCGTGTAGAGGCAGAAAAATGTCAGTATGGCAAACGGCTCTTCTTCTGTTCTGTGCTTTAAAATATTTTCATACATGTTAAAACATTTTTAACATCTGCACTTTAAGGCACTGAATGTTTAGTGTGTCAGCCGGAGTGATTTGTATTCAGGCTGTTGTCCTAAGCTACTTTTGTCCAGCCGTGTGGATCTATTCAGCCTATGGCAGAAATGGTCGTAATACTTGTGGCCAGGACACAATGAGTTTTTGAAAGGTCTGACTTAATGGGGCATGCTGTGTTTCTTCTCCACTTTCTGGGCACAAGATGCTTCTCACTGAACCCTGCTTCTGTAGCAGTGGTAACCTACTGTATAGGGCTTTACAGCGTGGTGACAGAGTTTAAATTTTTTCTTCTCAGTGTGAAATGGTTGGATGAATGGATGTCACACTGACAGCTCGAACATACACTAAAGGAGCCCTTTTTATTGTAAATTAGTTAGATGTAAATTATACCAAACTCAACAGTCACACAAAAGACACAGTTCAGTCAAATTCCAAAAAAATACTTTCTTGCACCCCTTTTTTTAATTAACTCTTTGTTACTTACTGCCTCCTAAGTTGTTCTTCTCCTGTAATGAAATGGGTTTAACCAACTCAACAAAGTTTGTGTCTGGAAACAGCTGACATTCTTAATCAATTGATTCTTTTGAACTCAGTTGGCCCAGTTAGAACATATGCTCTTACAAATAGATGCTTACAAGTCCACAAAAGTCCACAGGTGTTGACACTAATGTGCACATGGCCTACAAGCCTGTAACGGGAGATAATGAAACTACTGACATGATTAAAAACATGAGCATCTGGTGGTTTGCCTCAGCCTTGGTCTCTGTTGAGTTTGACTGTACTCTAGTATAATCCAAGCAGGCCAAGGCTAAAGAGCTTTCTGATGATGATTCAGCGCTGGTCTGAGCATATGCGTGCACATGAGCATACGTGTGATCCAGTATTCATGTCTGCCCTTGGTTTTATGCTCTTCCACTAATAGACAGTACTTAGTAGCAAAGTGATCTGCCAACAAAGAAGGTAGCAAAGGTAAAAGGCCTTTACTCTGCATAGTGCACAAAGCACCTTTTATTTCAGTGCCAACTGTGCACTGTATGTATGTTTTTTAGATTATGCAGAGTAGATGAATCCAGATTATTTGCATGCTGTATTTCTTCAACATTTCCAGCCCTGTCTCCTAAAAATTACATTCGTATACAACTAAACTGCAATCCCGATAGGGTTGACATTTCAAATGTATCATTACATTTTTAGAAAATCACAAATCAAAGACTCTCTAAATTGTTATTCATTCTGCACAGTGTGTGCAGAATTAGCTGAAACTCACTTTGACTTTTTCCGCTCTCATTAATAGTCTTGAGTGTTGCTCTTCCATTTACTTTGGCCACTTCAATGTTGCATGTGGCTGCTAAGGAGAGACTGTGACCTGAAAGCATAACTAAGGTTTGTCTACGCTGTGTAGACTTGAGCAGATATTTCACAACTTAAGTAAAGTCAGCATAAATAGGAACACCATGTGCCAATTTAGCCTGAAACTAGCATAAAGTGGACGTGTCTGTGCCACAAAATCTACTTAAGTTGGTCCCTTTCTACTTTTTTGAGGAGATTATTGCTCAACAGATTTTTTTGCTCTGCACACATGCTCCTTTCAAGCCTTGTTCTTTTTTACACACAGTATACGGCAAAACACCATCATATCAAAAGAACTGTGGAGCAGCCCATAGCCTTGACTATTTCATGCTGACCAACCCTATAGCTGGAGTAAAGCGCTTGCTTAGAAGCAAAGAACATTTTAGTTATTTAGATTTCTGCTCAGATGTTTGCAGCCAGTTTAAAGGTTAAAACCAGTGGCCAGCACCGTCACAAACCCAGGTCCCAGTGGGATGTTGAGTGTTTTGCAAGGATATGCCAGAGCTCAACTTGCAAATGCAACAACAGGTAAATTAGTTTCAGCTTGCTGGCTTTGTTAACTGTCTTACCCTGAGGCTACATGCACGTGTTCCATAAGCACTACATTAGAACCAACAAACCTGCTTCTCTGTGCCTATAAAACTGAATAATGATGCACCCCCAATAATTTGTTTGTGATTTTCTGGTGTCACTGAAAGAATAATGTAATACTCATTGTAAAAGTCACCTCATTGATTGCAGTTGTTGTAACTGTAATACTGAGTATTTTCATATGAAAATACCTATTGCACAAGGCAGGTCCCTCCCTGCCTGACAACATAGCAACTAACTGTAGATGGAGACTGACACGAGTAAACAAAGACAATGATCTGCACAGAATCTGTTCACTCAGCAAGGACAAAATCTGGTCTGACTAATCTCTTGGAAGAGGTACTTCAATATTGCGCCCATGCTTTTTTTTTTTTTTTAAGAAAAATAGCTGAATAACAAAGTGACACTTACGGAAGAGGATTAGGGCCACCATGAAAATATTATTTGAGTTCTGACTTCTCAGAGTTCTGAAAGTCAGAATTCTGAGATTAAAGTCAGAATTCTGAGAAAAAAGTCAGAACTCAAATAATATTTTCATGGTGGCCCTAATCCTCTTCCGTAGAAACTTCTGTGTTGATTGTTATCTATTATTGATTTTGGTTATTGGATGATAACCATGCAAATATTTGGCTGTATTTCGTAGAGTAACTGTTCCACTCAAACGCCGTTTGGCCTCATATGACCTTATTTGGCTGCTAATGACTGAAATTGGCTGAAATTACCAACAAAGCACAAGCTGTGGTTTGTTGGGAAAGAAAGAAATTGGTGACTTTAATTCATTTGATATTACTGAGTGTAATGTAATCTGTATATATGACTGAAGTCTAGCAAGTTATCTACATGATTTAAGATTCTGGATCCACATGCTCTCTTAAGTCAGTTAGAAAGCTTCAAAGGCTTTATGGTAATGCTGGTTATGTAGTACATAATTTTAACTAGCATGGCTGTTTGCGTATAAGCAGAATTCAGAGATTCAAGAAGAGATTAAATCATTACTTTATTTTAAATGTGCAATTTCATCCGATGCTCTTCACAAACATCACCTGATGGGAGTTTTTAATTACCAAACGTGTTACTAAAAAAAGATAACTAGACATAGAATTGTTTTTTAGTGTGTTAAAACCCCAAAGGGAATGCTGCTGGGTTGAGCTGTAACATTTAATGAGTGAAGTCAGTGGGGAAATCAACATATGTACGAAAAAGGCACACTATTTCAGACACACAAACAAACTACACACAAATGGAGTAGGATTGATATGTGTCCCCCCAAAGTCAAGCTCATTTACAATTTATGAATATGGTAACCATCAACTGTTTAGGAGAAATTTTAGGCAGCTTAATAGTAAATGGCCTTAATGATACATTATAATACAATTGGTCCCTTCCTGATAAATTGACAGTAGAAGCTTCTATGCTTGTGTCATGCTGATTATCCATTTACTTTTTACACATGGAAATACATTAAAGAAAAAAATGTGTCATTCACTGGAGGATCTCCTAGAATAATTTCATATCCAAACAAATCTTGATATATTAGAGTCCAGGGGACTTAAAGACATGACGTGTTTAGTAGTGCATTTGTTAAAAAAAATGTGCTGTAAAGTTGCTTTTCTGTCCAAAATTCTTCTGACATTACGAAATAGAAACTGCATCCAGAGTGTCAATATTGTTCTTAAGATATGGATGTACTTTAAATTTGTTTTGAAAAAACTGAAGGCAGAGTAGATGAACATGTTTGCATAGTAACTTGAACAGTAACATGAGCTCATGTATGGTCTCCAGTCTTTAAATAAAATCTTCATACTGTTTATTTGCACCCAGAATGACCATGAAAATCAGACGAGTCCTTTAATTTGATAAACTGCACTGGTTGAAGCTCTTTGTAATGCAGAGTAGGCAGGACATCTGAGAGATCCTCAGAAAGAACCCAAGTCTTCAGTTTGGTGATAGGTTCTTTTCCTGGAGCTGCTCCCATACACTGTGATTTGCCAGAATCCCATCTGGGACTGATTTCTTCTCACACTGTGTTACCTAACCGAAAATTATTGTTTCCCAGAGACTGGCTATAGTTAAAGTGCATACAAATGGCAAACCATGAATTAATTTGTATCAGATGGAGTTACATTTAGTTACATTTATAATTCCTAGACTGTTTTTAGACTAATTAACACCTAACTTTGGCAAGCGGTTCAGTTGTTTACTATGTTTCCTTCTTAATCTCAACCTAATTTTATGCACATTTGAATGTTTGAATATAACTTACTTCATTGTTTGCTTGGTTTAAGAAATCTATTAGGTTTCAGGGCACATAAAATAGCTAACATCTATGAGAAAGTTAGATGGAAATGTCTCCCATGGCTCTATAGCAGTTGTTAGTTATTTGCAAACTGAGCTGTTTTTCTATTTATTTATTTTTTTAAATAATGAAAAAAGAGTGTGTACCTTCATTGTCATTTGCAAAATGGGCAACTTCAAATCAACCATTACTAAAAAATTATTAATAAAATGGAGGTTCCTGGGAGATGTACAAATATTCAGATAACAGCATTGAAGATCAGTTTAACTTTTGCTTTGTGAGTTTACTGGGAACTTTTTTCTAACTTGGAAGAAAACAATTAGAAAACAGCAACATGTGGATGCACTTCACATGGAAGGGCTGTGTTGAACCTCTAATTTAATTTGAAGGGTGTTAGGGAACCATACCAAGCCTTTTAAGCCTTTGTTGCCCAATATTATGGTTAACTGAAAATCGTTCTGTAGTTTTGCAAGATTAAGAAAATACTACAGTGTGTTGTTTTTTTTAAATCCAAAGTTTTGTCCCTATTTTGGCAAGTTTGTGGCCTTTTAAAAGTGGTTTGGCTCATGATGCTCTTTTGTCACTGCTTTTGGAAAGCGTGACAGATTGTCCTTTGTATTTGCATCTCTGTTTGGCTCTTGTTCAATGGAACACCTTTGTCCTTGTGAACTGCAACTATTTGTCAGGGGACTGTCATATTATCTGCTGTTGCTGATGATGTTTTGTTAAATTTTTTCCATTCTGGTAAACCCATTGCCCACATCACAGTATTATCTTGGGTTCAAAACAAACCCAAGCATTTCCCCCTTATAAATATAGTGTGAAAAAATAAAAGCTTTTGCAGTGTAAGCAGCCTTAAATATATTCTGTGTTAGGAAGCCAAAACTGCTGAATACTAATTACTAGATATTAAAATAGAAACTGAATTAAATGAAGAAAAGATTTTACCAAAACCTTTTTTCTACGTTGTAACCATTCCTTAACATCCTCAAGTATCTACTGTATAAGCAAGTTAGCTTATTGAAGGTTCATTGAATGCACAAAATGAACTGATTAACATGGATGATGACATGTTGGATACCTGGTTTCTCCATCATCCTACATATACATTTGCTATTTTCCTGTTTTTCTTTGTGAGAAAAATAAGACAATTAACATTTCAGTTTGGTGTTTCAAACACGTTGTAATTAGGTTGTACACCTGGAGGGCAATCCAGCTTGTGACTAAGATCAGTGAGTATGTGAAGTCTGCAATGAGCCAGCTCACCTGTTTTCTCTCATGGGGTCAGTTTAATCAGGAAAGTGTGCTTATAGTCTTCCTCTGTTTTTTTATTTTTGTTTTGTTTTTTGAGGCTTTGTGCGTGTCTCTGTCTCTGACGAACAAATATTCCTCTATTTGGAGAGGAATTTAATAAACAGTAGTGACAGAATGAGGCAGAGAAAAGAGGGTCAAAGTGGAATCACTGTGATTTTATTTGTCCATCTTACTCTGACGGAAACATTTCCAGTGCCTCCCACTTCAGGAAAGAAACATAGCTCCCCTAGGAAAAAATTAAATCCAATTAGCTTCAACCCAAACACATTTTTGTTTGCAGACTTTTCACCTTTATAGTTATACAGATGAAACTTTGTTGCATTCAGCTACTAGGCAGAAAAAAAATAAAAATTCTGCATAAATTTTCTTAGCATTTCTGTGATTGCAAAAAAAGAATGATCTCATTTTATACCCAACTACTCAAAGCAGCGCCAGGGAAAAATGGTCTGGTTTGAATAGAACCACTGTTCTGCTCTGTTCTGTCCTGCAAGACTCCTCTGCAGAGCTCAGGGATGCTGGATCCAGAGCTACTTTTGTTGCTTTTGATTCTGTTCCAAGGTTCAGCTAAGCGGTATTTCCCCATTTCCCCCTTCTCTGTCTGATCTGTGCTGTAGACACATGCACAGATTGTGCATACACTCGTCTTTACACATAATGCAAACAGCAGCCATGTTGTCTCACATGTTCATCACACATGTTGACACACACAACATCCTTGAGCTCACAAACACTTATTTTTACTATTTAGCAGGCCCAGTCACAGTTTCCGCTCTGCTTCAGCTAAGAAGAGTGACTGTTGAAGGGTAGATGCAGGGAGACCAAGCTGTCTGTCAGCATTATATCCAAGGCTGTAGGACTCAGAAAGCATTCGGCTTTCAGGAATAGCAATGGCGACACATTACACCTTTGTAGACTTGCAAGGCACTCTGAAATTGTTCCTCTCATAAACAACCAAAGCTTTGAATGATGAAATAATAACAGGTTCATTGAAAGGGCACAACCTTTAGCTCCTCTTAAATTGTTTCACCCCTACACCTATTAATTTTTTTTCCCATGACATCAAAGCAACATAGCTAATAGCACCATAAACCATTTCCTCAATCATTCTATAGCAAAAGTCCACAAATCCCAGATTTTTAAATCTTACATAAGTATTTGTCGAAGCACATTTGGACAGGAGCAGCCAAAACATGAAGTGGCCATCTGCCCTGTGCAAATTGACCATGCTATCATTCTAATACCGTGAAAGTGTTTTGAGAGATCTGGTTTTGTAAAAGATGTAGATCGATGTGTTTCTGGTCTTTCTCCAGTTCTGAAACTTGTACATATTTCCCTCAATCCCAATAAAACCCCAGTGGTTACAGCAGTTCGACATCTTCTCTCTGTCCGTGCAATTCGTGACCAGTCTTTGGGAAATGGCTTTTTATGATCACTGTGCGTAGCCATGCGTTGCTCTGCCGGGGAATATTAGAACAAGGAAGTACCCTGGCACTGCACATCCAGATCTCAATTCCCATTCAACTGTTTTCAATCTTTTTTTTGTCTTCCCACAGCTCTCACAGTCTATTGAGATTGTCTTTTTACAGAGACTTGATTTAGTGCTTTTTTCACACCAGATGAAGAACACATGTAGAGGAGTTCTGGTTCTGGTCCTTTTTCCATGTCTTTTTTTGTGGAAAAGGGAAAAACAGAGAGGACAATTCTCTTTTGTGCAAAGTGAGCAATAACTTAACTATCCATTTTTAACAGAGAATAAATAAACATCAGTTCATCATTAGTTATTTGGACTGTTTCATAACAAACACAACAGCGTGCCAAATAAAATAACTTCATCATATACTTGACAAAGCACTTGATGTAAGATGCCATGCGAGTGTATCACTTCGTAATGTTTGACTTAGCTCCAAATAAATAATATTCTTCGTATCTGCACATTTCTATCTCTTCTCTGAGCTTGTAAAATGCTAGCTGGCGTAACCTGTAATCAGTCTTCTTTTATTGGAGGTCATTGTTGTTGTGTTGTTTTTTTTAAAGGAGAACCAGATACACATGGGAACACACTGTGCTCCTTCTCATGATCTCCTGCAGTGTGGATCATCATTGCAAAAGTTTGACAAACCTCTCTTGCAGAATGCACATCTTGAGTGTTGCCCGGTGCCAAAAGCTACATGAGAATAAGTACCTACAGTGTTTGTGTGTGTGTATGGTTGTGGTAAAGTCTACAAGCACAAGTTCCTGGCTCAGTTCAGCGTATCTTAGCTGCAACAATTATTTTTGCATCTCAGATATGCTAGTTGATGGATTCAAAGCAGTTTTAAAGTAACCAGGACCAGCTTACTCTTGCATGCCAACCCCTCAGCTGTATTGATGCCAACCATAGGCAATTGTTTCCTAGTTTGGCAATATCAGAGGGAGGAGAAAAACATCTGCAGTACTTTTTAAACCCAAGCAGCCACTTGATGTGATTAGGCAGGATGCAACTTGACACTAGTTTACTAAGCAAAATGGAGTCTTCAGTGAATTGGAGCAGGAGAGACACTTTGAGTTGCTATGAAAATATAGGCCTTTATTAGTTTCTGTTAAAATGGTAAAACTTGGGGGTAAGTATTTGTTAGTTCATGGTGGTAGAAACTGATCTTTTTGCCCCAAGAACCTTGCACCTGATTGGTGTGCTGCAAGCAGCTCCTGTTTATTTTTAATTAGTGCTGATTTGAGAGGATATAGGAGGAAATTACCTCATGTTTCTCCTCAGAAAAAGTTTAGACTGAGCTGAGGAATCCCAACTCCTCAGTGTTGTCTTTATAAATTGTTACCGGAGGCTAAATGTTTTACTTTCTGCACCAGTAAGTGAAAAGTTATTGTCCTGTCATTTTGATCTGCACCATGTGGTTATAGTGACTTTATATATTCTTACTATCTATTCTGTAGAGTCTCAATATGTTTGTGACAAGGGTTTTGATGTAAGTGTTATTTATTGAGTTTAAATGTGCTCTTACTTTGGGCTCCAAACTGTGTGTTTCATCTAAATATTCTTCTATTTTTTCCACTCCTAAACTCAGATTTGCTTTAAGGGAACTTGCAGAATGAGGCTGCACAGGGCATAGGGAATGCCCATTGCATCTGTTTTAAGTTAAATTTCAACTGAACTGCCACTTGAAGTGATTATATGGGTTTACATCTGAGATACATAAACATGGGGCTGTTTAACAAACCATTTCCTGATTTTCTGTCCCTCTGAGAGGAACCCTTCACTGTTAAAAGACAATATAGGTCAGTAGCAGACACCTCCACTCATCTTTAGTCATCTGCACAGCCACGTCACACCCAGCAGCACCAAACCAAAGATCCAGACAGCTGACACCGCTGACGTGCTGGCTTTGTCTCACATGTGAGAATAAAAGGGCAAGAAACTGAAAAAGGATGAGCAAAATGATGTACAAAATAGGGGCTTTCCATTTCTGAGAGTGAGAACCAGCTGGGCCTGATTTCCTCAGTGGGAATATGGAGAGAAAATTATGAGTAAGTCAGGACAATGACTAGTTTCTTGACAAACCAGTTGAAAAAGACTCATTATTCTTTTATAGATTTTTCTTTTTTATTATTGTTAGGTTAGTGTTAAATTGCATGCTAGCACTTTAATATGCAAGATCATTGTATTTGTCTTTTCTCAAGACTATTTATTCATATTAACAGAATAAAACCATGTTCAAAATCATGTTACATGTTCAGTAGCCGCAGGAGGATCACACATGCAGACCACCAAACCCTGTCACATCAGTATCACAGCAACACAGCTGGTAACAGTTTCCTGTGTTTTGCAAAGAGGTTAGCTAGAATAGAAGAATAAAGGCAAAAATCAATAATCTCCTTCAAACTTCTACTATCCTTAATCTTTTCCACCAGTAGAGTTCTTACATCAAATTTCAGAAGGGCCACTTAACTTTTATAGCAAGAATTACTTGAATGTAACTTCTGTTTTTAAGCACTATGTATTTAGTTTGCTCAATGTTTATTTCCTTTTTCCTGTACTTTTTTTTGTAGATTTATAAATCTAAATGACATTAGAAATATTTTGAAAACGATTACTGTCATGCACTCCCAAATTTTGCATTGCAAATTCACTGCTTCTGCAGGAGGCTATAACTATTTTTATGTCCCTGTGAGAACAAACTACATGAACAAACTGATGCAGATCCAACAGTCACACGATGTTAACAAAATACTCCAGTGGAAGAATAATACTTGGAAAGAATTACATTCAGCCTAGGGTGCTCAAAAGTGCAGGTTTTCTTTTTCTTAGAACTAGTTTAGTGAATGCTCACCTGGTGTTTTATGGCAGTTTATGTAAATTTCTTTTAGTTCCCAGTCTCTTTTGCACTAACACACCAACGGCTTTGTCTGTGAAGGGTTAATCTCTGTCTTAATGTGGTGAGAAACTGAAACAGGTTGGGTTTTTGTTTTTTTTACCATCCAATACTCAAATTCTTTATCTCTGAGAGCATTGACATCTCAGGGCCACTGTCGCTGGGCAGTCAGTAGTTTCAGCCCCCCTCCTCTCTACTCTCTCTCCACTCTCCAGGGTCCCAGACGGCTGTTCTCATGTGTCACATGTGACACTCCCTTGTTACCTCTTTCTTTCACACACAAGCACACTTAAAACAACACGTGCAGAATGTACATGTACATGTAAATCCATTTACAAACAGAATGGTGGGAATGCAAACACAAACTCCCCCGTATGTAGTCTCTCACATACATAAGCACACATGCCTACACACACACACACACACACACACACACCTTATTAACCTCTTGACAATATATGAAGGCAGTCTTAAAATAGCAGTCCCCCCATTTACTTTCTTTCTAGCAAGATAAATAAGGAACAAAAAGTTTTAGTCCCTTAGTGACATTAACTATGTAATTGACAAATTTACTAAGGGCTGAGTGATTATTTTCAAACTTTATGTTCTTGTTATAGAGTTCATAACTTCTGTAGAGTATAAAATGTGAGAAAATGCTTCCAAAGCTACTTTCAGTCTGAGAAAATATCCCAACATATTAGTGGAGGGAGAATATAATTTACCAAGATGCTAGATGCTACAGGTGGTGCAAATCCAACACGTACAAAAATAATCTAAAGGGACCTACCTCACGGAACCTATGTTAACATATGCTGACACCAGGGAGGATCTGCTTTTCACTTTACACATATTTGGCTCCTCCTCTTACTTCTCATGAGCCCCCATTTTAGACTTTTCTTTCGTTTGAAACAAAAAGAAAACTGAGCAATTCGAAGGCCCTTACTGCAGCTGGCAGCAAGCATGCAACAGGGATTAATTCTCAGTTATCGTATGAACTGAAAATAACCAGGCCTGCAAGCTGGCAAAATTGAAGCTGCTTCTCCTCTGTGTTCTGATTGGCAGTGATGCTGTAAAACTGTCAACTTCCAGAGTAAGAGACAACAGATCTTTGAAATTAAACCTGTGTCGCTGTCTAAATCTGAAACCTCTGGGGTGTTGTTTAATGCTTTTTAGCCAATAGCCGCCAGGCACCATAGCACCGTGGTGATATAGATGGCAGTGTCGGTTGTTCCAGTGCCTTGGTTCAGACTGAAATATCTTGGATGACTACTGGTTATTGGATAGATTGCCTTGACATTTTGTACACACATTCATGATCAGGATGAAGCCCTGTTGGTGATCCACAGATTTTTCATGTAACTTTATCATTAGGTGGACAATTTTGGTTTTTAATCTCACCGACTGCTCTGCATATTGACATGAAATTTTGTAGCCTACAGACATTCATGGTCTCCTGGAGGATCAAATCCTATGACATTGATGATACCATGAGTTTCTCTCTAGTGACATCGTGAGGTTCATGTTAATAGGTGAGGTTGATAGATGAATTGTCTTCTTGTAACAGAAAGTATTTTTAAAAGTGTTAAGATGCATATACTTCAATTTTCATTTTATGTTATTTTTACTCCTGTACAGGAAATGTACTTTTTTTTCCTCCACTACATTTAACTGACAACTTTGCAGATGCAGATACTTATAATATCTATGCATATCTACTAAGACTAAACTACAAATTCATTTTACTCACAGCATCAAGTTCAGTTGTGTTTAAAAGACAGTTGTTGTTCTGTTCTGTTCTGTTCTGTTTTGTTTTGTTTTACATCAGTTTTTTCCATCACTAATTCTGGCTGATTCACACCCAGGCAAATCTAAGCAGATGCACCCATAAAGTAAATGCCTACTTGTCCAATAAATCTGTTCCCACTTTCTCCAATTACACTTTTATTCAGATGTATCCAAAGGGAACCTTGCATACTCTCAGCTCACAATAATGTGAATGCAGAGTGCAACATTAAGGTCAGGCTCTGTAAATACTTGAGGTCTGGTGGAACTTTATATACTCAGGCGGGACCTCATCAAAGAGTGCCCATATCCGACAGGTTGTGACAATATTCTAGCAGCTGCCTATAGACTCAGCTGCTCCTTGTCCCCAGCGACCATCCCTGATAGGATGTTAGTCCTTGAGTTATCTGCAACCTCAGTGGGCAGTTACATGGTATTGAGGGCCTGTAGGGGTATAATGGATTCAATTCAATTTCAATTCATCTTTATTTGTATAGCGCCAATTCATAACAAAGGTCATCTCAAGGCACTTTACATAGCAAGGTTAAGA
>JAUMHL010000009.1:7181844-7220501 GCA_032362345.1 Sandelia bainsii | reverse complement strand
GAGCTATGACTCTTTGTCAGCCTGGCTACAGTGCTGAAAAGAAACCTGGGGTTGTTCTTATTTGCCTCTATTAATGAGGAATAATATGTGGTTCTAGCTTTACGGAGGGCTTTTTTATACGTTATAAAACTGTCTTTCCAGGCTAAGCAAGATTCATGGATAATGTATGTCACTCTAAATCTTGCCATCTCCCATCAGAATGGCTAAGAGAGATCCCGGCAGGGATCAAGAAACTTGCCGTGAGTGCTGGCCATTCTGTGGCCTTTCCTTTATGTACTGCCATCTGAGAGCAGCTGTGTGAAGGGAACTTGTTGCTGAGCAGATAATCACTATGAAAAGGGAGGGGGCGTGAGCATAAACACTAAACAGAAGTTGGGATCTTTGGCCTTTGATGGCTGTGATGGATTTGTTGTTTTGGCAAAGCTATTATGACCATATGTATTTATTTCTTAGTCTCTTTGTTAGAATATTCTTCTTCTTTCGGCTGATCCCTTTAGGGGTCTCTGTCTGCTCTCTGTGTCTTCCTCTGTCACGTCCATGAACCTCCTCTTTGGCCTTCCTGTTCTCCTGCTGTGTGACAGCTCCATCCTCAACATCCTTCTCCTGATAAGCTGATGAATACAGCTTGAAAATATAGGAAATAGGTACACAGTCTTAAAAAACAGAAAAATATTAGGAAAAAGTTTCTGCAAGCTAAAGCAACAAGTATGTAGTGTGACCTCTGTAGATGAATATAGTTCTAGGAGCTCATAAAAAAATATGAGTGGAAGACCTGTCAAAATCTGATGAAAACTGTCTGAGTTTCTTCTTTGAGAGACCGGAAGAAGTCCAGCAAGGATCTGGCTCAGCATCTGGCAGCTTAATTTGGATGCCAACTTGGTACTTCCATAGTCCAAAGAAGGTTGATTAGGAATGGGTTTTGTGAATAGATAGCCGCCAAGAAATCACTTTTTGGGTTTCTAGTTGTTCTAATGTAAAAACTGAGAAATAAATATATGTGGCCATCCTAGCTTTGCTAAAAAAACAATTCTAGTGGTGGCATCAGACTTTTGGACAGCACTGTGTGCCTAACTGTAGCAGCAGTGGTCTTATCTGGAGTGGGACTTTGAGGTGTGACCCAGTTATGAACCACCTATCTTTAAAATGGAGGCTGGGTGGGCAAACTTACCTTTCTGAAACATTTACAAAATTCTTTACACTAATTAAGTCCTGAAACCAAGTTTTAGTGAATGTATGACACAAAGTAGAATGACTGCAGACTCAAGAGAAGTGGCTGGTTTTCTTTTTTCATATGTACCTTAACAAGAACTTTTTTATCTCTTACCCAGTGAGGGGAGTAAGAATAGAGTCATGGATAGTGGCACGTCCAGCTCACCCATCGGCGCACTTGCAGGCTGAGATACACCCATCAAACAATGAATGGGGGGGGTGGCCATGCCTAATAGGGTATTCAAAGAGTATCTGACTGCTACTAACCTAACTGGCAGAAACCACCTTTAATCATTGACCAGTAGTGACTTTTGGATCACCCTGGCCATTGATGAAGTCAACATTTTATCTGCCTCTTATTCTGTGTGAATTTACTCAGAACTTGGCACCACTTAGCCTGTAAGTGTGCACTGCCTCGCTGACACCTCCCTTAAAATAGAGCCTACTAGTCCTCAAGTCCCCTTTGAGGAGTAGTACACGTTACCATGGACTGAGTAGCGGATCAAATTGTGACTGTGAGATTGTGACTTTTAAAAGAATCTCTGCAGTTTTATTCCATAGACATTTAGATTAACATGAGTTCAATTTCCATGTTAATGCATGTTGTTTAAAATGTAATAGCAGGCATGAATCCAGGGAAATTTAATATGCTGTCTCTCCATGCTGCAGTGCTGCACCCTCTGGTGGAGTTGATGAATACAGCTTTTAACAGCACACTGTCATGTGGACAGCTGCAGTAGCAACACATTGTACCAGCTAGATCATGTTGTCGAAACCTACACTGATGTCATCGCTAGGGGTTTACATCTTGCTTAAGGGAGCTTGGGAAGCCAACTTGCTGTTGGAGCTTCAAACTGTGAGCTGTAATGGCTTTGTAAATCTTTTGGTCATACTAGTGCTTCATTATTTCATGTCAAACAGAAGAAACGGCATTTAAGCAGCTCTGCATTCAGAGCTGGGAATTAGGTGTGGTGCTCCAAGAAGAGCATACGTTTGTGAGCGTTTGTCTAAGTGGTAATTTGAAGGAATTCCACTGTAAGAATAACACTGTTTCCACTGGAAACTGGCATGTTTCATTACATTAACGGCTTTTAACAAGTTTATTTTTCACTTACTTTAAATTTAGGTCCCATGCATGTTTCCTTAATGATAAATCTTTGCCTTTTTCATTTGTGGGTTTCAGTTTGACTTTGATTAAAAAAAATTCTCTCTAAAAGACAGTTAATTACTCTGAGTAATCCATGTAGTTTCAGTGGGCTATATTAGAATCAAATCTAACAAGCCCACAGGGTTATAGAAAACTATATATAGAAATCTGTGCACCAGTCTCCACTACAGCTGCATTTCACAATTAGGCTGTAAGTCATTTAGTGTCCTACATGATGATCAGTGTGACATGTCTTAGTGCTTGGTGGAAGGCGACATAAATCGTATTTGTAATGTACTTCGGCTGCATAGAATGCTGGAAACACAGCGTGCCAGGCCTCCTGCTGAATATAGTGGAGGAGGGGGGGCAGCAGACAGACTGGCATGTACCCCCCATAGAGATTTTGTAAAAGGAGACCCAATCTGAAAACTGAAATGGGCAGCTGAGCCAACACAAGCTCTGAATGTCAGCTGTAAGGCCCTCTCGTACTGCCTCTAAATCTGTTTTCTTGCGGTTAGCATGCAGTCTCTCTTTCACAACTTTCAGTGGGAACGGGTATTTCCCTTCGAAAGTCAAAATACTACTGTGCCTCAGGAGTAAACAAGTCAAACTAAGGAATGGAACATTTCCAGACTGTCAAATTAATAACAAATGATTTGATTTCTGTGCCTGTTTCAGATAAATGAACTTGAGACTGTTTAACGTTGACATTCAATGTTGAATTCAGAGCATCTGTATTCTATCTTCTTCTCACAAATCATGCCTGAATGCATCACATCCATATTTATTCAGGAAAAACAGATGATGAGACTACAGACCGGACAGCTTGTCTTTAATAAGACTTTAAGATATGTAAGATCAATATGTATTTTGTAGGATTTACACACACCAGCATTTCAAATACATATCAGTTCATGGAATCGCAATGCAAATCAGAGAAAACTGAGTCATGCTTACACATGTGAAAATACTGGAGTAAATCCCCATTTATAGGGATTTGACCTCAGATAACCTCTGGTTTCTTAAATGTCAGGATTGCACACATTATTACATCGAGTTCTGCAAACAATCAGTCATAGGTGAGGTTTAGGTATGAACAGAAATGATGTTCACACACAGGAAGAAGCCATTCCATGTCAACTTACATTTCAAATATCCTTCCAAATTTCTCAATTTATCTTTACAAAAAAAAAAAAGACAGTTACATGTAACTTTTTACAGACCAGGATGTACAATACCTGGGTTTTATTTAGAAGGCGTACTCGTAGCAGAGTAACCTAAAACAGCTCCCTTTCATAAAACTTAAATCCTTACTGTCCTCCTTTGTTTGACACGCTAAATTCATTTACATTATTCACAAGAATGTACCCAGTTTCAGTTAAATAACTAAAGAACAAAGAAAACACTGATGTTTCAGCTTATAATTATTACTGATCGGTACTGTAATGTACAAAGGATGATACTGTTGAGTATTAAGGTGCAAGGAATCAGTGCCACAAAGATCTTTACAAATGTTTACACTGATGCACCTATGATTGCATGCAGCAACACCTTTCATTCTGTTTTGTCTTTTGCTTTGTGTCCTGATGCTTGGTCATCATCTTCTGTTGCCCGCTTTATCTTAACAGAGAAGTATATTTGTTTTTAGAAGCTCAGACGAAGGTTGTTGATTGGCACAGGTCACAGGGGTTTCCCATGCGAGTGTTGGCAGAGCAAAGTCAGTGGCCTAAGGCAACGATCACTTCAGAATTGGCAGGTCACAGCACCTCTGATGGAGACACAGAGCAAAGGGTTAAAGGTCAGTAGGAGCAGCAGTCGTACAGCATTAATCAACACATGCTAACCGACAAAGCAGAGTCCAGTTCGAGCCAAAACAAGTCATGATTAATGAGACAGTCTGTAAACCTTTGACCTGGTGACAATACTGAATGCAAAAGGATGTTGAACATGTTACAGGAGGAATGAACCCATAAATCCCTGTCTTGTTTACAGGAGGGAAATGAGATAGCTATGACATCAGAATATATTTTATAGTCAAATGCAGCCAATCTGTGAAACAAGTTTGTAATTGATGTAACACTGAATTATTTGACTGACAGCGCCACATGTGAGGGCCGCACTCTCAACAGTGTGAACATTCAAATAAGCCCTCTAAGTAACGTTAAATCTGTCTCGCATTTTATATTAGCAGTTATAGACTTCACCCTCAAAACTGCCAGGTCAAAGTCCTCTCAAGTATCCAGATTTGCATGACTGAAAACGAGAAGAGAGAACGTATACTTTTTATAGGACTGGGTTAACAGTAAGAGATGATGAGGGGAAAAAAAAAAGGGAAGTAGGGAGCAGCTGACATTGCCACTAGGAGGGAGTTGAATGAGGTGTGATATTGTGCTTAATTGCATGAGAGTCCTGTTTCTAACCATTGGCAGTGAGGCGCATGTGGATAGGGTCTCCTCATTGACCCGGCCATTCTTGGAATTCCTCACTGAGTGCAGGCCCAAGTCAGTGGGGCTGCTGAATAAAAGCTGTCATCAGTGTAAAGACACCCTGCTTTTCTTCACCCTTCCCTACACTATTTCTTCCTTATCTCCACGCGTTTGTGAGTGTAAGTGGAGTCTCTCTGCTACCCCATGTTCTCCTCAGGGTGTGCTAGCCTGCACGTTAGATGAAACACTAGTTCAGGTTGGAGGTCACTATGTGCCAAGGAAAACAGCACTGAGTACGGTGCCTTATACTGCAGCCTTTCTTGGGGAATGTGAACTTGGCCAAGTGTAAAGTAAGTGGAGTGAAAATAAGGAGACAAGCTTGTTCAAAATGAACCATGGCGCTGTCTACAGCTTCTTTTTATTAGGGACTAATGCAAAAACAATAAGCTAATCAGTACATAACCACAATATGACATCTAATGTTAAGTGTATTGTTTCTAATCTTTGATTTTACTCTGTTAAAGACAAGTAAATATGTTTTTGTGAATTTCCTCTGAGGCTTCTCTAGATCAACCAAAACACTGATGATAAAATGATTATTATATTTATTATTTTAAATATAAAGCTACAACGAGCTACTGATTAGCTTAACATAATTTCTTGAGGAGGGGAAACGGCTAACCTAAAAGCCACTTACCACCACATTCAAATTTTATATATTAACTCGCTATGTGTAAGAAATAAAAAATTAAATAAAAAGTTGTCTATACATGCTGTAATGCCTTTTTCCTCAAGTCTGGCATAGGAAATGACAAATTTCTTATCTTGTTTTTATACTGAATAAACAAAATGCTATAGTGTGTTAAGTGAAGCGTTATTATATGGGTTGGTAGTATAGCTGCCTCCTCCTGCTTCCAGCTTATTATGCTAAGATAGGCTAATGCTGCCCAGTTTCTTACTGATTGTACACACACACACATGAACCACTACTTCTGGATCTCCCTGCTCGAACATCATCATCATCATAATTATCATCCCTTCCTCATTCATTGTTTATTTTTTGTTTACTTTCCTTCAGGCCTAGAGTTTTTAACAACATATTAGTTTTGTTTTCTGAGTTTTATACCGTCATCTCTCTTGTGTGTTGGAAAACAATGTGTAACTCTACCTGCAACATGCTGAGGCTTCATGGGGCCTGCCTTTTTCATGAATGACTCCTCACTTTCAAAAGAGAGGATTGGCTCAGTAGCCATGCCGGTCTCAGTCTTATCCCGTGCTCCGTTAGTAGTATTGCCATGACTGGCGAGATGGAGGATATTTTCAAAGCGGGCAGTGTCTTCTTTAGTGGACAGACCATTTTCATGTCTCATCGGCTGGACCCCATTAACCACTTGGACTGAGGGGCTGGTGGAGAGGAGAGGTACAGAGCATGAGCATGGTTATACTTACAGTGGGTCAGAATGACTCAAGCAGCAAATGAGTCATTCCATCACCATCCAATTACACTAGTCTTTTAAAATCTACCCCAAGAAGCATGTTCAAATACAAAGAGTAAACATTTCAAGAAACCAACTATTCCCATAGTATTACAATTGTTTATTGTGGACCCGAAGCTTGTGGCTCCTTGTGTTTTTTGTTGAGGTTCATGACAATGCAGACCTCTAACAGACTTGATTATTATTCAACTCCCAGCTTAGTTTTCTGGCACAAAGGTTTCATACTGTTCCTGGTGGTCTTGTATTAGCATGAGAGCAAAGACACTTTGAAATTAATCAAATGCGCAATAGTATTACCTTTCTTTGACATTGGTCTGTCCATTTTCTGTCTTGTTATTATTCACAATGACCTCTGGCTTCGTCTGATAGTCAGCAGATGCTGTGAAAGACAAAGTAAAGCAGCAATTTATCTGGTACTAACCATGCGCACCAACATGATCTTACACACACACGCATTCAGCATCTCATCATATCCTGCATAATAAACCACATGGTGAAAAACACCATTAATGATCACCTCAAGCTGTGTCAGACTAACTCTTTCCTGAGGCATCCTTCTTGAGTTCCTAAATCTGCCTTAAACGGCTCTACTAGGGACATAGCTGTGGTTGAGACAGATCTCCACACCCCTGAGGAAAATGAAGGCAGGCCTCCAACCACATCAGTTGCTGGCTAATGTCTTCCTGCAGTGGGACAGCATGTGTCCCAGGCCACATTGATCCCCTTCATATTACTGATGTGGAAGGAGGTTGTGCAAGTCACATGCTACTTCTATAGTTGTGTTAAGGACAGAATTATTCCACAGGTTGCAGATAAAAATGTATATGTAAACTACTACAGGCTGTTGCATTGAGCATACTCTTCCTTTCTACTCCCTCAGTCCCAAGGCTTGAACAGCAAGCAAGCACACATGGGTCTTATTGTGAGAGAAGAGCTCAAGTACAGCTGTACAGGATATGGTGCAGAGTTATAATATAATTGAATAACCTTGTTATAATAAATGCTGCAGTGAGACATTAACACAAACAAATCTGTGTGGCTTTGTTTACTCTAATAAATGGAGGTAGAAGGAGAAGAGGGGACCTGGTGCAGTTACGTGTCATTAGGTGATATTTTAAAGATGGAATAAATAAAATGAGTTAATCTGCAATAATGAGTCAGACACTGTCCAAAATTTACTATGTAGTTCTTATGGATTTGCTAATTGAAGCAGTAAGAGACAGTAATCCTCTTTGAAGTAGATTCTTAAAAACATCTGGTCACAAAGCAAATCCCTTCCCATGTGGTATGGCAGATCAGTTAGGCCAATTACCCTGATACCTGCAGATTGAAGGCTTATGGTGGGTAATGATTTTCCCCTCTCTCACTTAAGGATGTTGTATACAAGGCAGACTAGTCCAGACTGATGTTCTGCTTACCTTTGCTGCTCTCTGCCCCTTTGTCATTGACGTGTGCGAGCGGAAGGGACTTTGTGTCTTTCTGCGAAGATGGGAGATCATTTCAGTCAGTTTTGTTGAAAGAACAACTACTGGCTTTTTTTTTGGTTCACTTTGCAAATGTACAGTACCTTGTCACCTCCATCTGTCTTGCGTGTTCTCTTCATGATCTCCTCCAGACGCTGAGAAAAAAATTAAAGGGATAAGACCAGGGAAAATGCCACATAGAACAAAATGTCTATTACATAACCTAATTAGTGTGTTATAGTAGTTCTTTGTGCACAGTAAGCTTTGTTTAACTGAGTTGGATTTTGTTGGCCAGAAAAGCCCATATGCCCCCTCAGACTGCTTTGCTAGAAAATGAGGTTTCACATTTCACTCATTGTTTCTCTTAGAACAATGCAACAGTGTTTTCCTGTCTCTTTTATCCAGGTCATTATGCTTAAAGTGAATGCAGAAAATCAAACTGGGGCACTTGTGTGTGCAGGTGGAGGGCTGTGTCAATAATGGTGAAGCAGCACTCGTGTATTCAGCTGGAAAAACAGCGTAGATTGGAACAGTGGACATTAGGATAGAGGAAGGAGCATAAGACTGTGCTGGACCAAAAATACAAACCACTCTGTGCTGTTAATTCAGAAGGTATCATTTGATACAAGATGCAACCGTCATCTGAGGACACATCTAGTTTGAGATTGCTAGTTCATAACTGCAGCTGCCACCTATAAAAGTAAAGCATTTTTAAGATCCAAGATTACTCACGGATAGCTCACACACACTCATAGCTTTGGAATCTAGTATGGCTGTAAAATGTCTCCCTCAGAACTAAACTTTCTTGTATGTCTAATAAATTGCCATGTTGCCCTTCAGGACACGTTTAATCACATGCGCTTGCTGACAACCAACTTCTCTGACAACAAGTTGGTGACAACAAGAGTGGACCAGTCAATTCTGGAAGATTGTAACAGCTTATTGCATAGTATGACGAAACAGCAAGTCTTTGTGGAAGAGGATGCGCTGTTCTTGTCAGATACTTCCAGTAAAAAGCCAGGTATGGACTGGCATACCTAAATAAGGGTTAGAGTTAGCCTTTCACACATATAGAAATAAAAAGGGGTTTAGGTAACATACAGAGTCTTGAGCGTACTGTATGAGTACATGGGCATGGTCATAGAATGCACTCACAGATGACTAGCACAGCAAACTCACTTTTATTAGTGTTTATATATAGCTCCATGCTCTCTCTCTCACACACATATACACTCTAAACCCTATTAAATCGTGGCATGCAGACAGCCAATCCTGGGTAAGCCGAAAACACCATTCATCTTGGTTTCAATGACTCGGTTTTCAAATCTGCGTTTGTCATGTCGGAAGGCACACCATAGAATAAACCCCACAATATAATACCTCAGAGCTTATTGTAAATAGATTACAGAATTCATTATGTGTTAGTTATATGCAGTACAAGAGCAGAGCTGGGACCTTTACTGTTTCTAAGTCAATCAATCTAGGCAAAATAGAAAAAAAAAAGTACTGAGAGGAATGTTTCTTCATTTTTTAACCACTATAAAATCCATTTGAAAATGGAAACTTTGAAGTGCATGACTTTAAAACCTAGCTGAAAGAACAATGATGGGACAGCTGTGTTGCCCTACCCTTTTCCTCTCCAGCCTCTCCTGCTCCTCCTTCTGGAAGTGTTTCTCCCTCTCAACACGCTGCTTCTCTGCCTCCTCCCGGGCTTTAGCCTCAGCTTCTTCTTTCTGAAATACACACAGGCAAGAATCCAACCACAATTTTAATGCTGGCAGAAGGAGGAGAAAAAAACTTCAGCCAAAATGACATGCCTTTATGTAACAAGGGTGTGGTTGCTCTCAGCAATTATTGTTTACAACCACAAAAAAGATATTTTCCTGTACCCTTGAGCCAAAAAGATCTGTTTTCAACATTTATAGCTTTGTGAGGACCATTTAAGGCAAAATACTTTGCATAAGCCTTTGCATAATTATATTGGATCATGTTTAACCACAAATGCCACGTCTATGAAAGACCACAAGGTGGTGGCAAAGAATAGGTGCTAGATAACAGACCATTTATAGAAATAAGATAAGCATCAGAGTTGATTTTGTTACAGGTGGACAATTATTTGATAAACAAATAATATAAAAGCCACATTTCCTAAACCATTGATAATTAGTTTCTACCAACCAATCATTATTCTTTCCTGTTTTTTATTGGCAACATCCACAAACAAAGGAACACAGGAAGAGTCAATAATCATGAAGGTCAAGTGATAAACTGAAATGAGAAATGAATTATTTGCTATAGCTACCTGTTTGGCTTCATATCTGCCTTAATGACAGCAACATCCCACTGACTGAAATTTTGAATTGTGTTTTAGAACAAGCCTGTTATCTAATGAGGTCATTGTGATGTCAGCTAGTGCATAAGTGACATATACAAACAGCACGAACTGATGCTGTTTGCTAAAGACGTGGAGCGTGTAGGCCTGTGGTGTGATGGGTATGACGTGAGTTTGTGTGTCATTACTTTTACACTAGTGCTTGATGGTCACTGTCACTGGCATGGGCATCACATAGTTGCAGTTTCCTTCTTGTGATGCCACACTGACAATTACAGTGACAACTCCTTATAGTTGCTTTCTCTGCATGCTGTGAGTTGACGGTCACAATACCTGTTTTTGCAGGCGCAGGTTTTCCTCCTGCTCGGCTTTGGCTCTTTCCTGGGCTTCCTTCTCCTCCTGTAGGCGCTGTTCTTCATCCCTCCTCCTCTGCTCCTCGGCCATGGCCCTGGCTTCCTCCTCCCGGCGCCGCCTCTCGTCTGCCTCCCTCGCTATTCGCTCCTCTCTCAAGATCCTAAATTGGTTAAACATAAGGCTCAGGATAAGCCTTTGTGTGCCAAACACTCTAAAATGTAAATGACTGTACTGACAGGACATTTCCACTCTAGTTTACAGTGTCTGTGCTGAGTTGACATGGAAGCACAAAAAACAGGAAACAAAATCATTTAGGGAAATGGTAACAATTGGTGCTAACAAGACATCACATCAGTTCCCAAGCTGTAAGCAGTGACTTGCTGTGGTCAGAATCAGCCAAGATGTCTGTGCTGAGTATGCAAGGTCAACACTATGCTAACACTCTGTGTTTTGAGGCATATATAAACCCTCTGACCTCTCCTTCTCCTCCTGTTCGCGGCGTTCCTGCTCCTCTTTCTCCCTCTGCTCTCGGGCCTGTCTGCGTTTCTCTGCCAGGCTGCGAGCAGCCTCTTCTGGGTCATTGGTGCCTGCCATAGGCTTGGCTGATGGGGCGGGTGAAGGTGACGCTGCGGGTACAGAAGGAGCTGAGTGGACTGGCTCAGGTGAGGAGGAACTGGCTGTCGCTGTAAGTGGTGTGCTCGATGCATGGGGCGAGGCGGCGGCGGCGGCAGCAGCAGCTATGGACTCTGCAACACGAAAAAGTATTTTAAAAGGAATGACAACATGCATTAGTCAATCTTCAATGTGAATATTTATGTTTCTCCGCAATGATGTTTAAAGTGGTGCTTCAAAAGTATGCCTATAGATCATTACTAATAACACTCAACCAGTCTTTTCCCTTCACATGCACTGTTAAACATTCTGTACTCAGCAGCTGACAAATGTAAACAGCTATAGATTCAGCCTAAGAACTTCGTAATTACATAATTATGGCTGATTAGTGGAGCCTCTTAGTGCTGTGTGTGTGGCTCACTCAATACGCTCCCTTTGTTTTCATGCCTAATTAAGCCTGGTGGTAATCTTTGCCCACTGCTTCTTGACAGAAATTCTGATTTTCCAGAAGCTCCTTCACTTTTTCCAGTAGATTATTTTCTGTCACAGGAAGAGACTGAGCCAGATAGTGAGGAGCTCTGTTGGTTTATAACAAAATAATAAAAATAAAGCATGACTCAGCTGCAGAAGGACGCTACCCAAAATCTATATGTTCTGCATGTTATTATTATTGTGCAAATGGAACAGTTGGTCAAAGTAGCAACCAAGCACAATTTGTCAATAATTGTGTAGTACACTGTTACGTAAAAATTCAAAATAAAATAATCGAAACAAAAATTGCTTTTCTTTCTTTTCTTAATCAGTGAATAGACCTAATTAACAAACTTCATTATAATAATAATAATAATTATTATTATCATTATTAAACAGGTCATTGATGTCCTGTGATGGCAACCAACTATGTGACAACTGAGAAACTGAGATGCAGTCTGGAAACAGGAAGTTGGTGGAATTGAGTTACATTTATTTTCTCACACTCTTATTCCTAAGATTAAGAATGAACCTTTACATATATTTTAATAATTTAGTTGTTGAATTACTTAGTTATTAGGTTTGACTTACTGGAGAAAAGTAATTAATTAAATGCAATATTAACTGTCTCACTTTACTGTAATTACAAACGGCAAGATAGTTGAGCACCGACCACTATCGTCACTGTCTTTTGTACTCACTCTTTCTCTCCTCAGGGGTGGCAGGCCTACGGGGCTCCTTTACTCTCTCAAGGCAGGCTGGGGAGGAGGTTCGGTGGTCTATCCTGGCAGGGGTCCTAGCTCTTTTGGGTCGACCCTTAGGAGTTGACGGGCTCCCACGTGTTGATGGAGGCTTTGGGGAGGCAGCAGGGCTGGGAGAGGCAGTTCTGTTCTTAGGTGTAGCTGGGGATGATGGCCGCTGTCTTGATAAAGGACTGGGACTGGAAGACAGTAAAGGATGTCAAAATGCTTTCAACCTGCACTTGCCACATGAGATCTTTAGATCTTTGCTAAAATATCTGTTTAAAACAACACATGTCCTGAATAAACCTGATCTCAACAAACGGGTTCTTAGCAGACAAAACACTCAAATATTGCATCACCCTTAAGATGCATTATCAGTCAGCATCTCAGCTGAAGAATGTTTTTTTCTTCTTTTCTTCTAGGCCTCTGGCATAGACCGGTCTGCCAAGCTCTTTGTTACCTTTTTGTACACTCAAAAGAGCTGTGTTTTTTCCTGTGTCATCCTTCCTGTCATGGATGACAGTTATTTCTGAGGCCATGGGATAAGACAGGAAATTACCACTCATCCAGGGATCTTTGACTCAGTGCCTTGGCTTAATAGTGCATAAACTAGATGTGGGTCAGGGGGATCTAAGGATAACCTTGTTTAATTAAATGATTGATAAATTATTAGGGAGTTGCTGTGAAATTGTCTTGATTCAAGATTTAAGCAATATTTTATCAAAAGTTGCTAATAGATTCCCATTAACTGATAGTTAAATACTTCTTTCAGTCACTGCATTTCGTTGCCTTGTACTTGTACATGTGTAATGACAATAAAGTTGAATCTAATCTAATCTAATCTAATGTGATTATGTCTACAGTACTGCGGAAGAGATGATTTGATAAGCTGACTTTTTATAATAACTGTAAAATGTGAAGTGCTTGTCTTTCTGTTTATATTGTGATCTATATCAATAAACATGGAAAAAATAATGGCAAATTATTTCCTAGTTTTCCATAAATCTAAATAAAATCAAAATAAATAAACTGATCTAGAAAGCATTTGAAGTACAACTGAAAACCAGGATGTATAAATGAACTATATATTCTACCTTGGATCAGGTCTGTGTCTCATACTGGGTAGAGACTGTCTCTTTTTGAGAATCTTCTCCTTAGTGAGGGCACTTTTCTCTTTCTCATTCTCTCGTTCTTTGTCTTTTTTTTCTTTCTTGTTTTTATCCATCTGTATGAAAAATAAGTAAACACAAATTCAATTATTTCTGGTGAATTAAGAAAAGTAACATTGAATAACAATAAAACAGACAGTAAGACATATGTTATTGACTGTTATACATAAAGTATGGGAAAAGGACAGTTTTACTCAAGTGGATTGTTGTTAAGAGACTACTGCCAACAATCTCACTGTTATATTTTCAGTCAGGGTCGGGTGAATAGTAAACCCACTTGTAAAAACAGAATCAGCTGTTATACATTTCATGGCCAATTAACCACGTGCTGCTTCTGGAAAAGGGCTTACTTATTACTAGTCTCTTAACAGAATACATTTCCCCTTCTGCCCCTGTGTAACCCTGTGACTACACTTGGCTGTGAGTGGAGAACATGCCAGATGCTAAGCAGAAGAACATACAGGTGTGGAGCTCCGTCTGTGTTGACGCTGGGTGATGTCTGGTGTGCTGGATGTCACCCTCCAGCGGTCGGAGCAGCGGTGGTGGGGCTGGTGGGCGCACAAGGTGAGGGGGCTGGCGGAGGCTGAACGAGGGCAAAGAAGAGAGTCTGAAGAGGAAGGTGACATAAATTAAACCTCACCAACATTCAAACAGCAGTGTAATTTAATGTATTTACTATACGACAGATATTAAACTATTTAATATAACTTACGACCATCTTTGCCATTGCTGAGGACACTGGCAGCGCTGCGGCTTCTGGCAAGGAAAGACAGCGTTGGTGTCATTAGCCGGTCGACTACACTGCTCTCCCATGGACTCAGGGCAAGGCTGCGGGCTGCGGCTAGAGAGGAAAAAACACAAATGAATGTCCTTTTCTTTTACCTTACATTATGCTTAAAAATTGATGTCCTCAGTTGAAACAGTTTTTAGTATATCAGCCCAAAATCAAGGTCAAAACCGAAGAATTAAGAGGAACTTGATCTCATTTGAAAACTCCCTAATTATCAAAATATAACACTAAATGTGTCAAAAAAGGGAAATGAAAAGGAACAGCTTCTCAGATAAATGCTCATACATAAAATATGTTCGCAAGCTATAAAGACCTGATTAAATACACAAAAAATTCCAATAAGACACATAAGTGCCACCCAAAAAGGGGAGGAAAATAAACCCAGTAAATGTGTCTACTATAACCTTGGGCTGTACTGGCACCACCCAAGAGAGAGAGAGTTATTTGAAAGGCTTGTCTAGACAGTGACTCAGTTATTTAGAACCACAGCTTTGCACATAAGCAGAAAAAAAGGAGGAGTGGAGGTATTTATTTGAGGGAGAAACTTTCTTCTTTGGCTGTAAGGAGCAGGACAAGAAAGATGTTATACTGAATGTTCACAGGGTGTGTAAGTGTGGGGGGTAGAGGGGAGCGCATCGAGAGAGATTGTTACCCATCTATTTTTACAGCAGCACAGAGAAAGAGCACCTGCTTCAGGGAGCTTTCAGAATACACCATCTCCTGAAAATGCTGACTCACTCACTAATTTTACTTTTTCTTTCCAAACTGAAAAGTTTTTTCCTCCTTTGCAGGAGTACACGGTGACCTAGTTAACTTTAGACCTCTAAAAGAGATCTGCACTCATTCTAAGCATGAAGAAATGCAGATTCAAAGACATTTGTCACTTATTAATCACACCCACCTCCAGTCAATCAGCAAAATATTTAAGACATAGAAAAGAAATCCCTCATCCAGCATGTTGTGATGAAAATGAGCACAATGTGATCCATTGGACTGTGCAAACACACCAGGAATGAAATGGCCATTACCACACAATGAACCAACCAAAAGACAGCAAAAAACCAGAATACAATATGAAAACTGCACATAACCCATTGTAAAATATGAGCATGCATAGCATGTCAAACAAAGCCCAGAGCCACATTCTGGAGAGTATAAACAAAAAATAACTCATAGTTGTTTTGAAAGATGGAAATGGGTCAGCTGTCAACCATCAAGCACAGGAGAGGGACTATAATCAGAAAGGGGAAGAGATAACTGGAAAAAAAAGACAATGACAGACGGATTTGGACATATGGGCGACGGCAGAGTGATGGACACATTTAAAGAGTGGGGGGCATTCCAGATGCTGCCTTACTTCTGCTGGGGGAGTTCCAGAGTGTGGCGGAGGACTTGGAGAGTCGCTTGTTTATAACAGAGTCCACATGTTTGGGCAGGTTGACCGTTGACACTGAGCATCTGCCTAAAAAGCCAAAAGAGCGCCACACAGATGTTCATACAGGTCACATGTTTGAGAGGAAGAGGAGGAACTCCTGTGGCACCATGCTGCTCAAAATATGCCTCTAAAAACATACGCCCACACACCTTAAAGACAGTTTAACTAAAATTTGTAACTGGGGGCAAATCTCATTTCAGCAAATTCCTATGTGCTGAGAATGTGTATAATAACGTTCACTTACATTCACTACTACTATTCACTAGTACACACAGACATATACACAGGCATTTATGGCAAAGTCATAAAAGCGCAAAATCTAAAATCTGTGAAATCATTCATGTGCAACACTTCTGCAGCATCAATTCCCAGGTCTATATCCCTTTTAATACACTGCAATCAAATCAACACTCTTTCCTAAAATGTCGTCAGACGTGATTCACACATTATTACAGTAATGTAGGCATTAAAATGGCCTGAGTGTAAATGTCATATAAATACACAAGGTTGGTGGATGAGACACTTTGCTCTTTTGATAGAGGATGGATACTTTGGTGCATTTCCTCAATATTATCTCAGTCTTAGCATTTCCACTGCAGCCTGTTTACACTCGTTTACTTTCATCATGAGAGACAGAAGGCTGGTGAGGGAGGAAGGAACGGAGAGATGATTTTGAGAGTCAATAATTCCCTGTCATGTAGCAGAGGTGATTACATGACATAAGATGAACCTAGCAACTTTTCAGACTTAGGGCTTTGAATCAAGAGGATGGCACAGAGGGACAGAAGATCTATGACGCTGTCATTGTCAAAACATTTCTCAGTTCAAGTTCATTTGACAACATATTCAATGTTGCTGCAACGTCAACAGAACCCTGTTTACTGTAAGTGCTGCAATAAAGCAGCTGAATATATTTTCACTGTGCACAATCAATACAGTCTAGTCACGATCAGGGCCTAATGGTGTTAAGATGGATGAGTGTGACTTATATAGGAGAGACCCACCAGAAAAAATATAACAAAACAAAACCTCCTGTGCTGTCCAGATTTGATTGGCCAGCATTCCTGACTACAGTACACTTGCCAATATCACATGCCGGCACCCCAGCAGTGAGCATAAAACACTATACACCTAACTAATCTTTTTTAGGATTAGGAAGCAGGCAGCAATATGCATTGAGCTATAATTCACCTAAATAAGGTGATAATGCACTAATTTCATGTTGCAGTGCTTTAAATTTATACCTAAATATTTCACTTGTAAAACAAGATCAGCAAATTCAATACAACAATTTTTATAACCAGTGGTTCATGACATTTACGAGTAAGTAAAATGGGTTTCCGCTTCTCAAACCTGAGAACAGTATGTTTTGTTTTGTTTTTTGTTGCTCATTTTTTTCCCAGTTGTATATGAATGTAAAACTGAGTTTTAGGTTTTGGTTGAACAGAGCAAGGAAGCATGACCATGGGCTGTGGGAAATCAGGATGGACATTTTTTCACCATTTTTGAACAGGTTTCTGACACTTTACAGACTGAATGACTGAATACTATATTCCAGTAAAGCAATTAGCATCAACTGCCTCAAATCAGCTAAATGAGGCACGTGTGTGACTTCACAGATTGTGATTTTATGCCGTGTAACCAGGTAGGATCAGCATACTCACTTTCTTTCTGGCTGGTGTTCTGGTTTAGAGCACCGGCCCAGGACCATCTTTGCTGGCGAATTTCTGCCCAAGTTTTCTTAGTTGACCTGTGGATCACTGCCTCGTAGCGTTCCTGGAAAGGATAGAAAAGTAAGTGCCAGCAATTTCAAATGTATAAGCCATCAAAACATGTGAAGGGTTGGGTGGAATGATGCTTAGGGAGACTGTCCTTCAGCTAAAAACCCTGGATTCAAGCACCTGCTTGAGGGTCCTTGAGCAAAACCCTACTGTAATTCCTTTCATTTGCCTGAACCTGCAGTGAAGGGAGCATTAACAATCCTAGAATGAATAAAGTTAGTCTGTTCTAGTCCCAACGTACTTTGTTCTTCTCCAATTTCTGTTTCTGTCTCTCCTCCAGTGCCATTCGACGCTTTTCTGCCTTGATCCGCTGCTCCTCAAGCTTCCTGCGGCGCTCCTCCAGCTGCTGCTCCCTTAGCTGCCGTGCCTTCTCCTCTTTCTCCAGCCACTGGGTCTTTTTAGCAGCTGAGATGGGACAGAAGACATGGTCAGGAGAAGGAGTTTTGTTTTTGTTCTGTTTTTTACAAAAGTCAAAAGGATCCCTTATATAAATACATGGTACAAATCCTGATTCAATGATCCATTCTTTGAAAAGTCTCAAAAGACCTGTATAATATCTGTTGAAAGTCACTATCTGACACAAAAAACATCTTTTGACCGGTTGGTGGTTCTTGAGAAAAAAACAGTTTGATGCTTGAGGAAAGAAAATGTAAGCGTCACTAATGTTTACTTCACATCTAAATCCGTCTTTGAAAGAAAAAAAATGGCACCTCGAGCCCCTTTGTATTTGGAAAAATTAATTCAATTACTCTACTTTTCTACAGAATACTGCATAATACCAAGTTAGACACATACAGTCCTTCAGAAGTGACAGTTTCATACCACACTAATCGGATCAGGCTTGCACTTCAGCTTCAATAAATCACACACTTTGAAATTGAAATTGTCTCCTTGTGACTGAGCTATTCAAAGAGGGCATAAAAGAAGACTTCTGCAGATGCCACAATGTGCTTACACACAACTCCCCATATTTCTTTAAACTACAAAGTGAAACCTCCATGAAGAATCAGGATATGCAAAGAGACGAGGCTCAGTTCTCTAAAGCACTTGATGCAACAAAAGCATCTGGTTGTGGGTTTCAGATTATGGTGACAGGTTATTGCCGAGAAGCCGGAGGAAAGAGTGGTTAAGATTTATTGGGAAGGAAACAGTGTGGCTTTTATCTGAAATGGAAAAAGTTTTACTAAGGCACTGCTTGCCAGCCTTGCGGCATAGAAAATATCTGCTGCAGTGCATATCTCAGCCCATCGCAGCTCGATAGCCTCGCTGTGAGAGATCTTTACCTTCCTGAGAGACAAGGTTTTAGGGGAAAGTGCTGTTTGTGAAGTGGGAACAGCTTCATAATTCAAATGTTCTGTGATGAGAGCAGAAGGAGGAGGAAAATGTTTTAAGCTTGCTGAGATAGATTTGATAACAAACGTGTGCACACTACTTCCCATCAAATCAGGACAGAACTCAATATTTGATTTTAAGTCGTTAAAACAGAGGATTTGATAAGTCGTTTTCCGGACTATAGGTGCTGGTTGCAGGAAGGATAACGAGCTAGAAATGGCTGTGGGCTTCATGGTTACACTATGCTATGATAAGTTGCTTTCAGCTCATGATTTTTAGTTTTCAGTTATCTCAGAGTGCAATTTATCATCGCTCACTTATGCATCTATCTCTATCTCTACATGACAAACACATGACAACTCTGAACATCATAAGCTGACATTAAATTGCTTTTGTCAACTTTCTCCTGACAGTGATCAGCACTGACAAGTACAATACTATAGTAATAACATTAACTAATTATAAACCCTGGTGCATGAAGTATTTATACTTTCTCACTAAAGACAATGCAAGAGAGTAGCATCTGTGCAGCTGCAGCCAATTTCCAGAAGCAAGTCTTTCAAAGCTTTATTTGAACCTAACAAGGAACAACTGAAACACAATCTAGAATATGTAGAGAGTTTCTAATCATGCATAAACTGTGGTCTTACTTAACTAGAAATACAACTGGCGATGGGTGATAACCCAAGTGTTGGTGGCCAAGATCTCTTTCAAGCTGATATTGTAAATCCAAGCTTTGCTAGGATCAAATCTTTCATCAGGGTTTGAGTGAGAGTATTAGGTCAGACCTGTGCCATCTGGCATGCCTCGCTGATCACCCAATTAGACTGATCCACACTTTGACGTGTGTCAAACTCATCTTACTGCTGTTGGATTAGACAACACAGCATTGCTGAAAGTACGACAACAACTAGTTTAAAAGAAACCTGCATCATATGATGATATACTGTGTGTTATAATTATGATGATTAGAATTAATTCTGTATTTAATCTGCAACTGCCCATGGTAAATATAAACAGATAAATATAAAAAGTGTTTCTTTTCTAATTTATGAATGACTAAACCCTGAGAGACATCCACAGCCAAAAAAAAACTAAACAGTATGTATGTGTGCACGCAGGGAAAAACATTATCATTAAGCTCTGTATCTAAACAAGTGAACATTAAATTACACATTTCCCTATTTCTGAACATTTTTAACTATGTAATTTCTTTTTGGCCACATAAAGTTGTTTAGATGTAAATTCACGGCCAAGATAGATTTGGCTGCACATTTCTCTAGTACGATGGTAATCATGGTGATTTTGTGGCATGTGGTTCAAACATTATCTTTAAATACAAAATCCAAAGAGTTCTGTGGTGTCTATAGTTGGAACACGTGGATGGACAAAGTTCAAACTCAGGGCACGCTACGTCCTCTTCTTTGTGAACTGTGGGTCATCTGCTGAGTCCTGTTGTCTAACATCCAATAATTAATCATTTACAAATTAAAGATTGGTTCTGTGATTAGTCTATGGCTACATGATGTTTAAAGAAAGACACACTGATGATGTTCAGAGCAAGAAAAGCTATCAATTAGTAGAAATTAACATAATAAAGAAAAAATAAAAACCACGATTTTAAAGCAAAGAACACCATGATGATTAAATGGATGAAACACTAGGGCTGGGCAATATGAGGTAAAAGCATGCGAGTAGATGTAGTTACTTAGAGCATGGTTATTCAAAGCCATATGTAAAGAACCTTTTGCAAACATACCAACTAGATGCAACATTAGGTTTACAAGTCCTAAGTTCACTATTGATATGTTTATTGTATGGTAGTACTACTATATGTTTAGTGTATTGCCCAACTCTAATTAAATCTACTGAATTAAATAAGCTGACTCATCCAGATACAACTGAATATCAAAAATGGGTTCCACTATCACCACCACTATCACCACCACCACCACCACATACACATAGGTGAGTGGCTTACCTTGCAACTTGCTGAGCTCTTCTGCAGGAGGAAAGGGTGAGAGAGAAGACAGAGGCAACTGTCAATCATGCAAAGCAGTGCACGACCAGCATGTAGCTGTGTGGTAAAGTGACAGCCATGTGTTCAATAAAAAAAATAAAGGCATGGGCCAAGAGATTTAATATCAACTGACACTATAAGTATAGGTCAGTAGCATTTATTGCAATATTGTGGCATTGGTTCATCAAACTGCATCAGCTTAAGATGGGGCAAATCATAGAAGATGGTGTTTGTGCATTGAAAACTCAGTGTAAGTCATGAGATATTGAAAACACTGCTAAAAGCAACAAATACACAGACTGATAACTGTAACATAAACTGTACTGCATGCATTCAAAGTACTATTTTGTAAATGTGAGGATTATTTAATTAAAACTGTATAAATAATACATTTTAGTGCAGAGGTGAGCTAAAGCAATGTTAAAGCAAAGAAAATAAGCATTGTTTTGATTCAAAAAACTTTATTAATCCCAGAGCTTTTCTGAATCTTGAATCATACTATGATTGTGTTATGAGTAGTCTGAGTACCTAAGCATGCAGAAAATGTTTGCTCCATATGTGGGAAAATGGTAGCTTGGCTCAGTTTGATGCAGAAGCCCAAACTACTCATTTATCCTAAGTCTGTGTGCTACATGTGCATGCCATCTGCAGCCTACAGCCAAACCCACTATTAACACAACCACAAATGCAAAACAATAATCTCTTTCACCCCAACACTAGAGGGAGCTCTCTTCCTGTGTAAACGGCCTCTCTTCCCACCCCTTGTTTCCACTTACCCAGATATTTGGCCTTTTCTTCTCTTCTCTCCTTGGCAAGCTTCTGCCTCTCCTCTGACTTCATGATGTCTGCGATGAGAATGGAGGGGTAAGAGCAGAAACATGTGGAGAGGATGTGTAAACGAGGTGTTATTAACTCAAATCAGCTCCAATCCATCCAGCCCTTAGTCACAAAGCCTTTACTGAACATTTCTTTACAGGTCAAAACCAAAATTTGTAATGTTAAGAGTGTAATTTAATATCAGATCATTTTTTATCATTTATCTCAAAGGGTGAGGTTCAGGACATACTATCACATAAACAAACAATTACAATTTGAAGCTACTTAGTGAAGCTCAATTTATTTGGAATCATTCCTTGATGAAAATCTGAGTATTGCAGTATTAAGTCAATTTCCGCAGTACTATGGAATGAAAAGAGCATAGTGCATTTATTACGATCATTTAATGATAAATTGGATTTTCTGCAAACAAAGTACTAATGTAATACCTTAAAACCCTCGTTAGTTAGTTATTTCTGTAAATGTAATATGATTTGTAAACTTTTTGTGACATAAATAAATGGGGTTTTTTTTCACTGCTGATTTTAAGTTTTAAATCTCACCACAAGGAAATGCATGCCACAAGACAAAGACCGGAAGATTACACTTTGAAACTAATAATGAACACAAGGCTGCTGATGTGTAATATATTTTCTAGATTAAGAAAATCTTTTTTTTTTTATTCAAACAAAGGCAGCTTGTGGCAGGCTGACTAAATCTCCTCTGCCATCTGACAGGAACTACTGAGTGAAAAAAGTGGAGGAGCAACACCAGCAAACACTGAACTGAACTATTGATGATAGTTAGTGCTTCTTCCTGTCATTACCACTTTTTGTGTTGTCTAAAGAATTTCCTAATGAAAATATTTTACAACTAGAGCTGAAATCATTATTGTGTTAATCAATCATTATATAAGTTTATATATTAGTATGTATATATTTATATACATTTTAGTATGTATCTCCAGAAATAACATGTCCACCACTGGGAAATACTGCAATTTGGATCTTTCTAGCGCATCATCCTCCTCAGCATTAACAAGCCAGATGTTCAACATCAAACACAATAGAACTCATCTATAGATAGCCAACATGCACAGTCTTGGTTGTGTGATGTGCTGCTGTTTGCAGCTCACCATGTTAAATCATAACATGCACACAGTCATGCATCTTCAGTCATGCGTCAGCTCTATGTTGTTTTGTTTGCCTCTAAATTGGGGTACAATAGGATCAGTTCATGAGATCATCATAGGATCAGGTACCATACTGTGTCATGTGCTGCTATCACTCACAGAATAATGGATAATAACACAATGATAAATAAGAATGTGCTGATAAATATGGTTCTTTTATTATTCCCTCAAAATCTGACGCAACACTCAATCACAACAGTAGAACAGTAGAGCGATCGTCAAAATACCTAGACAAGAATGTTCTTGTGGAAGTGAATCACTGCTTTCACAGGAAAACGTTTCAGATGGAGCAAAATACAGCTGAGTAGACCATAACCATAAGCGGCAACTCCCCACTGAACTACAAGGTTCACTATTTCATTCTACTAATTAAGGGGCTGCAAAATACTTTTCATCTTCATCCCTCTGGGCAGAGCAAAGCCTCCAAAGTAATGAGCTTTAGAGAACAAGCGGAAAAGGAACATGAAGGACAAAAGGGAAGTGTGGGTCATTTTTGGAATCAAGAGACTTTGGACCCAACTTCATATTTCTCTAAAATAGACCAGACTTTGGCAAATACACAAATAATACTCGTTTGGGAATTTGAGGGGTTTATCCCCATCACCTCATGCTAAAGTGAATAAAGCCCATGACCACAGTGAATGGATTAATGGATAAAGAGTAAGGGGGGAATAAAAAAGCGGCTTACACTTCAAAAACTCAAATGTGTTCCCTAGAGGATGCATATGCATGTGTGTTAGCCAGAGGCTCAAGGAGTTCAAGTGGTGGCATTGTGGAAAAAGCTATAGTGCAACTGCCTTTTTGGCATCACTCGCTGATGAAATTTTTATTCATGTTCCCACTGTCCACCCTTCACTTACAAACAAAGCTAACTTGTCCACCTTAAGAAAAGATATTTTCTTCACTAATTTACTTAAAATCTTCAAACCCTAAGCTGTGATGTTGTCCCATAGGAGCTTCTGTTCAGTGTTTTCTCCCACGCTTAAAGATAAATTGCAGCAGCTCTATTGGATTTAGCTTCTCGTCTAAAAGCGTGTGGTCACTGTTACTACAATACTGAACCATCACTCGTCTTGAGAATGCAGACCTAACTCCAGCAGAGTGCAGATGCGTTTGCACAATTGTCTGTTTCAGGTCGGGACAAATTCAGCTTCCATTAGAAGGGATACCTAAAAAGGCAGTAAAATGGTTGTACTTTACCTTGTTTCAACCTGGGTGCAGGTGATGCAGGTGATCGAGGGATGATGTCAGATTTTGTTGGGGTAGTCAGTCTCCGATCTGTATTCTTCTTAGCTGGAAACTCCATTCTCTGGGTGTTGTCTGTCTTCGTGGGGCTGCTCTCCCCCTCTGGGTCAGGCCTTGTGGGGTTCAGTTTCCGATCTGCGTGGGGAGCTGGTCGAAGAGAAAGACAGAATGAAAATTACAAGGTAAAAAGTAAGAGAAGCACATAGATGGAATGCAACCAGCTAGCCTTCATTCCATTCGCTAGTGATGATGACATAAACTTCCTCAAGAGCCGATGGTATCAAGTGTGAGAGGAGTCTATGGCTGCAAAGAAAAAACACTTCAATACTGTAACCTAATGAAACAGGACTCCACAAAAAAAGAAGCAATCGAAGCTCCTGTGTCTGTACAAAGTTTCTTTTAGTTGCTGAGCAACATTATCTGAGATTACACGATTAACTCAGTAACACAAGATAATAGGTCTTAAGTCTATTCTTCTAACTCTATGCTTAATACCATTTCTACTCTGCGTGGCTGATTTATCGACTGACTGGACTGAGCAAATGGCCTGACTCCCTGGCAGAACAAAACACAACGATAGCTTTTTTGCATCCTGGTGATTCTATTGAGATCAAATGAATCCAAGTGATAACTAGTCAAAGTTCCTTTTGATGAAAATTCAGTCATCTGTACTGTTGAGATTTAAAACAGTTTTTGATTAAAAAATAAATAAAATAGCTGGGCTGGTTTGTTGGCACAGCCGCTTCACTCACAGCACCGTGACTCACATTTGGCAGGCTGCTGAACTTGAATCTCCTACTCAAACATTAGTTTGCCCAGGCTTTGACAGCCAAACAAAGACCATCATGGGAGAGACACTTGGCTTTGTCCACTCAGCATTGTACCCTAGAGTTCCCCGTGGAACCACGGTGGAGCACAGTTTCTTCTCCATAGTCTCTGAAGGTAAACACTGGGGCAACATGCTGTAAATTATTCAAACTTTGGCTAAAAACAAGACAGACAGTAGGGGGCTGTCACACTGAGACAGCATGTGCACTGGAGATTTACTATACAAGCGCTGTGCTATTCAAGAGTTTGCAAAGAAAGGGGACCAAAATAGAGCTCAACCAATGCTGTGCAACTTCAAAGAGAGTTGATTATCACTTTGTATAGAACACAGAACTGTACATTATGCTTCTTAAACCATGAACATCTCCATAAAAAGAGGCCATATATTTTTTATTTGCTTACTACTTTAAGTAAAACTCTGATTATTAGTAAACCTAAAAGCCACAAAGGTGAAGAAAGGTCAGCTTCTCACTACAACTACTACTACTACTACTACAACTACAGACTCTCTGTAGCATTCAAGCAGATATGAGGCCTTATGGCAAAAATTGAGCCCATGTAGGCACATGGAAAGGGTATGTCATCAATCTGGGAAATGCAGGCAGTTACTGATTACTTTGAGCTGGACAAAGCCTGATGGGCAGAAAGAGAGATAATAACAGTGCCTGTGAGAGAGCTCAGCTGAGAGACAAGACATTGTGTTTCCCTTGTCAAAGCATGCCACTATGAAATAAGCATTCCTCGGGCAGCGATGTGCTCTGACAGAGAGGGGCCGTTGTTGTGGTCTCTGCATGGCAACGGGCCGGCAGCCAAAACACTGCAATGACATTGAGAGGGGAAAGGAAGGAGAGGTAATGGTAGTGAGATAAACTGAAAGTAGAGGCAGAACACTCCTCTATTCTGTTGTTGGTGGGTAATTTCTTTTCTTTCTCTGTAATTTAAAACAAAATGCAACTGAAAAACACTGAAAGTATAGGCCAGTGATGTATCCTGTGTTTAAACAAAAGTTAAAGGAAAAAAAACGGAGTGCCTAAAACACTATAGCACCTGCACCTGATTCAATACTGCAATTATCAACCAAATCCTGACGTCCTGAATAAATGGTGCTACACAACCTTATGGTGACTTCTAAAGTGATGAATCATGCAACCTTTGTTTCTGAATTTATCATCTTATGCCATTTTCTCATAGATTTGTTAGGGCAGATTTGAAAGTTAGAGTACAAAAGGTTGTTTCCTCATCTGTGAGCAGTTTAAGGTACACCTGGGAACTAAGAATTGCCTGGCTGACAGGCCTGCGTGACGTTATGCAGTCTCTGTGATGTATACTATAACTCATAGAGAGAATGAGAATGTAACATACTCTGGTATGTAGGTGGCCCTGACGATGAATGCCAATGAAACACGAAGCTCTCGGGAGGAAAATGGGATGAGAGCTGAGGGAGGAATGCAGCTGTGTAGCAAGGGACTAAAACAAGGGCTGATTGATGCAGCACTCAATTGTCTGGGCCACCAGATGACTGGAGGAACACAGCATAGACAGATCACTTAGAGTTACGGGGGGCTCGTAGGATGTAAAAAATACTCCAATTCAGGGAACGTCTGTCTGTCCTGGAGCGACATAGTGATATATGCAAATGTATTTTGAAAACTGGCAACACGGTGACTCCTTACAGCAAACAAGACTAGGACACATTCGCGCAGTGCTTTGAAGAGAATGGTTAAGTAATATTTGTACAGACTGAATGCAGTGACAACATCTGTTCAGCAATCTATGAACTCTGTGTTCTGGCTGTTGTCACAGAAAAAAAAAGAAATTTATCAAATTATCTAGTTTTTACATAAACTGGTGTACTCAAATGGTGTATTTACGCGTGAAATCGTAGCAGAAACATAAATATCAAACTAAATATTGTGCTATATGTTGAACTCTTGCAGCAATGGGGGATTGGTTGTATCACCTACATAACTACCTCTTTCACCTTATTTACTCCAGTATCCCAGAGGAACAGCACCCAGGGGACAACTACAACCAAAAGCCATTAGGCCACCCGCTTGTGACATCACTTGCATTATTCATTTTCATAAATCGATGCACGTGAACCTCTGAGATGCTGAAGTCTCCATCAAGCCTAAACATGGAAACTTCACTTCAATGTCTTCTAACCTTGCAGGCAAAGGTAGGTAAGCCTGATGGTGGTGTAGGTTCTCAAAGAAAGACCAATAAGCATCTTACTATAAGTAATGGATTCAACATTATTATTTATTCAGAAAATTCTGCATTTGTGTCTTGTCTTTGTCCCTCTCCCCAGTTTGATTTTAGCATTGATCTGTTTCTACAGATCATAATAGTAATAGAATTGTTATGGTTATATGCTTATGGTGCCAGGAAAATGCAACGATTAAAATCAAATGAAAACATACCCCACAGCTGAGGAATAAATGTATTAATTTATGCATTGTTTAATTGTAGCGTATTAGGTCACAAATATAAAACATTAGAGAAATACAGTACTTGATTTGAAACCACGTTTTATGTGCATACTATTAGCAGTTTTAGCATTATCGCTTACTAATCTAATAGTAGAAAGTAAATCATTCTTTTGAGCATCTTAACACAGTTTTGTGTTGTAATAGTTGTTTTGTTTTACCTTCCTGAGTATCAAATGGGTATGTGACTGTTGTGAGACCCTTTAAAGTGGGTCAGAGCTGTATGATTACAAGTTGCTCACAGTTGGTCCCATTTTGTCCCCCCATGGAGGCTCTCTAGCTGCAAAGCCTTTAAATGCAAAACTAATACAAACGGATAAGATATCTGTGAGTGAGCCAAGCTGAAATGGTAAAGGAACCCCTGCAAAGGGGATATGCATGCATGCATGAGCACAGTGTGGGAGCAGAATGGCAGGTTGAGAATCAGTAGGTAATTTTCCATTCCATTCTGTTTCCCAGTTAGAGACACGATAGGTTGGACAAAATGTATGTGCAACATCAAATTATGGTTTGGAAAATGCAGAATAGTCTCTGAAAAGTGTATTGTATATATTCACTTCCAGTATAATTACAAATGAATTTTACTTCACAGTTTGGCTAACGATATAGTGAGTAAATACCCAAGTTAAAACTGGGACAGCTGGTAATACTACCACACAAAATGTGATTTGACAAAATCCAATTTCACAGCATATTATTTTGTAAGAGCAAGTCACAAATACTCACATTGTAAAGCCTGCTTCCTCATGTAGTGCTGCCCCAGTGTCACTTAAATAGACTTAGTTACCTCCAGAGCCCTTCTAGTTTATTTATTTTAATAAGATTAGAGTATGAATATTTATGTCCAAATAACACGCATTTCCTATTGAAAGTATCTAAAACATGCATAAGGAAGCAGAGGTGAGAGAGGATGTGACCTTGTGTCCATGTTATAATGGATGTTCTTTTATCTCCACACATTAATAAAGACTATAGGATTTGACAGGCAACTGTACTGAGCACAGTCTTCAGACAATACACCACTGTTATTTTTCTACATGTTTATCTACCTAAACGGGACACAGGCATCAGGGTAAGAGAAGTAGGTGTCCTCTGCACCATGGCAAAACACATGACTCACTGAATGACAGAATGAGTAAACTATGACAACACTTTCTTATGACAGTGTTTGCTCATTAACAGCACAGGGAGGGATACTTTCGGTTGAAACTCGCTGAAAAAGGCAACAAAAAAGAAAACAAGCAGGCATTCCCACCGTGAATGAAATACACAGAAGTAGTGGTAAGCCTCAAAATTATATTGATGACATGATAGCGGCCAGTTATAATGAAAACAATTTACAACTGTTGCTCCTTTTTAATAGAACACCCAGAGTGCTGCCAATGTTTTTTCAAGATACTGTGCGGAGTGAATATATAGGGCAAGACATGGAATATTTATGAAGCCAAGAGCTGTAGTCTTAAACACAACCCTTTCTGTCTCCTGCCACACAGAAAGAAAATTACTACACTATCAGACCACCATCACAACTAAAGACTTAGAATACGACAATAGAAAATAGATGCACAACATAAATACACCTAAAAAAAACATGGTTAGCAGTTGTAAATCAGGACATTCTCATGAAGAAAATGGAGATGAGGCAAACAAGGGGCAAGGAAACAGTACTGAGACTCAGTAGGAAATCAAAAGACTGGAAAGGGCAGCAAACAAAAAAACAGAAAAGAGCGACTTAGGAAACACACAGAGAATGGACCTGCATCTCATTTGGGATGAGCCAGGGGACTAATGAACTACCTCATCGCTTACCCCCCTAACCCGTCGCCCCTTCAACCTGTTTTGTCCCTTCAACACCAGAGAGGATGATGTAAGAGGGCAAGGGGGCCCAGACAGAGGAAGCGCAGTGTAAACAACAAGCACTGACTTCACACCAGACCAGGCCCTGCATGTGTGTGTTTAGTTTTCATTGGATGTGCTTACAACTGAGGAGGACTACAATTTGAAATGGGAACTGAGATAAACATCCTTTAATTATGCATGCAAACTGTGCTTAATGTTAAAAATACGCATTTACTTTTAACTTAATCATGTTCAAAGTTCATAATGTTGTCTTCAAATGTAAACACATAAGAAGCATGGCAAAAACTGTTAAAAAACTGTTCAGCTCTAGTCTGAAGACTGAGTTACACAGTAGAAAGACCTGATGCAGACTGATCTACTGAACCACTGATGTTGGTCTTATAAATACAAAAGTGGTTCTGCAAACCAACCAGCAGTGTTAAGACACATCACTTCATGGCAAGAGTACTGGCCAGTGAATAGTGATTACCGTTTATTGACTGGAACAGCTTTCATCCCATCACCTGGCCCAGGATGAGGACAATGCCTTGCATTTAGTTGCCACTCTCTCCTGATGAAAGGCTCTGCTTATCAGTACCAGCAGTAGCTCTCTGGGGACCCTGCATCTGCTGCCACCACCAACATGCTCCAACATAAATGAATAAGTAACCTGAACCGCTGGACCAGTGATGGCAAAGAATGTCGAGAACCACCAAACTCAAGCATTTTTCAGCGACTTCAGAGGATGTGATTGGATTTGTGAGCTGCACAGACCGCCATTCATACTGGGAAGCAGTATACCGGCATGCCAGCCAGTTGCTCTAGGCAACCTGTGTCTCTTTTGGGGGTTGGGGAGTGACCTCATCCTCAGTGATACCACTGAGGGGCTTTCCTGGTCAGAGCTACAAAACTGAACACTGTATTGGAAAGTAAACCATGACCTTGTGCAATCAGAGCGGAGAGCCCTGAAGCATCTCTGATCAATCAGTACAGGTGATAGACCTGGTGACATTATACATCACGGCAGCACTGTTGACATTTTGAAAGAGCCGTGGCTGTGTGTGTTCTCGTATGAAGTAACTCAAAGTCATCGTTTGTCATCTTCTTCAAATATGGTTATTTTTATAAACATTACCCAAAGCAAAAATTCAGCCACAAGCAGTAATCTTGTGACTGTTCCCACATACAATTACTCTCAACGGTTATCATTAACTGGATTTTTGTCTCCACACACAAAAACCCAGAACTGGCAACAGGGTTCAATCATGTCTTTCTTAAACACAGGTCAGAAAGAAGGGGCAGACATCCATTCTCTTCTACTCCCTCAGTGATGAGGTTCCCATCAAGACTGACCATGTCTTTCAATAATATAATTTCTTAGAAAACAGGCAGAATTGCCAAAAAGCGTAAAACAATGGCTCCAGATGACACATCGTACACCTGCCAATGGTTTTTAGGTTGGTCAGGATGTCTTTAGAGTAGAAGAAACATTCTTACATACTCAACAGGGACTGGTCTAATATTAGCGGATAGATCTGGTGACTGGAACTTTCAGATGACCAGAGCGCAGCCACGTCTGGGATATTTTCAGACCTGATGGAGGTGGTAGGAACAAGTAACACCATCCAAATCAAGACTTCCCTCCCCTTGCCTTTCCTCTAGTGCCCCAGCAAGAAGAGCAGTGCAGCAGACTGATAATAAATTTAGGCTACAGCACTGCAGCATCAGCCTACTTAATGTGTTTCACAGTCGAGACTGAGGAACAGAAAGCAGCATCTAGAGCCAAACTTTGAATTTTTTATGTCTTATGCTGCATTTTGCATATGATGGTTTTAGGTTGACCTTCATAGTCACCAAATAATTTCCCTTTATGCTGTAAAACACACGTCTTAACATGTTACTACTAATTACCAACAAGCTCCTCCTATTAGTTTTTTAGTCTTTGATCTCAAAGTAACCACAGGTTGTCCTTGACAAGTCATAGCTCTGTCTGAATGATCAACTATATTATGTATCAAAGGGTCTTGTTATAAGAAAAAGACTAAAGGAACTGAAGGGGTGGTGACAGGTTATATATTATAAAATCTTTCTTCAAAAGCAAGATATGTTTGTGTAGCACAGTGTGAGGTACCTTTGGCTAATTTTCATTTACAAAACCTGTAGCACCACGATTTTGTATAACGGTGAATAGTATCACATTTAATCACATCACATCATCACAATGGCAAATAAAAGCTTGCATCAATTAACTAGACAGACTATTTACAAAGTGAAAATACACAAATGGTTCTTTTGGTACCTGAGCTATTTAACTCTAATCCTAACTTAATGCATGTTTTTTTACATTAAAAACTGTATTTTTCATTGTTCTTCAAAATTCAACAACTTTACACAAACAAGTCATCTCTGTCAAAAGGGACTCAAACTCTTATCTGGGAGGTGTGATTTACAGCATGTGGGTGCTACAGAGTGGACCAGTACTGATATAATGCCTCCTCTTTTAGGGGGGCTGCTGATGACATTTTAGTCACTTTTTTCCCCACATTACTGCATGCCTCTTGTCTCGTTCTGTCTTCACTTTGTAGCTTTAGTCGCCTCTCTTGTTTCTTGGAACTGGACTGACATTAACAGGAAGGTAGGACTCAGCCAGAACATCCTGATTCCTGTACACAGACACAAAAGACACCACCCCAATAATAAGAGAATCACCTTGCTTGCACTGTTAGCACCAGGGGATATGACCATATGTGCAATTGAGTGCACAACATGAGTACTATGGAGGACAATGACAATTTTTATATACACCAAATTATTGGATTTGAAATGACACCATCCCTGTGCAGTGGCCACTTGGATTTTAACTTAAGCCTGTCAATATCGATCACTGTCACACAGTGCTGAGAAAATTTCTTCATAGTTCAAACCAATATGACGAGAACACCTTTAAAGGTATCTGTGAAGATTCTCAGTCATCCAGGTCATGGTTATCTCAAAAAAAAGGTTTTTCAATGGCAACTGGACTTGTTTTAGTTCCTTGACTACGTTTCGCCCTTCCACACCTCTAAAGGTGTTATTCAGCTCTTTATCCTCAGTTAGTATTTCATTTTAAATCCAGTCTGATGGAGTAGAGAGAAGCCAAATAGCTGAAATGTGTCACTGTCTAAAAACTGCACTGTGGTTACAAAAGCAGATCTCAACGCTACGGTGCTGGCATGACTTCAGTCAGGTCTTTGTGACTCACATGTTTCTGTTCATTTCTCGTCTCTCTAAACTTCACAGGAACAGGCCTTAGTCCCTTTTTAATATGCTGAATGGACTTTGAACATATCTGAACATGTGGGATCTGGGAAGCCCCCAGTCTCTTACACCATAGCTTTAAAGGAATAATCAATTAGCCTATACACCAAAAGAAAGGTGAAAGAGACCGGTACAGTGTAATATTTTTTGAGTTAGCTACTTTAGTCCTTTTAACCACACATGTAGTGTGTGAGTTCCTTTCTAAAAGGTAACAAAGATTAAAATAAATGGAAAAGGCTATTTGATTGACAAAATAATTCCAAGATTCAAAAAAACTTTATTAATTGCTGGGGAAATTGTAATCCCCAATTACAGTCATATGTGCATATGAATTATAAGGATTATGCAGGATGAAATCCGCACATAGGTTGGTCCTCTTTGTGTGCATCATGGAGTTATACATGAGAATAAAAAATGTAAGAAAAATTTGATTAAAAAGGAGCATGATATCCCTCCCTCTGATACAGATAATTTTTATTACACTGCATAAATGACTCAAAGCTTCAAATACCCAACCCAGAGGATAGCACATTTTAAGAAAGTGTTGGTGTTCATGTGCATGTTCTGCTAAAAGTGAAAACATTGTATTATGACACCACTGTCATAATCCAACACCACTGCATTGCTTACAATTAAGCAAAAATAACTTCCCTCTGTTTTTATCTGGTTCTATTATTAGTCAGTGAATCTAGGAGGGACCATTGGATCCTGCCGACTTCTCATTTACAAAGACACTAAAGCAGGTCTCTCCACAAATGGGACACGATCGCACGTATTCCCCTGAATACATAACAACTCCTATGGCTGAAGATGAGTAGCCGCCTGATCCTGTTCACTACAAGCTTGTCAGTCAAAACTGGTGGATTCTCCCATATTACACAACAGACAACAACTACACAGGATCGGTCTTCTAGTGTGCCAAAGCTCTATGGTGAAGCTGCTCTTTTTTGCTTTTTGCATAATGGCTCATTATCTATTTAAAGCATAGCCTCGATATCTACATTGAGTACCTACAGTGAGTATTTCAGAGATATGAGCAGTAACAAAATACTTGTGAATGTGCAAAGCCTGATCTTAAAGAAAAATTAATGAGTCTGTTCTTCTCAGCTGGTCACAGCTTAGCTGTTCAGGTACAGAGATAAAAAAAAGAGGATGACCAAATGCAACCGACTGTCAGAACAAAGAGCACATAAAGAAGAAAGTCTGCATAAGTTAAAAAAGGATTAGAAGATCTTCTCCAAAAGATTTTCACAATGCTGGGCCAGGGTCTCTGCAGTTCAGTGCAAGGCCATCTGATTGACAACAACGACAGATCAAGTGAGCTTTCTTTAGTGTTTCTTTTTCAACAAAAGAAGGGAACATTCCCAGTTATCCTACGAGTCCTGACTAGTCCTGCTAGTTCAGATTCTGCTTTTAGTACCAGGTGTTGTTAAACATCTTGCTTAATGACTTTTTTATGTCTGCAACTCAATCTAGTGAGTTGATAAGGCAGAAACACGTCTTTTATCAGAGATGTTTGGTAATGGACATTATGAGTTCAAGTGATATTCAGAACTACATCCATATGTCATACAGCTGTGCAGACGTGACACCAAGTCATGCATTAGACACGTCAAAGTCCCAGTGACCATAACATTTTAGAGCAAGCTGAAAAAAACAACTTCTCCTCATTCTTGGGAAATATGAAAAGTATAACAAGCAAGCTGATACACAGTACATCTCATGAAACAACATACTCGATGTCTGTGCTTCCACAATCCAATGACTCTCCCAGCTTTATAGATATATAAAAAGTATGTTATTCAGTCGATGGCTGTTTAAAGACACATTAATCTACTGTAGAGTCAAGATTCCGACGACCAGGGTGGAGCAAGGTTCTCCTCCTGCTTGTTGCAGAGCCAAAACAAGCTGAACCGCCTCCATGAAGCCCCCTGTCAGCAGGAAGGAAGTTTTCTGTTGTCAGAAGGAGGAGGTCACACTGTGAGTCCCCTTCTATTTCCAGAAGCAGGCAACATGTCAATGTACAATGCTCTGGCATGGAGATTCAAACATTAGACTAAAGCTGGATGTCTTGCAGGGATGTTGGCAGGTTTCCAACACGGGTATTTCTTCTTGTCTCAAACTGAGACATTTGTTACGACTGAGTGAGCATGACATGGGCCTTGACCTGTCTGATCATGGGATCACATTGTTTGTAATTGCACATATAAATCTGTAAGCTGGAGTTGGCCTGACCGTGAGGCAGATTCTTTCTCCTGCACTTTGAACCCGAGTTGATTTCTTGATTTCTCTGCACCAGCAGAAAAGCAGCGTGACTGCACCTGTGCACAAACAACTGTTCACCCTGTTTGGAAAACCTCCTCTCATAGAGCAGCAGCAAAGAGTGGACAGAAAGGGATGCCACACTGCTTCTGCCTGCATCATGTTAGTAGAGAGCTAAACATAACATAAGGAGGGGGATGGGAAATGGGACTAGTGAGATTACCTCATCTAGTGCAAATTGTCTTATTATCACCCTGATGACTGAGCTCTTTGCTACAGAAACAGCAACACACATTTTAAAAGATGATCAATGAAGCTCATCGGTGTTTGTGTCCAGTCATTAGAGCATCTGCCAACTGATCAATCACCTCTTCTTCATCACACATATTAAAATCCTTCTTTAGGATGAGTGTTGTAAACAACAACAAGGTTGCGTTACCTTTATGATTTGTGGACAGTGTGTCCGAACCTCCTCATGGATTATTCATAATTCATCAGACAAATTTATTCCCGAGGACGCTTTTACTTTATCTTAACTGCAACACTGTTTCTATACCTAATAAAAAAGGTTGTCACAACTCTAAACTTGATACTGACATAATTTTTTGAAATGTGGTAATGTGTTAATTTATGACAAAGCAATCGTGCAGTTTTTCCAAACAGGACAGATTAAGGTGGACTGGACTTACATGTTGCTCTTGTTAGAGTATTTTCCTCCATTTCGGCGGCAATACTCTCGCCTTCTGTTCTTTTGTTCATTCAAACATGCAAGTTTCGGCTCTTCCTCCCCGGCACTCCTCTCATTCCTTAGGAAGGACTGGGGGGGGAGACTTGATGGAGTCACTCCAGTTGCACCGATGTTCTGAACGAACCTGAGGTCGTCCAAAAAGAGGGGGAAAATAAATAAATAAAAACACAGCCCGGCACGGATCAGCCTGTTTTCGGAAGCACTGGTGGCCGCCGATGCTCCCCAGAGAAGTTAAATAAAAATATATTTGGGGGGGATTTAGGAGAAAGAAGGCAGAGGAGGAGGAGTGAGACAAGTTTCCCACTCTCCGACGCACCACAGCTGGTGCTCCGCTCGTTCCGACTGTCTCTCACTGGCCTCCGGATCGGACTGTACCATTAGCAACAGGGTGTGTGACTCTTATGGTTACTATCTTTCATTAAATGATACTTCGTGTAAGACTATGGAAGACAAATACATTAACACTTATGTCTCAGTACACCTCTATTGTTAGATTTTGTGGCCGCAGTCAAACAGAAAAAGACATTTGTTTGTGTAAAACAAATTCTCCATCAACTCTACAAAAATACTCCACCTCCTGATTGGTTCTTCCTCCACAATGCTCACACATGCAGTTCACATTCAATAGAAACCTGTATCACAGGGAGCATGATATACATGGCATGTGTGCTATGTTGTTGTTTGAACTTTTATCATTGTTTAGTTTCTTAAAGCACTTTTTTAACATCAGGTGAAAACGAAGCAGGTCTATCAATATAATGACAAAATGTTATATTCAAACAGACCTAACCTGAGATTGTTTTAACACATAGTCAGCAAAGCTCTTCCAGCATCCAAGGATAGCAGGAGGATAGTTAAAAAAAAAAGTTAATCCTCACAGTAGATATGTAATAGGTATAATATGTAATAGGTGTATAAATAGTAAATAGTTAATCTAATGACCCAAATGTTTTGACACAGTGTTTTGTTGTTCAAGGCCTTTAGGGCAAGACAAGGTTCTCAGTTCTGTATCAAAAACCATAGGGAGTTTACAGTTTTAAATGTGCAGACTACCTTTGCTCTTTTGTCACTTACAATACAGAAACAAAAAAAATTAAGATTATGCTGATGCATAACAACAAAAGTTATGGGTGTCTTGCTTTTAATTTATTTTGATTGTAAAATAGACGTGTTTTTAAAATAGTTAAAATCCGAAGAGAGACAAAGGTGAAAAGGTCTTTTTCCACATTGCTTTTAAATGAGACATTTTACAAGTTGAACTCAACTATAATACAGTAAAGACAACAGTAGAGTTTCTGTTCAGCCAGTTTTAGTTTTTTTGAATGGTGGATATTTGACATTTTAACAACTTACCCCTCCCAGGGTAGAGCCACTAAAGTTAAATATTCATGCAAACCAGTTTGAAACAAAGAACTTAAAATGGATCTTTGTTATGTAATAGTTTTAAGAACACCAAAGTGTCCACTCGTCTACCACCTGTGGATCTCTTAGAGCATCTGCAAAGGTGGGGGCTGGGGGCAGGGGTCGGCATGCTTGAGAGGGGACGCCCTGGCAAAAGGACCCCGGTAGGGCTCTTTTGTGCAGCTGTTGAGTCGTGTTCTCCCAAACCCACAAGAGCCACCTGTCACTGCAACTGGAAAGTGGGGGATGTTGAAGGATGTGGGGGTTGGGTGTGCAGCAGCATGTTTGTTTGGTTGGTTTTGCAGAATTAAAACTAAAAGATTAACTGTTTAATGTGAATGTCTCAAAGTCTGCTTGTCTTCTCTGTCTATCTGTAATTGAATCACAGATAACTGTGGCATCTCAGTGGAAAACACCTTTCAAGTAAAGTTTTAAGTAGATCAGGAAATGCCTATAAGTGCTAATGAACGTTAATGGCTTCACACCTCAACCAAAACTCAAGAAAATATCAAATGTTTTGTTTACTTATGAAAAGTAGAAGTTTCATTCTTAAATCACCAAGGTCTTTGGTCAAGTTCTTGCACTTTTATTAACAATTTTTATTTAACAATTTCATGTAATGGTACAAAGTAAGCTTATGCAACAACTCAGAATATGTGCTTGCCACAGTTAATTTATAGACTACAATGCGCAAATCGAATAGATTTAGAACATTTTTGAGAGACTATATGACAAAATAATATTAATATATACACTTTTAAATCTCTTGGAGATTTTCTTGCAGTCAGGCATCCCTGTCCAGTGCCAAAAGTTTAGTGTCTTGTCCAGCGACATGTGGAATCGGGTGGAACGAAAGTCAAACCACTAACCCTGGGGTTCGTAGACAGCTAATATACCCAACATACAATATTTTTTAAGGTTTACAACATCAATAAATAAAAATTTTGAGTTTGCGGATACTTTACATCTCACCATAAAGATGGATTTTGCCTTTTTAAAAATGTGTACCAGTTTCACAAAGAAAGCATTACTATTCACCCCTGCACACTACACAGTGGTTGAGGTGCTGGAGTCAGCACTTTGATAGGAAAATTAAAGGGCCAGCGATAAAAGCATACCTCGAAGTCAGTAAGCATTTATCCCTTTATCACACATCACTGTACCATACTTTGCTAATGAGCCATTCAAATTAAGGTGGATGCAAATCTGAAAAATAGCACAGTTGGACTTCATTAGCTGCATTTTTGATGTGCTTTAATGAGGCATTACTGAAAGAATGATAAACATAAGTGCATTCTTGTGACACTTTTTTTTTTTTTTTTGGTTTAATGACAAATTCTTCAGCTATCCCGTGAATCTGTGTTAACTCGATTAATGAACCACTAGTGTAACCTCACTGCACAGAGGAAGTGAAGCCCCCCCACCCCTTCTCCATCCATCGCAGAGTACTCAAGAAAGGACTTGATTTTGGAGCTGCAGCTGCACTCCTCACTTAAAACACACGCACACACATCTCATTAAACTGCCACTAATCACCACAAGCAGTTCATGCACTGAAAGAAGGCAGTTAACAGAGAAAACTGGGAATAAGAGAGTAAACAAAAACCACTACTTCTAAGAAGATCTGCTTGCATCAGTAAAAAGTCATTCTGAAAACAAGAATAATTCAATTCAATTCAATTTAACTTTATTTGTATAGCGCCAAATCACAACATAAGTCATCTCAAGGCACTTTACAGTGTAAGGTTTAGGACCTTACA
>JAUMHL010000009.1:7136391-7181744 GCA_032362345.1 Sandelia bainsii | reverse complement strand
TCATTCAAACTGACATATTCATCCTGCTGCAGCCAGGTTTCAGTGAGACTAAATAAATCTATCTGATGGTCACTTATTAAGTCATTTACTAACAAGGATTTAGACGAGAGAGATGTGATATTTAATAATCCACATTTAATAAGTGTAGGAGAGAGTAAAGCAGAGGAAAAAATCCAAAGGAAAGGGAAATGGGAGTTGAGAACAGATTATATTAAAACCACTGATACTGTAGAAGAAAAAGGGAGAGTTCGTGATGGGGCTTATGTGCAAAGATGGCTTTCTGAGGCCTGTTATGTCTCTTTCTCTACACCTCTTTGTGTACTACTGAGTGTTTGAATAGCACAATTACAGTCCAACAAGAAAAATAAAAGATCTTTGTGAATACAAAGTGAGGGATGGACTGCAACATCAAGTAAAAGTAATGTTACTTGATTTCCATTTCACAAAAAGAGGCTTACTTATTTAGTAAAAGTTTAGTTCCCTCAGCAATAACTACAAAGCTAACTCTCCCTAAGAAACAGTTTTTGGTTTCTCACATTTACCTTATTGGAAGAAAGAAGGTCAAAGCTGTTAATATAGGATATCTCACTCCACATTCATCATTGACAGGCTACACAGCCAAGCTATTGGCTTTGTCAGGCTGTACTTAGCAATAATTTGAGCTTAATGTGAACTTTAACGTGCAAGTATCGTTACATGCAAAATTCTGAAATGTTAAGGGATCACCAGTGGTATTACAGTGCAATACATCCTGCAGATTACTTGAATGTCTGGCAAATGTAGCGATCCATACAATAGCTGGATGTATCAAATAAAGTTAAAATTTCAACCTCACCAGAGTGAAGCACCACACTAGCACGAAAGAAAGGTCAAGGGATCAATAGACTTCATCATCTGAGGAACATGAATATTTGTACAATAGTTCACAACAATTCATCCAACAGTTGTTGACATATTTCAGTCACACTACTAATCTGTCTGAAAATCTACATACTCTACAAACAGCAACTAGATTACACTAACAATCATTTTATTCATAGTCTATAAAACCATTTTTTCACTCATAAAAAGCATTTTCACACTTTTGCACAACACCTCTCTCTCACACCTTTTATTCTGAGGAACATGGTCACCACCACCGCCAGTGAGTCTAGAGGTCTGTTACTGTGAATGGCAAGGGTAACCCTCAGTCTGGTAATGAAATAACAATAGCAGGAATGTTCAGGATGTCCCCAGAGAGCATAGACCAAGTCTAAATTATAGACTATTAAATAAACAGTCTGCCTTTAGCAAATGGTAGCATTTTAAGCAGAAGGGGTGGGGTAGCATAAGGGAGTGGTGAATATGAGGCTAATTAACTATGATAGATCTACTGATGACATGTTTATTTGCTTAATCTACTTTAGCTAAGACATTTAGCAAGCACAGTTTTCGCACATAACATTTCATGAATGTCATCATTAAAGTTGGAGTTGCTTCTGCAGTTAGTGAACAGTCTACCATCTGTTTTTGGAAAGTGATGGTATTTCTGTAGGTTCAAAGGTCACCATCACCTGTGGGGGTTCCTGTAGATTTAAATAATTCATGATGATGTTGTCTTTTGTTTCCTGTAGTGTGATTTAATCAGGCACTAAATCACATGTCACACTGGAAAAATGTGTGTGTAAGTGCAAGCAGAGAGGTAGGGAGAGTTGCCTGTGTCTTTGTGTTTCTCTCTAGGGTGTAGCACTGTTTGGTCTGCATCATCTGAATTTAGTCTGCCTCTCATTGTGGGCTGAACTTTGGACTGGAGTTCGGAGGTCTTGCTGTATTTTAAGTCTCACATCTTGTACAGGCTTGTTCCTGTACAGCACTGTAACTGAGATAGGCTAAATTTCAATGCATCAACAAAATGTTTCTATGTACATGTACAGTCTCTTTTTTACTGTTAACCCAAATAAAATTCTGGATAAAATACACTGATCTGAGCACGTGATCTATCCGAGGTTAACCAGTAAATCACAGAATGAGTCTTTTTTCATGAATTTATCAAGTCTATGTTTAAATTGATGGTTCTCCATATTGCTTATAGTAGTATAAAAATATGGCAGTTAACACAGCCCAACACTGCTCGTAAGCGTCTCGTGCACAGCTCTTCCTTGAGCACTCTTTGCTGACTTCTCCAACAGGTGGTTTTACCAGGGGCTCATTTTGCCATCTTCCATGAAGAATGTGATTCTGCAGCAGTATGTCTCAAACAGCCGAGAGAGCCTGGCAGACCATGATGTAATAGCCTAAAACGTGCTATCAGTTCAAAGTGGGGCCAAAACACGTGGAGTTGGCTCCTCTCACCGCTCACCCCCGGGGCCCCTTTCTATTCTCCTTTTCATCGTCTCTCTCCCCCTCTCTCGCAGCCCCTCAGCCTCCCTTCTGCTCCACCGCACTCTCTGTTTATGAGTGCATGAATCGCTCCATTTCACTATAACCAACTCCCAGCCCACTACCAATCCCACAACTGTTTCAATAATAGAAGCCCCCCCCGTCTCTGTGCTTTCATTTCCATGACAACCCATGATGAAGAGGAGGGCGGGGGCTTGACTTGATTGACCCCTGATTCCATTTGTGAGTTTCAGTGAGGTTAAACTGACCACTTGAGACAGCATCAGCAGCACCACTGGTCAGTCATGATGCAAAGTTCCCTTGAGCAGCAAATATGAAAAGGAACTTAATTTTGTATTGTGCTTCGAAGGAAGATGCTCCTTGTTACTCAGTACTATCAGAGAAAGGAGGAAAAAATAACATTAGCAATAAAGAACATTTAGGACTATGAGCCTAGCAGCTTGCACCTAGCACCAGCTGTTACAGTATTCCATTGTTGTCAATAATTGAGTATTTTTTTTATCTGACACACATGCAGGAATATATAGTATGTATGGATATAAACAGAACAGAGATAAACAAGGGGTGAAAGGTTTTGAGGTCAAGCTCTAGTGAAGCTTTGTGTCAAATATACTACACACACATACAGTAAGATTAGTTGTTTTAATTCAGCTCCCTGGATTACTGCCAGGATTAATTCTATAGTGCTGAGAACTGGTGAGGGAATATAACCCAGTCATCTATCCTGTAATAATAGCTGCAACTTATGATTTTCCCAAATGTGGCAGAGTGGAACACAAGAGACAATGTGACACTAATGGCTTCCAGTTAATTGCTTGTAAAATTATTCCTTCCTCCTCCTGAGGGTCATAAAGCTACCAAACGCTCTTGAGGAAGACTAATACCTCAGCAACAATGAACTACATGCAATACATGTGGCAAAAACATTTCCCAAACCTTTTATGTGAATGCATTTAAACAAGTACTGGCATGCATTTGTCAGTATTCTTTGAGGTAGTCCAAAGTGAAACCACACAATTTTTACCCAGGATAACATTCCAGCAGGTTCAAGTGTCATCAACACTCAAGAGAGTGACGCAATGTAAAAAATTTGCTTATAATCTGCTGTCATGTGATCATGTTGAACATTTTACTGCACTGTAAAAACACTGTATGGTCAGGATACTGATGTACCAAATTAGCATGTGTGAGGGCACACTATATACACATGTCAGTAATAGAAGCCCAGCAGCCAGCTTGTGAGTGAGCTCTGTAGTTAATATGTTAAATTGGTAAATACCAAGCTATGGATGGCACACGCAAGACCAGAGAAGTGATTTCCTTTAGAGCAGAAGCAAAAGTCTGACTCATGCAGCAGCCCCACAGCTGCATGTTTAATCACATCCTGCAAGAAAGAGTCAAATTTAACTTTCCCTGTGCATCTCGGTACAAGTTGAGTTCAGGACAGTGTGGTGACCTGTCCCATGGGAGCTAAAGAGGGTGAACTCAGTAATCCCTGAGGTTGTAGGCCCCCCAGTGTGGCATCCTAAATCCCCCCAGACCCTGCCAAAATCCCCCTGACAGCAGTCCTCATTATTTGCCTCATTTGTCAGTTGCTTAGCTTCACATCCAGACAGAGCAGAGATAGAGGGATTTAGACTAGCAAAGGAAGAATAGAGGAAACCTAAAGACAACACTAACATGACTGTATTATATCCCCTAATTACATTAAAATTAAAAACATTATTATGCGGAAAACTAGAGAATGTAACTTAAGAAAAAGTAATCATGAAAATGCAAGAATACATGCTTTAGGACAAAGGTGACATTGTCAGTCTGAGCAATAACAAAGCACTGTAACTTTGAATGTTGACTCTCCATTGTACAGATAAATTCTCCAGCTCACAATGACTTGGTGCAGCATTTATGTATTTTCAAAGCTAACAGTTTGCTTCCTATTAGCTGGACAATCCTAATGCTATTGTGTTATAAAGCTTATTAGAATAAAGGCGACTCAGGCCCCTGCACTCACATTAAATTCAATTATCTGTAAGAAGAAATGCGTTTGAGGTGACAGCTGCTGCATTTGTTTTAACTATAAGTCAGCGTGAGTACTGGGTGAAGACACATCATATAGAAAACGTGCATTACTAAACGGTGGAAGATCAGTTTTAGTCTGAGGATGAAGTAATCAATGACATTGACAAGAGTTTGACAGAGAACCTGGTTCACAGAACAGCTTTACATATTAATTCACTGTGACAAAACTCACAGTGAACAAACCTTGGTTTTATGAAATATCAAGTTTTGAGACAAGATTTTCTTTGTTTAAGCATGGGAATACAACTTTATTAAATAAATAACACAAGCATGAAATTGGAGTAGGAAGACAGGATAACGGTAATTGAATTTAGTCAATAAATTGTAAGTACCAATTTTCTTTCTGGCACCATCCAAGGACAAAAGATGCCTAGCTTGATTTATTGGCCTTCTACTCTCTGATTTGTTCATCCTCCTGGAGTAATGCAGAGGTAAATCAAAGACTGATCTTTCATTGTGGGTTTTCCCTATACTACAGGTAATGGTTTTCTCTTGTTTGATTAGGACATTATTGCACAAACGCAGCAAATCACACAAGGCAATGTTAATGCAATATGAATATATCCTTTGCCATTACTATTACTGCATAGCCAGTTGTTGAGTGCCATGCTTAATAGGAGCCGAGCCCAGTCTCTCAGTGAAGTAATTTCCTAAATGCAGTGACACTGTATTTTGAACACTAGGAAATAATGACAATCTGGAACAATCCAATCTCATATGGACACACTTGTGAAGAGTTTTTCCTACAACATAATTTCCTAACCTTCCGATCCTAACCTTTGCCTTTTGCCTTCCTCCTTGATTTTCCACTTACAAATGCAATTTGTAATAAAGTGTTTTGAATCTTGAATTTGTAAACCCTAAGACCAAATTCCTAAGACAAACACTTAACTGGTACATTCAAGAAGTGAGGACTAGACAGAATAATTTATCAGATAAAACATTCCTCACTTTGTGTCAACAGACCTACTTTTTATTATGTGAAATTAGTTTTAACTCAGTACAGAGTAGAAATAGTTTGTTTTTCTCCAGAATGCAGAGACATGTTTTCAATACACTCAATAACTTCCTGCTAAAACACAGTAAAATAAAAAATAAAAAAAAGAACTAAACTACTTTATTTGCAGACAAATTAATAATTCACTGCCAAAGTAAATGAAAATGAGAACATATAAAAATGTAAAGGCAAGACCTAACTTTTGAGTGAAGATGTCTTCATTCTACCTTGTATGCACAAAACTGGAAGTAGAAGTCAGTATCTTAAAAAAATACATTCACAGATAAACAAGGTTCAAAATCTTTTCTGCATTACATCAATTTCCTGCAACGTCAGTTAGGTTCATCAGTGCCTCTCCTCTTCTAGATAACACAGGACCGGCCTGTCAATAAATCTGTCCTTTGATGTACAACATCAGCAGCCATTAAAGGAGAGTGTCCTCACTGTCCTCATTGTGTGTGCTCAGCTGGGTCTTTCTGTGAGCTGTGATGGCTGCCCAGATTCGACATAGCATGCCTCCTCTGAAAGAGCCATATCAGACGGATTTAAATATAATATTAGAAGTGAGATATGTCAAACTCCAGAGGAGCCTTCTGAGGTAATTCAAACAAACAAGGCAGAGTCCGACAGCACAGCTCACCTTATTCCACAGTATATCAAGTCATCCCTGGAGGCCATGTAGAGGAGACAATCCAAGGTGAACTCATGAGAGAGAAACTAGAGAACAGGATAACACAGGTGTGGATTAACAGTGGGTAGATAAGTAATACAAAACCACCCTCAGGAGTAAAGAATGAGGTTGAGCTTCAGGTGAGTTTACCTTATCAATGGTGTTTTGATCTACAGGGACAGACTTGAGCCAGTGCACCAAAGCCTTCACTTCTGGATTAGACCTTTTCTGTGACAAATCTATAACACACAGACATCACACCTATTCATGCTGTCTGTTATGACACATATTGCAAACCACAGATGTACTGTTTCTCACGATGTTGATATTAAACACAAAAAAAACGTTTATCGTGTTTCCAGAGTCACACTTAATAATCATTATGCAAACTGACAAGTCAAGTTTGAGCACATTAGCTGATGACTCAGTGGCCTATGTGTCTGACAATAACCAGCCGGGCAGAAATCCAGGGCCCAAAGCTGAGGTGTGGTAAGGGATTGGTACAAATGTTAAGAAACAGTAATGATCTTTATAGTATGTATATATTACCTCACCCAGATCAAATTAAATATGCAAATATTCCTGTTAATTTGTTTGAAACTGTTTTGTGTACTGAATAGAACAGAATCATCTTTACTGGCCAAGAATGCAGAGGCAAGGCATTAGTTTCAGACACTGGTTAATTCTCAAGGACAATACAGAATATATTCAACAGTAAAGAAGACACAGATATGCATAAGATTAACAACTACAGACTTGACTAACAATGTTCATAATAATTTATTTCTGCATATTTTTGACAGGAGAGGAGATAAATAAAAGTACATTAACGTGCTGTATGTTGGTCTCTGGACTTTGATTTCCCCATGTTTCCATGTAGCACTGACGATCAATGCTGCCCAGTCAGTGAGTTGTCTGTAAGGCCAATATGACCTCATGTTTATGGCTCTTGGTTTGTTTCTAACAGCACAGTTTAAACCCAAACCAGACCAGAACTAAAAAGCAAACTGAACCAAACTACAAGTGCTCTGAAAGACACGGCCTGCATGAACGCTATAATTGTAGTGTGATCTAATGACTGTATTGAATACCTTCAATGACTGCTGCTTTTCTCAGAGCATCTATCTGTTCCTCTTTCCTCTGGACAGAGTTCCTTAGTAGCTCCTGGAGCTCTCTCTCTTTTTCGCTTAGCTGACTCAGCAGTCTGAAACACACACAGCCAACATCACTCAGCAGAAAGCAGTGCGACTCAAAATTCTTATTAATCACTGAGTGCTACCTAATAGAGATGCCAGTGTTAACACTTTCTCACAGGATACATGGTATTTACAAATGCTGCATTTTATGCAGCCATGAAAATAAAATAAATATATCACAAAAGTTCTTAAATTTTGAGTTCAAACAAAAATAAAAGTACCACAACAAAATAGCACCACAGTAAAGACGACAACAGAAAGCTACCTTCTGGTCTCCTGTCGTAGATTTTTCACTTCCTCACTGAGGGCATTGTTGTTGTTAAGGATGACATCTACAGCAGAATTGGGTCCAGCTGAAGGCTTGATCTCGCTTATGGGTGCCAGTTGCTGCGTGTCTGCTTGCGCCCCCAGCTGGTCAGGGACAAGAACGACAGGAGTGTCTGGGTCAACAGACTGCTCCTCAAGAGTGCTGTCCTCTATCTCAAATGAGGACTGCAGCTGCAGTTTCAGTTCTAAGAGGTAGAAAGGAGGGTGGCAGTGAGTAATGGAAGATGCATAGACAAGGAATAAATAACAAAATCCCCAAAAGTAATTTAACAGGCAACACAGACACTAAATATTATACAAGAGAAAAACAGACAGAGCTGACTAATTAATGATTAATGTTACTTCTGCAACAACACTTTTCCTCTAAAATCTGTTTGTCTCTCAAATGATTTAACAAAAACTACTAGACTTATATATTACGAGATGAATCTCTACCTGGTAGAAGTACAGTTATGGCTTCCTGTACTGCCTGTCTCAGCAGATTGTCCAGAGCAAACATCCAATGAGGTTTCACTTGCTGTTGCTTCAACACCTTCTTCACCTATGTACACAACAGTTATAACTGTTACAGTAACTCATTTAAAATATTTCACCAAGCCTAAAGCCAACCACAGTGAATTACCAGTAAAATCTGTGTGTTGACTGTGAAAGTAACTTACTGCATCTTGAAAGCTGAACAGCACCGCCTGCAGGCTGTTCAGAGGCACTGTGGCGGCAAGCAGCATGACACGAAGGCCCAGCAGGCCATTGGTCAGCTGTTTCCTGTCCGGGGACCGGATGTTGTCTCGTAAGCAGACAATGAGCTTGTTGATGTGGTCAGCAGTGAGCGATGATCCCTCATCATGCTTTTAAAAGGGAAATAAAACACTGGAAAATGAGGATACAGTGCTTCCTTTGTTTTCATTCTGAGAGAGAGTGAGTACTCGTCACTCAGATAGTCTTATTTCCATTGTATCAGAGATATTTTAAGTCTGTGAGGTGACAGCTGTGGCACTGTAGTGAAAACAGCTGTGTTTTACTGTTTACAAACTACTCTTTGCTCGAAACACTTATGTACACAAAACATTTTAAGAAGGCCTATTAACTAATATTCAAACTCCTATAATAAAACAGTAATTACCTCTTTTAGATATATACTTTGGTTACCATTTAACAAAAAATGAACTGGGGAGAAACTGCAAGAGCATACAGCTTACAAGCAAAATGATACAAAGAAAGTTAAAGTAGACAAAACTTGCAAGATTTGCAGCAGTAATTGTTCTCGGAAAAGTACCGTCATGCATAAGAGACAAAAGCTGTAAAATAACCTTGTGTACAATAACTAATAATAAATAAATAATAATAATTGCTATAGAGTCTAGATTATTAACTTGCAAGCCATTCTTTATATTATCTTTACAAACAGTTGTCGAATCACATGCAGGCTCCAGTTTCTGAGTTTTGACAATACCAACACTGCAACAACATGACTGACATTTGGAGCTCATTATCTGTCAAACATCATAATTGGCCAGTAGTTATTGGTGAGTCTACACTAAAACTACAATCCTATCGGTTCCATGCAGGAGGCCCTGTAATTAACAGATCTGACCTATTGTTCTTTTCTTCACACACCTGAGGTACAGATTCTTGTATATTAGAAACAACATGACTGATGTAGTCGGTGAGAATTTGATGCAGTGTAGCTCTCCTCTCACTGTCCTTCCTCAACATGAAAAGACCAGTATTCTCCATGGTTTGGGCTGGACTGCTCATATCTGATGAAGAATCCTCTTGTATTCTGGACAGAAAGGGTTAGTAAAAAGATAAACCACAGAAAATCAAAAGATAAAGATAAAGAGACATTTAGGCAATGCATGACTGCTGCATCTTATGAAGTGGCATTGTCCCCTTTTTGCACCTACACAGGATGTAGCCTCACCAGCCTATCTAACTGAAACCTAAGTGTGGTTTGCCACTGATGTAAGATCCTGTGGAACCATGACTGATGCAATGATTGTAAGGCTTTTATCTTCTGTTGAGGAAAAATCTAACTCACAACAGGAAGGTGCTGGTGCTGGTTGGGCTTTCTGAGATTTCATCTGCTCTGAGAGTGGCCTTCGGCTTTCTGAGGTCCAGGGAACAGGACAGGTCAACTGAACCGGAGTATGAATCAGTGTCCTCCACAAGGATGGAGATAGGTACAGACAGGCTGCGCTGATAGTCGGCTGCAAAACCCAATGAGATTGTGGTTAGATGTTTGTTATTGTTCTACTGTATCGTTGACATTTACCAAATTTCATAACAACACTTTCCAAACAGGTGTCATAACAGGTGCAAAATAACAAGAAATCTGACAGTAGAAAACGAGAAATGCAAAAAAAGTAGAAATTAAATGCAAAGCAATTAGATAATACAAGTGTGTAAGGACAACTAAAGTGCAGAGGAAATTAAAAATAATTTATATAAATGGCTAAAGAAACTGCACCGACCTCACCAGATATATGAAAGACAAGAGCAACACATTAGCCTCACCAGCAGACAGGAAGTCTTTAGGTTCTGTTTCCTGATGAGACTTGGGCTTCTTCTTGGGGGACGACCTAAGGAAGGCATCCATCAGCAGCTCTGCAGCGGTGGCTCTGTTGTCAGGGTTCGGCATGAAACAGTTCATGATAAAGCCCTTTGCCTGGTCTGACATGCACTCTGGAACCGTGGGATGGATCTTAAACATGCCCACCTTGAAGGGATTGTTCAACAGTCAATGACAGAGTTTGTCGATTATCATTGTTTAAACTACATTGTTTAAATCCATTCACACTTTTCTTTGATATTGTGTATTTTAAATGAGAAATATGTCAACCTCAAGGTGGCATTAGAGGAAAGGTCATCAAGGTTATTAGGATTTATAATTTGGGGATGGAGATGAATATCTCTAAACATTTCTTTGCAATCCATCTAATTGCAATGAATTTCAAGTCTCTAAAGAGTGACATTTGTGATTTTTGGATAAAATATCCACAATTACTAAAAAATATGAATACTTACTCAATAAAGATTTATCATTTTATGAAAACACCATCATAATACATAAAGGGCAACAATCCCCTCCTACCTTGAACATGGCTGCCTGAGGACTTCCCAGCTCATGGAAAGGTGGTTTGCCAGTTGCCATTTCTATGATAGTGCACCCCAGGGACCAGATATCAGCTGGCTTCCCATAACCCCGAGGCCCTTGGTCTATAATCTCTGGGGCCATATACTGGAGAGTTCCTATTGAAAAGTCATTATAACTGTGAATAAAATGATCTTACAGTAACAATAGTGGTGACGTATATCCTTATAATAAAGTTAATTGTGTAAAAGGGGATGACCACATTTAAATATGTGATACAAGATAAAAATAAACGTACCAGTAAATGTCTCCGTACAGGGGTTGATCCCTGCTAACCGTTTGGAGGTTCCAAAGTCAGAAATTTTCAATACTCCACTATATGTATTGATCAATACATTGTCACCCTGCAGAAAAGACATTTTTATCCATATTAAAAGAAGTTTCATAAAATACTGTGAAACACCCACTAAGCTAAGACTAAATTATTCTGGAAAGAAGGAAATGCAACAATTATTTGCTATGTTAGCCTGAGATTCCCAGGTTGCTCTGCTCACCTTAATGTCTCTGTGGACTATCTGATTGTCATGGAGGTATTTTAGCCCCTCAAGGATCTGTTTGGTGTAGAAGATGATGGTGGCTTCATTGTCTTTCAGAGGACCCCATTTGGAGCGCAGTAGAGATGACAAACTTCCTGTGAGCAGAAGAAATTTCATAAGATTTTTCCTCCCCAGTGAGCAGGATGTTTTTGGAACCACCTACTTCCTTAAAGCTGGCTTCCAGTAGACATTACACAATCACTGCAGAACTGAACACATAAGACAGACACTTAATTCCTTGATACTTAATAACGGCATCATCCTCTAACTATGTCACATAATGAGTAGCAGGGCTTCCTTACATTTTGCAATTACTAAGGCAAGTGCCCCATGATGCAGTCTGTTTTTATTGGAGTGAAAGTTTCAAAGACACTGGTGATGACTAATGTTAATATGTCAACATTTAATTATTAGTTATCAACTAGCTATTAATCCATGGATGACAGGATTGGTCAGGATCTTTGTGTCAAAGAGAAGTGAAGAGGCATAAGGAGATATGAATGTATAGGATTAAATGAAACAAAAATAAATTATTATACTACTACTACTACTACTATTAAAGACATTTTTGCTCAAACTTTCATATACGTTTTTGAGTTTCATGTCGCAAAGTGTATGATTTACCACAAAATATAATACTTGCTCCTTGCAGCTCATAGTTAAAGCTATAAAGAAATTTAAAATTTTGGATCCACACCTCCTGGTACTTCCTCCATGAAGATCTTGATGAAACCATCCTGACTGACAGAGCCCAGATACTGGACAATATTCCTGTGTTTTAGCCTCTTGTGTAGAGCTATCTCCTCATGCAGGGGCTGGGAGTACCTGGAAAAGGAAATAAAAGTAAGACAAGTAAGTTGTGGTCCTAATTTTGAAATGTTAACATTTCAAATGAAAGGTCATCATCTGTAAATCTGTACTTGTCCACCTAAGTCTCAATTCACCAGAATACTGTAGTAAATCGTAAATTATGTAGTCAAAAAATTATTAGGTTTATGTATAAAAGAAATGCTGTGGGCCATTTGAATTTATCCAGCACTCCTATTCTAAAAAACCTGAAAAACCAGAAACATTATTTGGTTGTTTTACATATGGATCACACACCTACTTATCTGACATTTCTCTTCTGGAGCTACTTTTTAATAGCTAAACTGTCAATGAACAAGTATCTTGGATAGCCTAATAATTACAACGAATTAAGATAAACACAGCTGTGTCTTGGCCAAAGAGAGGGTTGGCAATTTATGAAGAAGTTATTTAAATGTCACTTTTCCCTTGATGGAATCAAATTTCCACACAACACTGCAATATGGGCCTAAGCTCTGTGCAGATTATAGAGTAATACCAAAGAAAGAAATATCTAAACACTCATTCCTTTCATCAATCTCCCCAAAGATTCACAAAGAGCACTGGTGAACCAGAGATGCTTGTGAGTGTTATGGAAAAAACATTTATGTGAGGAAAAACTTAATCGTAATGTCCCCCAGTATAAGATGACACTAAGCTGCAGTGAATAAAAACATGGAAAATAGTTAGAAAATGTTTGTTTTTCATACGTGCTGTCCTTCTCAGGGATCTCTTTAATGGCGATGCGTACTTGGTTGCTCAGGTCCCTCCCAGCATACACCACACCATATGTTCCTTTACCCAGAACCACCTTGTCTCGATTCTCATTGGTCTCATAGATGTACTGTAAAATGAGGCCATGACACAAACGAGTTTAAAGAAGTATCTGCAGAATTGCGAGGAATGTCACAAGCAAGCATAAGCTGAAAGAGAGAAGCCTTAAAAGTGAAAGAACAGATGTTTCATTCAGGAACATGAAAACATGAGTCACATATTCTGAGAATGAAAATAAAATTACATATGGATGTATTGATATTTTTAAACAAAACCAAACTATACACACAAAAAAACTCTGACAACATGTTAAGAAAATGTTTGTGTTTTCAAGAATTAGTTTCCCCAGTAACTGCAGCTGTTATTTTTACTTTTTATGGCAAGTTAGACCTAAAATATAGCACACTGTGCCTCAGAGGAATGAATGACTCTGACTGACCTCTGGAATTTCCTCAGTTAGTTGGTCCAGGTCCTGAGCAGGGTCTTCAGCCTGCTGAAGCAGAGAGTTCACCAGTTCGCAGAAACTAGTGAGATGACATTAAATGTAGATGAGAATATGGTATTTATGGAGCATCTTATTTAAGAAAGTTTACACCAGTAAAAATGACACGAACATCAAAAATGTAATTTAGCAGTGCATTGGGCATCATAAAAAACAGACTTCACTTGAATTATATTACATTAAGGTGCAGCGTAATCCTTCTGTAGTGCTAGATAACAATCAAAGTTAAAGTGACTCTTGAATTGACAGGGAAAAAACCTGTTCTAAGGGGATTTTCAAGAGGGCAATAAAGGAAATGTGACTCATACAATGGAATCACATCACACTTTTTTAGACTCTGCAAATCTAGTTTTTGATTATTTGTCTGTTGCCCTCTGATTATTTTCCTGCACCCTATAATGATGGTCTCTTTATCTTTATAGAGCTAATTAGTTGGTCACTGAGTCTTTCACAGTGCCTTACATACACGCACAAATATACACACACTCTGCTATGCTGTTTCTTTACCAATTTATTAGTCACTCACCCTTTACAGTGAGGCTCAGAGGGGAAGCAAAGCTGGAAGTCATCTGAGTTGTAGTGGACATACAGGTAGCAGCTCCGCTCATCAATCTTCGAAATACTTAAGAGGTATAGAAGGAAATACAAATACCAACTGTTACAGTCAAAATACCTAATTTATTTGTTTGGAACAATGCACGACTGTGCCAGAAACTGTATGGAAATGTAATTCTGCAGAACATAAAAGATACTGACACTGTTAAAACTAATTTTCTGGTTGAGGCTAATGTTTGAATTTTGGTATCTGCTTTAGGTAAACACTCAAGGTGTTTCTCATCTTCCCCCAATGATTTTACAATCTCATAATTTTCTTTGTTTTGCTTACTTACTGAAAAAAGCCCACACTAAAGTGTCACAGTGAAACTGTTCAGCAGCCACAGAGGAATCATCAAAAAACCCACTAAACAACAAAAAAGCAAAGCCTGAAAGCATACTGACAGAACACAAATAAGACAAAGAGCCAAGATTTCTCAGAAAACCTGTGTGTGCTTTGGGTCACCTGGCTTTGCTGCAGGCTTGAACACACCCAGAAATTAGAGCAAATATTTTAGAGATGTTAGCACATGCTGGAATCCACTTTACCTCACTCCCCGAATTGCAGAGGCTGGGAAAGTCCACTGGTGTAAACCTTTCTGTAGAATAAAAGATGACGTTAAAACCCAAGACTGTTTGACTGCTAATAGCAGGTTAGCAGGTTTTATTTTCATGTAAGAAGGTAAGATACAGTAAGAGAAAGAGGGTAAACAAGTATGAGGTAAGTATTTCCTTCACACACAGTGAAACTCAAAGACCACACCCACACACTGCCTGAATTAAACATTCACTAGACCATAAATGAGTAAATGAAAAGATGGTTCTTCCTTTTATGATGTCAAATATTCTGTGCCGTTTATGTATGGCAGCAGATACTCACAGACAAATATGTTTAGATTTGAGAGATTAGCTGCATGGAGAGGAGGGCATGTGGATCTGTACCTTTAAGGGTGTGACGTGTTTCAACTGCACAGTGTGACTTTCGTCCTCCTCGCTCACACACACAATAGCTGGTTGAAGGACCTTACTGGGCTCCAGAATAAGCACCTGAGAAACAGCAATTCAAATTCCAATACCGATATTTTATAATAACCATGATTTTCTTTTATATCTGATGACAGGTCAGAATTGCGATGCTTTCTCCATTATTTATTATATACATTTGTTTTATGAGCCTTTATATAGTAACAACTTCCAGAGAAGATTAGTCTTATGCTTAAAGTTATAGTTCCTATTAAGTCATCTTACAGGGCAGCGTTCTGTGGAGACGGTGGGTTTACAGGTTTGCAAAAACAGCTCCATCCAGAATTCCATAGTGTCCTGTTTAGAAGATTCCATGTCAGGCAGTTTGGCAAACTGACGATACAGGATGTACGTCTCCATAATGGATGCCACAAACCTGAAATAAATATGTTAAAATCACTAATCCATTCCATTGACTATGGAGATAGACAGAATTCTGTTTAAGAGGTTTCTGATCCACAATCAAAATAAACTAACATTCTCCTAACAGAGTCCTGATGATGATTAAAAACCCTGATCTGCATGATTACTATGAATCAAGCATTAGGTCTCACCAGACAGGAGCCTTGAGCCTGTAGAGCTTCTCGGAGGCATCAATGACTTTTTTGTGCTCATTAGCTAAAATGTTTGCTCCAAGGAAGAAGCCAACGTCCCAGTAGTTCTTCATCTTCTCCAAACTGCCCCTCCTACCAAGCAAGCTGCTTATAGTTACACCTAATCAGCAACAAAACACAGTGCAAAACAATTAATTAATTAAACCAAATGTATTAAAAAAATACTTGACTTATTAAAATATACTTCCAAACTAATCTGTGCATCAATGTGCACCAACGTGTGATGACACTGTGCACAGCTACAGTGTAAGCTTATTGATATGGAGAGATAGAGGCTCTCAGAATGAATGAGGATGTAAGGCTATTATGCATTATGTGCATACATGTGCATTAATTAACCAACAGAGATGTAACATTACATTGATTCCAACATAAAATCAATAAATTCTACATACTTGTATATACTGCATGTACTATAAAAGATATTACACTACCATTCTTATGATGGAATCTACGCTAAAATACAATAATATGTATATATATTTATAAACACAATATAAAATAGTTCCATAGATATGGCACATTATTTTAAAAAATTTAAATACAACCAAAATTGTGGCCTTACAAATTTAAAATGTGGGCTACATCGCCCCTATGTGTAATGCATAAACATAGCATCAACTTCATGATGCACTTGTATTGTCTCTGAAGGCTGCTATTTATTGTTGCTTTGTGGCTATCTGTTATCTGATAAAGGAAACAAAGTATAAAGCACCTATTTTGTGCAGCTCCACAGAAGTATTAAATTCACGACCGGCGGACATCTGAAGGACCACACTGTTGATGCCCGAGTGAAGAGTTGGCTCTGTCTCAAAAGCCTTTCCATACCTGACAAATAATGTAAAGACAGGACTGACTATAGGACAGGACTGTACCAACACCTCGACAGAGAGAGGCAAAAAAGGCAGATAATAAATACAAGAAAGCGAGGAATGTAATTAGTAACAATCAAAAAAGTAGCTAGTTATTACATAGGGTCTATGTTAAGGCATGTGGCTGTCTACAAAAGCCAAATGCCCCCATTCTCATTAGTTGTGGACAGACTTGTACAACCAGATCCACAAACACACAAAACGGTCGTACCAATAACAGGCCTGATCTCTGCTGTGCTGATCAGTGAACCCAGAGCTCATGAACATGTCTTTGTAGATCCGTCCACACAGGCAGTAGACATCTGATGCCACTGTGTCCCCTGAGTGCACGATAGGCAGAATTGCCTCTAAAGCCTTAGCACGATCTCCAGGGTGGTTCCTCCTGGCATAGGAAAAGTTAATAGTATCAGCAGTGAAGAAGCTTTGAAACAGCCATTTATATCTTGTATACTGTTCGTACAAGGCCAATTAAGGCTACAGGGTGATAATGGCACAAAAACACAAACTGAAACCAGAGAGGAGAAGATTTGCTCAATTACGTTTACAAGTAAAATTAAATCCAGGGACAATCTGGGTACCTGCTTAGAGCAAAAATGTAGTGGAACTGGATATTCTGATGTCCTGCCACAAGACACATGGGAAGGTTGTTCAGAGTCTCCACCAGTTTGATTATGGCATCATAGTCCTAAGAGGGTGCAGAATTACAGTGTATTAATTACAATGCTCATACTCGAGAGCATGTAATACTTTGTATCATTATAACAGTTAGTGTTATTTATCATTCATAATAATAATAATCAAAACAGAGATCTGTTTAGTCTTTAAATGTTTTGATTGGTCTAACTTGTAGTCAACAATTTATCAAGTAAGTACAGATGTGCATGTTTTACATGTATCTCATATCATGAAAATGTCCCTTTTTAAAATAAAATTACAAAACAAATTCAAAGATAATAATGAATCACAGTTTGCAGTCCTGTACCTACAACACACATTACATAGATTACTTTTACTCATAGTAACACACACACACATTTACATATTCATTCACATACACACCTGAATATCCCTGTAGGACAGCAGCAGGTTCATAACTATATCAGGGGTGAGCAGCTCTACACTGTCCAGGCGTTTCTGGATGTGACTCAACTCCTCACTCAAGGCTTCACCGCTGAACCGTTCCCGTGCCATATGAATCTCATGTCGGATGGACTCCCGGAAGTACTCACTGTCAGCACAAAAATGTGTCATTCGACACTTTCATGATCTTTAATAAACATACTAAATGAAGTCAAACACTGAGGAATCTGCTAGATATGGAAAGTATGATCTGAAATGATAATGTTTTTGGCAAAACAACAAAACACACGATAGTGCACAGGGCTCTGAAGTTCATTTCTGACCTAGACTGAATGTGTACATTGTTGAGCAGATGCACAAGTGTCTCCACCAGCGGGGTAAGCAGGGGCTCCAGCGGGAAACTGGGCTGCATCAGCTCTTGGATACCAGTCATTATTGTTGCATCACAGGCAAATACTTTACCCTGAGGTGACACTATGTAAGGGATGAACGCGTAACTTCCACACTGCTCCTAAAGGAAAACAAGGCATTCGTTATACAGGGCTAAATTCACACTCATTGGGGCAGCAACACCAGCAGTAATATTCAGTACTTCATTTCAATGATAATCTTGGATAAAAAAACTTTAATTTAATCCCAATTTCTATCAACTCTCTTATACAGAAGGTTATTATGATGATAGGACCTGATTATGTTATGATTATATTATTATATCTTGACTGTTATTTCTTTTTTGAATATTTTTACATTTTAAACTACTGGTCAGACAAAATACTGAAGATGCATTTTTCAATATTTTCAGGGATGGGTGGAGAAAATAATAAGCATATTTATTGCAAAGCCACAGCATCAATGTTCTTGAGGGCTCCTAAATACTGAGTGCACAAGAAAGTAAACATGAAGTGATAGTGTTCATTTTTAAAACCACTATGCTTGTGTTTGCAGAACCTGGTCTGATTGTTGTTGGAAAAAAAATAGTGTCTTAAAACTATATTTTCATGCAGCCATTAATACATATACTGCACATTCAATAATGTTAATTACAAAGATCAATCAATTATATATTTGCCCCTTTACTCCACAATTTGAGATTTGTAACAAAAAATAATCACATGTGGTTAAAGTATTCTCAGATTTTATGTAAAGGTACCTTTTCATATATTTTGATTTTACCATATAGAAGTTACAGCAGTGTTTATACTGTATATTGTTCAGTGCACTATAATATTTAGGGCAAATGACTTCACAGTGGTTTGTAGTTGCTCAGGTGTGTTTAGTTACCCACTTTAAATATGGACAATAGCATTTTCTCTAGTTTTTCATACCCCTTTGGAAACGTTCTGCTGTTCACGTTATAAAAATGAGAAACAAACAGGGTCACTCTTTTCATTTCAGTTTACATTACATTTGAGTGGTGGGGATTCTTAAACAAATTAACAATGATTACAAATTCTCTTTAAGTAGTATTCGTTTTAGGGCTTGGGGGTCTCTGGTGTTCAGAATCCCAGGGCTGCTTCCCACTTTGGCCAAATGGCAACCCAACTATGATTTAAGCCCATGATACAATATCAGTCATGAACAATAGATTGATATGTGTTGCTTTTAAATTACCTTGGCAGCCTGTAAATCACCATCTTGCTTGTAACAGTACAGAATGATGTTATTGGTCATACTGAAACTTTCCCTCACTCCAAGGTGATAGAAGAGTGATGGCTGACAGAAAGTGTCGCTCATCTCAACCACTGCTACATCTGCAGGAGGAAAACAAAGGGCGCGTCACTTTCTGGAATTGGCACAGTACTGCGTCATCTAAATTACCCCTCAGTTAAAGCGTGTCTGCACTTGCCTGCGTTGTAGAAACTGCCGAGGGTATCTGTGGATCCCAGGGAAAGGCTCTCGAATGAAATGGCTTTGAACACGGCGTGTGTGTCCGCGCAGGCTTCTTTCAGACATTTCAGTGATAAGTTTTCCTCAGTCTGTGGCACCGACGCGTCCACGCTGACGATGTATGCCACAGACAGTGCTCTGGTCCGACTCCGAGGAGACATGATCTGTTTAACCGAGCCGCTGGCGCTCAGCTCTATCGCCAAAGAGTCCTGCCACAAACTTCCAGCGGACACCCTCACTGGATCTTTCCTCTTCAGGTCGTGCAGGCTCATTCGCCTGCGCTCTGTCGTGTACATGTTTGGTCTTATTCCGCAAGTGAAACTCTCATTAAAAACGCGAGAGCACGTTTACTTGTGCTGGTAATCCGCCAGGTGAGCCGCCGCCTCCGCAAGTACGACATATGTATCCGCGGACATTCCTGGTACTCCTCTCCAGTAGACCCTCCCTCCTCTCCTGCTCCGCCCGCTGACATTTCGACACTGCAACAGCCTCCACTCTCGTATGTCAAAACCTTGTAAACGAAGTTTACTTATATTTTTCTCTACTTTTGTTTTGCCAAATTAAAACCCCCACTCATAAATCAATCCAACTAATAAATTAATAAAGTGTTTTGAATCTTGAATGAATCTTGAATCTTGAATAAACTTGTTAGACTTATAATTACACCACTAATAAATTATGACACATAATACTCCTTAATCGTCATGTGATAATCTCTAGTATAAAATTAAGGAATCAAACTCTCGGGACAATAGAAATTTTCTACTTTTTTATTGACAGTACAAAAATGAAAATTTACTATAAATGCTGTGGGAACAGAAAAAAAAAAAGTGGAATAAATACAACAGCGTCAGCTATTTTCCCTTCACTACAAAGCAAAAAGGCAATTTAGTTAAAAGTTATATGTATCTTTACTCTGACAATAAGCAATGCTTATTAAACATGAATCTAGAGTTCACATTCCACATTATCATGTACACTGGATGTGGACATGAGATTAGTTTTCGGTTATACATAATTACTCAGTGCTGTAATCAAAAATATATATATTCAGCTATTGTAATTAGCAACATATCTTTACCTGGCACTGAGCACTGTTTTTATCATAAGCACTGTCAGATGAGAGATCGGTCATGCATTACAAAGACAAACAACCTGAGAAAAGTTAGTCTTCTTTGAGACAGTTGTGGCAGGTTTAAGCAATAATTTGGTACTTACAGAATATACAGTCTTGTTCCTTTATTTGAATTTGAAATTATTTTAAGTCCCACATTTATCAGTTCTATCCATTGTTCCATTCCCTGCAGAAACAGCTCTGTTGAACACAAATTATGTTATTTAACCTGAAGGAACTTAACACAGTGAGGACAATTTACTCATCGAGGCCCTCGTCCTCCTCTTCCTGCCTGGCATCCACCTCGCTGGTGTCTGAGAATTCATGGAGGAGGACGTACTCACGGCTACTAAAGCCAAACTTGAGAACATCTTTTTCTTTGAGTTCGTAATAGCGCTGGGACTCGATGCGCTGGTTGTTCAGGTAGGTGCCGTTGCCGGAACCGAGGTCAATGATGTAAGGCCTTACCCTGCGACCAGTGGTGCCATCAGCACGTGTAAACTCCACCAGTCTGGAGAAATACAGAAAGAAAGGTAGACTTGTTTTGTGTATGGCAACAAAATCATTCACATATAATGCACTGGTAAAAAAAAAAAAAAAAGGTTGTGTGGATTGATTGTGGGCTGATTAAAATGATCAATATACTAAAGTACAACATCATAGGTAACAATTGTTATTCTTACCTATATTGGAATACCGCATGTTGCTTGGAGCAGGATGGGTGGTCTATGGGGATATCAGCAATTTTTCTCTGTCGCCCTAACAAATAGGCACTCTGTCTGTGAATGTACATGACTGGAAGAGGTTCATCATTTTTGAAAGGGTATAGTCTCCATCTTCGCTTGGGAATCCGAGCCTCAGGTGGCTCATTGTACTTGATCACGACACCTCGAAATGTGTTGGTATCTTCGGTGAGCACCCCTGACAGTTCAAAATTGGGCTTCTCCTTATCAACAGGAGGAGCGTCTGTGTCATTTCTCTCTCCTTCAGACTGTCCAAAATTATGTTCTTGATTTTCTTCACGCCGCTGTCGGTTTTCCCTGCGCCGCTCATCATGCTGCTGGCGCTCAGCTTGTTGGGAGGAAAGTGTGTCTCGTTCTCTGTGTCTGTCTCTGCCACGGTCTCTCTCTCGTGGCCTGTCTGATTCCCACCTGCTCCGCCTCTCCTCTGGCTGATCATCCCTTCTCCTCTGCTCATCCCGCTCCTGTGAGATATTTGGAATGAAGACAGTTAAAGACAGACTCACAAGAGGCTTTTTTTTATGGCACTGCTATATCAGCAGTTTTCTTGTGTATTTATTTATATAATAAAATACCAGATGCCAGAGCAGCAGCAGAAGAGAGCAATACCCCTAAGAAAAAATTGAATATTCCTGTGTGAATGCTGAATTCTCGTCTCCACTTTTATGTGTCAACATGTCACCATGAACTGGTATGACATGTCACTAATTACAGAATTACCCCACTGCAAACGTTTGATCAACCGTTGACTTTCAAGCAGTACTGCTAATTCTTTACAACTTAAAACCTAATCACCCGCTTTATTTTAACATCAGCACCCCGCTGGGGACTCCGACTTCTCCTGTTTCTGGGCGATCTGCTGCCTCGCCTAGCGGGAGATGTAGCTCTTCTGGCCGGTGAACGGTCCCTCGTTCTGGCGGGTGATCTACATAAAGAACACAGGAGCTTTGAGCAACGTATTTCTTAAAAACAAACAGCTTAAGACATGATGTAACCAGTATGGGCCGTAGCAACGTACACTGAAAACAAAAAAATCTTCTACTAAGGACTCGGTGGCAAACAACACAAAACGACACAAAAGACGTGGCAATAGAGATGCGATATGCTGATAATATCGCATATACCTGCTTGTTCTTCTCCTCTGTGGACTTGAGTTGTCGCTGGATCTCGACCTCGACAGGCGTGATCTCTGTGGCCTAACGTTAACAGGGCTCACTCTCTCCTGCTTTATCTTAACTTTGGTCTCCCGCTCCGGAGATTCCCTTCTCCTGTGTCGCTTTTCTTTGGCCATTGTAAAGTAATTATCGAGCCTCAATCGTTAATGTCACTAAACAAACATTACCAACCAAACAAAAGCATGTAATAAACAAAGGAAAAGTCAGAAACGAAGCGATTACAAACTTCGACTGTTGTGCTCAAACACGCACTTCCGTTATCCGTTGTACGCCGACAATTTATCTCGGTATGTTCGCTGGCCCCTTTTCACTTTGGTTCCGCCAAGACTGCATTTTCGTTGTTAATGTATCTTGAGTAAAGCGACCTTAAATGATATTGACGACTTGTTTTTTTTATAACAAATATTTTGCATTAGACAGTAAAGGCACATTGTAAGCCGTAAAAAACTCTAAAACACACAAAGTGAAAATCTGTCTGCACTTCAGCTGTTTCATTTTTATTGTGCTAATTAAAACTTATATTTAAAAAAAAAGGGGGAAATGAATGAATACTGCAAGATGGCCTAACGTTACGTTTGTGAGTCGAGCCGCTGATTCCACTCGGTAAAACTAAAATGGGACGCAGGGACGCTGTTACCATGACAACACAAACAGTAAGCACCAACTTTCTGTCGACAGCAGCGCCGATGTTCATGAAAGCTTCTGGTTTTAGCGTTTTGCTCTTTTATTTACAGAATAAAACACCATGATTCCACCAGCCGAGTCTCTCCTGAAATACGACAACCCGGTGTTGGTCAGCAAGAGCACAGACAGAAAATCACCAAAGGTAGGTTTACTAAGTAACGAAACCGACTTTAGGTAACGTTACCGGGCTAAAGTCACGTTGGATGGATGGCTTTAGCTAAGTGGTGCCTGGCAGGGTAAGGAAAAACTTATATTTTATTTTATACTGTTTACAAACAGGCGTAGACATGCGTTTATAGCTGCTGTTGCTGTGTATGTGTATTTTTTAGTTATTTTTTTAACTATAAACTTATCAATACTTATTAGTGAACTTCACACAAAGTGCAGCAAATTTTAAGACAACAAATCAGTATTTGGTCCTATATTGTAAACTATGGTTGTAAAATATCACCAGTTGTTGCCCAAGACAAATCTGTGTGGCCCTGGAGTTGTCATACAGCAGAATAAATCTGGGACCAACCATAATGCCTGATGGATAAAAGTGTATATTTAAATGCTTAAAACCTGTGTACAGTACTGTATGGACATGTTAATCCTCCTTAACCTGCTGGGGTTTTTGAAACTACTCACACTAACTGTAATGTTATATCTTCTCAAACTGCATAATTGTTGAAAAGTTGAAAAATAAAATAGTTGAAAATAGTTCTCCAAAAAACAGAGTCACTGATCTGGTCTGTTAAATTAATTATAATTGTTTATTAAACATTTATTATATATTTCATTTTATCTAATGATTTATATAAGTGTTACATGTAAACTATTGAAAACACTTAGAGTATACAAAGACAAAGGCAGCTATACTAAAAAAGAAGCTTATCTTATCAGCTGTATCAGTTATGGGCTGTAGATTGCAGCAGCTACTTTCATCTGTACATTTACAGACTGTTAGACTGCTGCACGTAACATTGCACATTGCAGTGCACTGACTGAACAGGATATTAAATAACACGTAACATTAAGTACATGCAACATAAAATGTGTAACATAAAACAGCTACTTTTCACTGCAGGGACGCCCTTTGAGAGTGAGCCCTCAACAGTCTGCGGACTCTGCCCCTATCCCACCACCTCCTAAGCCTAAATCATTTTCAACTGATGCCATCAAGCAGGAAAATGAGGAGATCCTGAATGCCATCCTTCCACCCAGGTATAGTTTTCCCCATCTGCAGTATATTGCTCAACAAGTGTATCTTGTTATTTATCTCAGCTTCTGCTATTAAAGGGAATGGATGGAGGGGAATCAACTCTGGGTGCAGCATGTGTCCAGTACGCCATGTACGAGAACTGATGTTGTGCACCTAGAGGAACTCCTGGACACAAAGCTGCAGCAAAGACAGGCCAGAGAAACAGGAATCTGCCCTATCCGGAGGGAGCTGTATTCCCAGTGCTTTGGTAAGTAGGAGGCTAAGATGAAGGCGATAACAGAGATCACTAGTTAGAATAATGGATGCTCCTAATACACATGTTTAAGGACATATATTAACATGCATGATAACTACTTTTGTCATCTGTGTTGTTAGATTTTTATCTTTATCATTTTCACCACTAACAACGGCACAGTCCTAATTTTTTATCTCTTTAAGATGAGTTAATCAGACAGGTGACCATCAACTGTGCTGAGAGGGGGCTGTTGCTGTTGCGAGTTAGAGATGAGATTCAAATGACGATTGCTGCCTACCAGACACTATATGAAAGCAGCGTGGCTTTTGGCATGAGGAAAGCACTGCAGGCTGAGCAGGGCAAGGCTGACATGGAGAAAAGAGTAAGAATACTCACTCATGTTATTCGTTGAGATGAAACAATGACGTACAGAACCCCAAAAGATCAACTGTCAATAATTTGCCATTCATTTAAAGCTTCATTCAGGAATTCAGGTATAGTCTGTTTTTCAATTAGATGTCCAGCAGAGAGCACCATTTGACTTTAAGAGTTTCTGTAAAATGAGCATGGTAGCAGAACACTACACTGCAAACTCAATTCCATGTCTGAAACTACTGTATGTTACAAGTGCGTTTCTTCCTACATACCTAGATTTCTGATCTGGAAAGTGAGAAACACGACCTAAAGAAGCAACTTAATGAACATAAAGCTAAATGTGATGCAACTGAAAAGAGAGAAAATGAAAGACGACAGGTGGAAGAAAAGAAGCACATGGAGGAGATTCAGTTCCTGAAAAGGACTAACCAGCAACTCAAGGTAAGGTTTCAAAACTACAAAAATGTCTTTTAGATCAATTAATAAATGTTTCGTTGCCCGCCTTAAGAGTTTAATCAGCTTACTTGTCTTTCTTTTCAGACCCAACTGGAACTAGTCATAACACCAAAGAAGTAACCTCAACAAGAAAAGCCAGTACAGAATATTACTGTTTTTTGTTTTCTTTCTCAATTAACATATATTCAACTGGGTTTGATTATCAAATATTTATTTTTCTTAAACAGCATTACATGACAAGTACAGTTCAAATAACTACTGTACAATTCTCTTGAACGTCAAGAGAGCATTACACTTACAGTGATGAATGAAATGCCATTCAAAAAACAGAAGAGGTTGAAACGAAATGCAAGTTGAAAAGGCAAAATACAAAGTCATATTCCTTAAGGTGAGCCTAGGTCAAGATTGTGGCTACTTAATAAACACTTAGTTTGCATTCCAGCTTTTGTCAACTCTACATTTTCAATAAAAACAGCCCGTTTGGCTCATTTAAATAATGGTTTATTTCATATTTTGTGTTTTATAAGTCTAGTGCTTTGATCTTTTGGCTTTTTGGCCTTCCGTGGTCGATGCTGGGGCCTTTCTGTTCTTGTTCTTGTTTTTCACATTGTGTGTATCATAATAGCGTACGCCAACTTTCTTCGTCTTCTTTGCACGGTCCATTGCTCTTCTCTGCAGAGACAGGCAAAGAGGAAAAGAGGGGGAGAAAACAACTGATGAAATATTGGGCTTAAAAACACCAGAGCTTTCATCACCCTTCCTGTTAGTAAGAGAAATAGTCATTAATCTTATATGTCTACCCAGAGAAATTTGTCTGTTTGACATCAGCAAGAACAAACACTGCATACCTGTTTAGAGGTCAGTCTGCTCAGCTTAGTGGATTCCTCATCGTCCTCAGCTTTCCTCTTCTTGCTCTTCTGGGTTGCAGCTGAATTCAAACAAAGATTAAGAAAACTGATGTCAGTGCCTGACTGGATCTAAATGTTAACCCGACCCATCTATTCAAATGTTTTTTTCTATTTCTACATGTAAATACTGTATAAATAAGTAAATGTGTATTTTTGTGGAAAATATACCTGCATGTGAGTAAGACAGAATGCTTTTGTGCTTTTTATTCTGTTTTTTGTTCAAGAAACCGTGGAAGACCTTTTGGACCATAACCAAAGCCGACACATTTTCTACATTCAGCACCATACAAAGTCATAACAAACTTATTGATTGACTACCTTTCATTTGTGCTTGCTTAGCTGATGTTGCTGCTGCTTGTTTAGTCTTGATGTCTGTGAATGCTTTGTCAGAAAGTGCCTTAGGTATCCTGTCAAAAGAGAAGAAAATAAGTAAATCATTAGCCAGCAAAGCCAACAGTGATCAGTAATTAAATTAAGCTCAGTGTAAGTATACATCTCTTGTTTGACTTTGTGGATTAATGATACAGTTTAAAGAACATGTGCAAATATTATTGAAACAGGCCACTAGTAAAACTGATGACTGCTAGTCCTCAGGGGCTTAAAGGCTGGTAGCACAGACCACCTGAAATACATGGCATCTCTGCCAGGCAACTTCATGTTACTTGATTGGATAAAAGCCACAAGAGAAAAGAAAATATGTAAGTGAGGTCTGGGGGAGAACAGACTGACCGGATCGCAGAGAAGTGCTTGGATTTGGCCCGGTCCAGGAACTGCTTGTACTTAGCAATCTTCTCATCCAGCACACGGATCACCTCACGTGAACTCTTGTTGCTGTTTGTCTTGCCTGTCTGAGCAGTCACAGACTCAGAAACCCCAGTTTCTCCATCAGCTAGTTCAACATTGGTTTCGTCTTCCTCTCCATGCTCTTCTTCCTCAATGTCGTCCTCATTATCAGAGCCGGAGATGTCAGACATGTCCAGCTCAGGCATCTCCACAGGAACTAAGTCTTCCTCGCTGAACTCAGGTGCCACATTGATCTTGCCAAAGTTCTGTCGCACATTAGCCAGAATCTTCTTCACCTGCTCCTTCTGTCTCTGCTGCTGCTGCTGCTGCTGTTCCCCGTGTTCCTCTGAGATGGTGTCTGGATTGTCTGGTTGTTCCTCTTGCGCATTCTCAACTAACTCTGAAGGTCCTTCAACTGGCAATAGCTCCCTGTCCTAAAGAAATAACAGCACATTACACAGACTGATGTAGTAATTTAGTGAACAAAAACAAAGGTGAAATCTTCAGTCAACTCCTACCTCTTGATCCCCCTCAGGTCCCGGGGGTTTCACAAAAAAAGGGATACGTCCTCTCTGCCAATCATTCAACACCATTTTGGAGACTGTGGTGAGATCTGGCTCACCGCCCTGCAAGGAAAGACAAGAATACATTGCTCAAGCTTGAAATTTTAAAAACGTACAGCATATAATACATAGTATGTAAGCAGACAACAAACCAGATGTAGCATTAGTTAAGGATATGCCCTTGCACTTCAAAACATTGACAAATAAATACTCTGGTCTGCTTATAAAGCACCTATACGATATGCAACAAACCCTGAAGTTGGTAATTATAATGATAAAGGCATTTTGTTTGGTAATCATTTCCTCTACTTGTTAAAACCTTTATGTTTTTTTTATTGCAGCCATTTATGAAACCATAAAGGAAATAAAACAGCCTGCAACATCCTGCAAGTAAGAAAATAAAAGAGGAACATTTAGACCTTCAAAAGTTTCCCAGTGCGGAATGCCAGCTTCTCAAGAAAGTCTTCAGGAGAGTTCCAAGTAGGGATGCGGTAGGTCTTCTGAATGTATTCTGGTTTGGCCCGTTCCAGTACTGCCCCAATGTGCTCCTCTGGGTTCCTGATCTTCTCCACTTGAACCTTTATGAGGAAGGAAAGAAAAAGGCAAGCTATTTTAGATATGAACCCGCAACCATTCAGTTACGGGAACTGCAGGCCTACATATTAAATCTGTGAGTCAGAAAGGGGCGCAGAAGATCAGAATCAGAGCTGATAAACATTTCTGAACATCCATTTGCTCACTGCACTGCAGGAGCTGTCTAATGTTACACACATTAACAGGAAATGGGTAACTGGGACACTGTTTCTGCAATGCCACATTGCCGTTACATTTTTCAAAGCTGTGGTACATAATGGTAAAAAAAATTTAAAAAGAGACTTACCACTCCTTTCAAGACAATATCAGACTCACTGTCTTCTGAAGGGTACACAACACCAGGACAGTCAATGAGGAAGATGCGCCTCATCAGAGTGATGTACTGCCATACCTAAAATGGAAAAAGACACTATGTATGTACTTTATTACACATGTGATGTAAAATCTATTTACCTTATGGTATTTACTGCTATGCAAGGATTAGATAACCATGAGCAATGAAGCAGCTAAATATAAAACTAATTCATGTTTGGCAAAGCAAAGACTTACTGAATGTGGACACAAACCATAATAACAGGCTCTTTTCTTTTCTCTCTTAATTCAATAAGACATTTCTTTTCCTTGATGGATCATCAGATAGAGGGATATTAAAGTGGCTGTTTACATTGCAATGCACAATTATTCTAAAAGAAAATAGAGAAACGAGAGGCACAGCAGTGCTGCAGATCATGAGCTTGTTTCACTGTCACTAAATGTTGAGTATGAAAGATGAAATGAAATGGAATGAAAGACAGGATGGGAAATAAAGGAGTGCTGGGCACAGATCCCATCAGATTCATGGGTAGGTGTGCAAACAAATCTCCTCCCTGCTGTGGTCCAACTTCACAACTTTGGCAAACATAAAAAAGTAAAGATATTTCCCCTTGACCCTTCTTTGGACATTTGGGTTTTCAGACCCTTGTTCGTTTCCAAACAGGATAAACAGGCCAAGAGAGAGGAAATTAAGAATAAAAATTGTTGTTGCTCTTTCTCTTGGCTCAGTCTGCACATAGATTTTCAGTTATATAGTTAAGAACATGGAGCTGACTATTTCTGTTGTTGCAGCTATCAATCCTTACTGAGTCAGGAAAAGTAACATGCATCTTTTCACCTCACATCACCTCCACACCAAATCAAAGCTCCTTTCCCCTTCTTTGCTCTATATAGCTTATAGAAAGCTCATATACTATTGCTCTGGTTATTTATTTCTGCATTCTACAGTCAAGGCCTTTCAGCTACATCAAAGACAAATTTCCATTATGTTGTGATGTTGTTAATGCAAGTGCCAATATATGCAAACAATTAGAGTTGATAATAATTGCTTTAAGAAATCAAGAAATGAGATGTACAGGTCTGTAAATTTGTATTATAGGTCTGCCTAGTGTGGAGCTTTCTACAGACTTTCCTGTTGCTCATGTTGCTTCCTTGTATACCAAAGGTTTAAATATAGTTTGCATGATGACACATGAATATTACCTTTGTTTCTCCTGCGAGGGGTGCCACATTGCAGACCTTCTTAGACCGCAGTGTGTTGATGACTGAGCTCTTTCCCACATTAGGATAGCCAATGAAACCCACACTTATCTGTTTCTTGTCTGTGTGGAGCTGTGAGAGGCAAAAAATAAAGTCAGAGTTGTGTTTCCTAAATAACAGTCTGTCCTTAGTTCATGGTGGTAATTTTAGATGGGGCTCTTTTTCCATTAGCAATAAAATAAGTAGATTTATCATTACTCCAGAACTGTAGTTCCAGTTCAAAACACACACCAAATGATATTTTAAAGGGCTTTTTTTGTAAACAAGACAATCACTGAAATTGAAACCATTTAAAACAAGAGATACAGCATACAACAACTTTCACGGAAAAGGTCCTCCATCTTATCTCCTGACATTTTGGTGAATGTGGCCCAACAGAGAAAACTTTTACAAGGTTAATAAAAAAAGCTTATTGTAAGCTCATGACAAATCAACGATATTTTGAATTTCAGGCATGACAGTACCTTGCCAAACTGCCTGAGCAGCTGGATGAGTGAACCTTTACCAAATGAGTTGGTGAGGCTGGCATGGAAAGCCAGAGTGGGGTACTCCTGGGACAAAACAGCTACCCACCGTTTCTGGTACAAAATTGAATAGAGACAAAAACACAGTCACGTGATTAATAAAATGAAAACACTGGCACAGTTACTCTCAGTCAAATGAGGAAGCAAAAATTAATGTGGTGAAGTGGTAAAGATCTTACCGTGACCCACGTGGGGATGAGATCACACTTATTCAGCACAAAGATGAGATGTTTCCAAGGTTTCTCCTTTTTCAGATATGTCTCTATGTTTTGGGAACGAGTTCCCATGGGATCACGAGCATCGAGAACTTGAATGATGACATCAGATGAGTCAATCACCTGGTGAACAGCCAGGAATGTAGAATAAATCGCTAACACTTATTCAGTGTACCAGTTCTACAGTAAGGATTAATACAATGCATAGTATTGGAAGAGGATGGAAATGATACCTTGTAAAGTTCCCCCCAAATCCTCTTTGACTGACCCTTCTTGAAGATTTCCTCACGTGCTTCCGCCCTGTTGCAAAGTAAAAATACAAAAATCAAATTCTGCAAATTTCCTCCAGCCCAATCAGATGTAGTGCGAGCACTGATATATTATCTATTGAGATTATTACCGTACTCCTGAGTCCTCAGTCACCAGGTCGTTGTCCTTGTCTGCGTTATAGCTCAGGACTGAGGCCTCAGCTTGCTCTACAAGGTCCTTCACATCCCCCACAATGAGACTGGGCCTTTTCCTCTGAGCCTTAGGTCCAAATGTGGTCTCAAAAGCCTCCGTGTCTAGAATGTGCACTTTGGAGTTCTGTAGAAACAAAGAAAAAGTTACTGTACGTTTAATGTGACAACACTGAGCAACTACCATAAAATGCCATGTAATTAAAGCGTATGTTTAGCAAGACCAGCAAAATGTTGTTTTCATATATATAGATGTAAATACCACAAAATAAATGCTGAAATTCTGAAATTTGTCTGATATTCATCTTTTGATCTTAAACCGAAGTGTCTTCAGTGTACAAGAGAAAAAACTGAATTGGCTTCAGGCTGCCTTGACTTTCTGCCAAAACTTTCTACAGGGCCTTCCATTCCCTTGGAAAGACACACCTTCTACCAACGCACAAACTCTCAATGTTTAATTAAACTTTATTTAAGTTCATTTAAGTGAATTCAATTAATCTGCCTTTTTGAAATAAGATCACTAGAATCTTTAATGAATGGTCAGAATTCATCTGAATTTAAGAACACTGTTTTACCAAATAGTCACGCATTATGACAGAGGGAGCACTACAGCAAAGGAAAGAAATATATATAAAAGACTGAAGACTGACACAAACCCAAAAAATAATCTGGAGGAACAAGAAGAACTGGATCATATTTGGAAGTTTGTTGGTTATAAAGTGGAAAATTTAAAGCCTGGCTGAAGGCACCTCTCTCATGCAAAGCACAGTGCCAGTACACTCAAGGTCAGAGTGAGAACTGAATAAGGATTAAAGTGAGGCCTCGTGTTCATCTCACCTCATAAAATCCTTTCAAACAAGCCACTGAGAGAGGGTTGTTCTCACCTGCATTACTAGCGATTACCGAGCCAAAAATATCAAAGGCATTGTAGGCCATAACATGCATAATAATATTTAGAAATTATGTTGTGGCCTCCCTACAGCCTCATAAAAACTGAGACAAAGTATAAAATAATCTGTCTTTAAAGCACAATAATAAGAGGTTTATACACCCTGTACTCACATGGGCTTTGACTCTGTCATGCAAGAGGGACATGGGGAGTTTGCTCTGTCTCATCACCACACGATATGGATCCTTCTGCACAGCTCCCATCTCTTCCTGGAACTTCTGGAGAGACGACTGCTTAATCACACGGGTATTTGCTGAAAGATGCCAAGTGTGACCCAGTTAATGAAGATTCCAACTGACATTTAGAAGCTCTTGTTTTATTACTTTCCCAATATCTCATCTTACTCCTTGATGAATTATTTTTGACTTCTCATAGCAGGAAAAGCATGTGATGAAACAAATTTCATTAATGTTCCATCAAGTGTTCTGGAAAGCCATGCTGGTGAGCCACTCAGCATGCACAATATAGAGACCCTGAAACTGGTTCCCTTGAGCTGAATGCAAACTTCACTATTGTTAATTACATCTATAACTATCCTGCAATTAGATGTCTACCATGAGAAAGGTATTTTCAACAATCAGTCCAATTGGCAGCTATATTATCAAGGTAAATGTCACAGGTTAACTGGTTAAAACTAATGAATTTAAACACCAGCTAAGTTTATTTGGGTAGAATCTTATCCAAAGTATTTAAAGAACAAGGAGAGCTATAATTGTATGCAGGGTTGTGTGACAGCCAGACATAGACCCATTGACAGGTTATGAGATGTCAGGAAATGGTAGGAAGCTACTTTTGCTAATTTAACAAGGTGATCTAGAGAAAGTTATCACTAATGGACATTTTAAAAATCAACATATTACCAAAAATGTTCTATAAGCTTCTTTTAGAATAGTTGTTATGGCTGCCACCACATAATAGTAATCAAAATCAGGTCACGATTTGGAAGGGTCCAGAGGATTCACCTCAACAAAACTTTCAAATCCGATCTGAAAAAAACAGATAAATATCAAAAAAAGTATTTTTTACATAGAATATTAGAAAAAAAAAACTCACACGTGGATAACATATACCTACAAAATTACGAGTACAGTACAAAAATATTTTACAGTATAGTGTCTCTTTAAAAGTCCACTCCTACTTTCCAGAGTTTAACTGATGAGGGGACCTTAGAGAAAGAGCTAACACTGACATGACACTGCTATACAACAGACATATAAAACAACAAAACAGTGCATTTACCAAACCATTTGATGTTAGGTTCAACTCTGGCTACAGTCCCTGGAGCCACCGTGGACTGGTACTGTAATGGCTTGATAACTTTTCCACGATTGTTACTAGAAGGAGAAGATCAGAGTCAGTGTGATCATGGTACTGTTAAATTTTTATATCCACTTAAAAATCTGCCAAGCAGAAGCTCACAAGAAAACTTCATCATTTACCATCTCTGCTTCTGTCTGTACATATTCAGACGCTTGATAGTTGCTCGGTCCCTCATGTTGTTTCCACCAGCACCTTTGGATCGATCTGTGAGATACATTAACTTTTCAATTAATCGGTTCACAACATCCTTATTAGAATTATTATGTCAGCATAGCTAATTATATCCCAGTCTAACATAACAACCTTGTCAAAAACATTACAATCAAAAAGGTTATAATGTTAATTATTTTGCTGCTTCGGAGGCGTGTTGACCAAATTGACTGTGGTGCTGCCGTATTATACACACTGAGAAGTGTTTCTTATATTTGATTATGGCAATTACACAGCTTTCATGAATTCTGTATTCACGGGAGAGTACATATATTAGACTACGTCGGTTTTAGCTAAGTTTATCACATAAACTGAAAACTGAGACTGTCACCTTATTAAAGAATATCAGAGCTCCTTCATGAAACGTCTTACCGCTAATTAATAATAATAGCACTTTGAATACTTTAGGCACGAGTCTAAACAGTAGACACAAGCTTTTCTGATAAAGCTTAATACCTCGGTGTCCGATTTAAAAGGCCTGACCTTACTACGTGTACTGTAACAGTGGCTAAATGTTACTTTTAGTCAAGTCAGTCGAGTTATGTTATCCGTGTTGACATACTGGACACATAATGTAAACCACTTGTTTAATGTAACAAAATAAAAATTATCTAAGGCTTCTTCTGGGCATGGTATCACTCTGCTAGCAGCAGCTAGTATTACCTGTAAACAAACAGTATAGCTAATGGGAAGTTAGCTCACCGGGATTGCTGCTGGATGACGAGGGGTTTATTGAGCTTTTCCCCTTAAACTGAGGCTTCACCATTTTGACGGCTTAGCTGGCAAAGCCTTGTACGGACAAAAAGGAAGAGAGACCACACGAAGAAGTCCGAAAGCTGCGGTTAAATAGTTATTTTTCTCTACAGCTCGACACTGTGCGCCGTACACGTGTTGTACGGCGTAGGAAGAAGGACGTCATCAAGAGAGCGACAGTGACAAGAACCAATCAGAGATCGTCAGAGAGCTCCCCTACATCCATGTGCAACAGTTCACTACTACTGTATATTATACGGCCTGTGTCTGTGTGTTGTAAAAAGCATATAAGCAACTCAACTATGTAGCCTATTGAATAAAGATAAATCAAAATTAATGTTATTTTTATTGCAAAAAAGGTTCAAACACTGCTGACAAAAGCTTCAGACACTAATGAAAATTAGACTACATGTCATAAATATTTGTGTTTGGCTTGATGGATGTCTTTCTTTTAAGTGCCATGTTGAAAACCTAGTGAAGAAACTAAGACTTTAGTTATTTACTTTACACAAAGGCGTTGTTTTTCTTTGGAAGCCAGGAAAAGTTTGGTGGTTGCCACCAGTGCAAGTTGACTTGCAAGGCAAACATGAATACACCAACACAATTTCTTCATATGCTGGACTGTGTTTAACCATCACTAAAAGCCACTAACTCATGTTCTCTAAACGGTGGCCTTCTCACTTTTGAGTCAGTATGTTTTTTTAATTTATAAAACCATGGTAGATAATCTTCCCTCATATCTTTACGTATCTGGGCCTTTTTCGTACATTTCATCTTACAATTGTAATCTTAGACCAGAGGACACATTTCAGTTGTATTTTGGCTGTTTTGTGTTTGTTTCTTGCCTTAGATGGGATAAAAAGTTTTCATTGTTTTTTCACTCCAGCCACATGGAATAGCCTAGTTCGGAGAGGGAAACCATTTTAAAAATGTGATATCTCAGACTGAATTCAAGACAAGATAAATGACTTCTTTACAATTTTTACAGTGTTTAGCAAATTTGAGTTTACCTCAATATCAACAATAGTTTTTACCTTGTCTTTTGTTGCCTCATGGTCTTTAGCTTATGCTGGATGTTGTATTGTCCTGTATGGTCTTTTGTATACACATTGTGAAATTGACTGTATCTCCAACTTTATAGCTTGTTTACAAATTAAAACTTCTTTTCATAAAAAATACCGGAAGTCAAACATCCATTACTTTGAAATCCAGAGAAGCTGGAAAAACATTACAATGGAATCTAGAGTTCAGTAACAACTGTATGCACATGTTGCGTTGCTATACACTTTTTATCCCAGAAGAGGGTGCAACACAGTATGTATTGGTATTGGATATGCCAACATGCACTGCTGCATATCCGTGGTCTATTGCACCGATGTTCGACCTTCATTACCTGAGTAGCTGCTGTTTACATATGAAGTGAATAACAAGGGTCATAGGAGGTACAGCACTTGAAAGGAAACATGTTTTGCATGATAAAAGAGGCTTGGTGGTTTAAATATATTTAGAAATATATTTTGGCTAAAATAAGGCAAGAAACAAACACAAACAGGGCTGTGGCCTCAATTTTAGAAATACAGATGTTGTTTGTTTCCCTAGTATGCCAAAAAAGTCTGTAGAATGTGTGTAATTGGTAGAGCTTTTTATATGGAAGCTCTACTGAAAGAAAAGTCAATGCTGATTCAAAGCTTTCTGCACACTACAAGTATACAACTATGTTATAGCTGAGAATCAATTTATTTTATTTTTTTGTTCTGAAAGTATCAAGTACATTACCTCAGTGTGCTCAACAGTGGCTACAGCCCTGCTTATGAAATGCAAAAATTTATTTAAAGGTACAAATTCATATTAAACATGAACACATTATCGACGTTGCCGTTTTGTATCTATTTAGAATGTATGAACGGTCAAGTCTGTCTAGTTGTGATGATGCTGTTTTCACAATGTGTAGAGTATTTTACACAAATGTGGCTAAGTACCAAGGTAAAGACTCCGGTCTGGAGAGGCGCCATCCAGTATTCAGTTATACAGCAGGGAGACTAAGGAATGTTCTCTGTTCAATTTCATATGGATAAAATTGGAACTGACTGCATCGGTAATCCACTGCAGTGAATAATTTTTTAAATCAGAAAGTAGCGTTTTGCCTCTTGAAGCTGAACTGTAAGTTGTAAAAGATCCAAGCAGAAGAAAGAATAAAAAGGAATCTGTTGAGGTTCAGTCTAAACACTTTCTCCATTTGAAAATATACATTTACAATATAAAAGTTCTTATTACAAAGCATATTTATGCAGACAGGGAAGAAATAAACATAGTTAAATTCCTTTTATTTCAGTCCAGCCTTTAAACACAAACTGTTACTGTTGCTGTGCCTTGAAGGGCATTGACTTAAACAGCCACTTCTGCATGTTACATTTGTATTTCTGTGTCTTTTTGCACCTGGTACACCTTGTCTTTAGCAAGCAGGAAATGATCATCCTTGCCTGTAGTGGCTTTAAGTGCTACACACCTTTGTGAGATCCCATTGGAGTCCTTAAGCTAACCGTGAATCACTTTGTAGCAGAAGACTGAAATGAAGATGATTTTTATTATAGTAAATTTAGTTTCCTCTCATAAAAAGCCACCACCAGTTATCCTCCTCAATTAGAAGAAGCACTAAACACAGTTTACAGTGTTCTGTCATCAGAATGAATGTAGGCTATATTTTGCCTGTCCTCACATCTGTATTCAGCGGTTGTGCATTTTACAGCTGCTGAACCAACCGGTTGGCTGAACTTTATGTGACCTTGATTTGCATGTACATGTGGAGTTAGGCCGGGTACTCAGACAACTGAGAAAACCAAGTGACTCAACAAGCATTATTCAAAATTTGCAGGAATATAATATACAGGTATAAGGACAGACCCTCCATCTTACCATCTGTGACAGAGTAACCACAAGTTATTATTGCTCATCATCAACCGGAAAAACAACAGACTTGTGTGAGACTTATAACCAATTTTATGAACAGCCTATAATGGGGTACATGCCACTTAAAAAAACTTATTAGCCTGGGAGTGGAAAATTCTGTACTTTTAGTAAATTCCCCCTTTGAACAATATTACTTCTGTAGAAACACCAAGCATCAGAAGTTGCCCACTTTAAATTAAACTGCCACAATACATAGCAGGTATATGGGGCACACACTAACTTTTATAGGCACGTACAACATGAAAAAGGTTGAAATCAAAGGATCTGGCCTCACATAAGCGTGTTAGAGGGAGAATACTTGACGGATGATGCGAAAATTCCCCCTATTTGCCTCTTGCCTTTGGTCTTCAAGACAGGTAGAGGTTGTTTATTTCTTTTTGACTCTATTAGTGCCAGCCACCGAGGTCATAGCATCCATCTTTCAGGCAGAAACTCCTTTAGCCTACCAGTCACAACAGTTTCTGACTGGCAGTTCAGGAGTTATAAGGAGTGAGGCGGCAGCAGTTAGCACTAGAACACCTGCATTTAATAAGGTTATGACAGAGCCTTGCACAGATTCGAGCTGCAGTCCCAGCATGTGTCTTACATATTGTAAGCTATTTATCCTGTTAAAGAGTTTAATTCCAAAATATAATAAAATGATGAAATGTCCACTGTTTAAAAAAAGCTGACACATTCTTCCAATATGATTAATGGCATTAAAAGCATCAAAAGAGAAGAGATGTTTTCACTTTAAAACAGGCAATAGACCTGGATAATAATCCAGGAGCATAATCATGTTCATAAACACATCCTCCAAATGTCTGTTGCTTATATCCTGAAATAAAACAGTTCTTGATTTAAGTTCCATCAGAATTAGGAAATAAAATTCAAAAAACAATAAATTGTGTTTAAATTGGATTTTTGTTTAATATAAAACAGTGGAAATCGAACAAGCTGACAATAATAACAGATTTAAGTGAGCTAAAACCACTACACCCAAAAGTACCAAGTTTCAATAATATAATTAAGCTATTACTTCCTCAGTGTTTCTCAGTGAGGCTATAATGTGCTGTGGCAGAAATTATAAACATTTTGCTTTAAAAACTGTTGCACTACCACATCCCAGATTCGCTTGGCGATAAAGAACAGATGCAGAGGTTCCCACTGAGCAGAAGTACTCAAGGTTAAATCTACTATACACTAGTAAGATGGACATAGGTTATATGGGGTTAGTTTGACAAATGCTGCTTCACAACTCAGCGGCAGTGCACTGAAACTCCCCTTAACTATTCATGTCAGTGTGTGCGTTTGTGGATAATATTTCAACCTGGCTCACTTGCTGAGTTTCTGCTTTGAGTCAAAATTGGAACACGGGTTAGATGACGGAGAGCAGCCTCCGGTGAGCCTGACTAAACAAAAAGAGAAAAATTGGCAAAGGCCTGAAGGTCACTCCTCTTTATAGCCACACTGTGGAAAGGGCTTACACAGAAAGCTTACATTTCTTCTTAGACTGATTCATGAGTAACTGAGGCTAATTGTCTCTGTAACTGTCATTGTATTGTGTCATGAGCCATTTTGTGTGTGAGGTGTGATAATACAGAGATGTGTTAGCCTCAATATAATTTGGGGCAGAAACGAATCATTAGGTCTGTAAGTCTGTACTTACGTACAGTGATGCTTTAAATGCTAATGTTAATCAGCTATAGAGTTTATCATCATTACTATCTTAATTTTGCAGGAAAACTTTCCTAATTATTGTAAACACAAAGTATACTAGAGGCTGATGGAAATGTCATTAGCTTTGCAGATATTTAGCCTATGCAGTACCACATGTAAGGTTAAGGCATTACCAAAGCAATTAATTCATTCTCAATTTAATAGCCATACCAAATTGCAAGGCAATCCTTCAGAAAGTCATCATTCTCTAGAGACTTTTCACTAAAAGTAAAAAATGTTAGCCTCATGTTGGTGCTACAAAAAAGTCAAGGAGTCAGCAAGTCAGGATCATGACTGCTTGTACAAATCTGGTGGTGGATTGACAGTTAAATCGACTCTGCCCTTAATCGTCATCATCATCATTAACATTGTCTTACTTGAAACCATTTAGATTACCTAAATGCTTACTGTTGAAGCATTCCAGAGAACTTTCTCAGACATTAAATGCACAACTCTCTAAATTTAGATTCCAAAGAAAGCTAGAAAAAATAAGGTTATAATCACAAATTTTTTCTCCCACTTAAAATCTAGAAGCTGATGCCTTCAGATAGCACCCAAAGCCAATTTATATAGAGAGATACGAGGGGATTAGAAAGATTTCAAATTATAAGGAGGCAAAAAAGGAATAATGACACATGAGAACCATGAATAATGAAACAAATGAAAAACCAATGTTGGAAAAACCCGGCCAGTAATAAAGTGATGGAATATGTTGTTTTTCAACAGATTATGTTTCACTAATGTGTAATGTCGTCTGTGTTTATTTTCACCAAACCTAAATCTTGCACTTATTTAGTTCACAGCTTGTCGTGGCCACAAGTTTCACACCACATTAATCATAGCATAATCTGTTGGAAAGGGCCATTGGGAGGTGTTCTCAGGGCCCTCTAATGAATGGTGTTTATGAGTGCTAATCTGTGGCATGTAAACCACCATTTTGGTTGAGATAAGCCACAATAAGGTGAAAATTTATTTCACAGTGCGTTCAGTGTAGCGCGTACACTCACTGAACTTGATATATACAGTATGTATACTATATATACATCAAAACATAAAAAATAGGCTTGAATGCATTAATAGTTTTTCTGATGGACATTTCTCAATAGATGGAAATTCATGCATAATTACTTCATAATCATTCACCATCACCTCTGATGATAGCAAAAGGAAAAAAATGTGTTGGCATTCCTACTGTCAGGCCCCTGGGCAAAGGTAGTAACTGTATATGGTTTATGGAAATGTCGAGTTTTACAAGAAGTCATTTGGTTACCTGAAACAATTCTTTTTCACTTTTGGTTACTACTGTGCCTGATAAGATTGGTATCACTTATGAAACATATGGGAACTATTACATGGAAATAGGCCTAAAAGGTCTAAATAACCACGATTTGAAAGGATTTTTATGGAACAATGTTAAGGGCTTTATAATGGTAAACCACAGTGCATGACTGACCTAACAGAGACAAGCTTGTGTCAAACAGTTCAAACAGTTCCCATAGCAATGGAGCATCAACACAGAGCTCTCCCACACACTTAAAGAAAGAGAGGAGAAAGGTTGAAGCCTGTCTTTCTTCCTTGTCTTTTCTTGTGACCTAAAATGCCTGATAAAATGTGTTGGTGTTTAACAGAACAATAAAACAATTACCTTACCTGATAAGAAAAATATCTGTGTCATGACTTTCTCAGAAACTTGAAATACAAGTGAAATACAACAAATCTCCTGCACTTACAATTTCGACGTACCAAACCTGTTTGGTTGCTGTGAGAACACTTGCTCAAATAAGCTAGCACCAGGTTTGTCTCCAGCTCATCCAAGACAAACACACTCTTCTCGCTCCAAAGTTCAAAGATGAGCTGCCATGTAGTTCAGGCCTTACTTTGCACCATGCCTGTGCATCTGGTCCACAGCACCAGCTTGACCTTGCCAACAGAGAGTGTCTGTGCAAATAAGATTTGGTCCTCTACAGCACTTTGAGTGTCAGTAACTGGACTGGTGTTCAGCCATGATGTAAACTTAAAGGATCAGGTGGGCTGTGTGCCACAGTGCTTCTCACCAACAAATTTCTCTACTTGAATTGAAATAGTGTTCACTGGAGGTGGGCACCACCGCCCCTCTATCTTCTCTTTGCTTGTTTTTCTGCGGCTCACCAAGGCAGCTTGTCTCCAACATTTATCTGCTGCCCTTTCAATTAGATAGGGACAACAGAGAAGGCTATTTGGACGGAGGACTGTGTCATCTCAAGGCTATGGTTGCCAATGCTGAGGTCAAGCCACGAAAGGGAAATGGAGCACTACTGTTCCCCTGAGTGCTCTGAAACACAAGTGATTGCATTGACAGATCTGCCCAAGGGACCCCGGTTGGTGAGGATCAAAGCAAGCCTGGAGACCACCTGGAACTTCTCTTGGCAGTAGACTTGGCCTGTGGAGGGATGAGAGGCGCTGGGAAAAGGAACACAAGTAGGCAAATTAGTTAGGACCTGGCACAGAAAGGGCACAAGAAAGTCAGAGAAACTGCACCAACATATCCAACAAAAGTTCTAAAAGCTCACAGTACCTAAAGTAATAACTATAATAATATTATAAATTATATTTCACACTTTATATTCATATTTTCCACATTGGGAAATGATAATAATATTATCAGTCTGCCTATAATTCACACACACACAAAAACTAGCATTTTTTAATTTCTCGGCATTCAAATTTCACCTAAGTGCATTAAATGATGTGAAAGTGAAAAAAATATGGAAAAATACTGCAAATCACAGAGGGATGTAATTAGAATAAGTAAAATGTTGGACCATTTATTCCTAAATTCCTATCTATGGGCCAGTAGTGTGGTTTGGCTACCTCTTTCTACCCAATGACAAACATACCCAAATGTGTACTCAGAATACATTGTGTAAATGGCCAGGGTCAGCTCTTTACATACAAGCAGCACATTGGTAAAAAAGAAAAAAGATGATATTCAGAATGAGTTTCCAATGATCTGGAAATATGTCTACACACAAATGTACATTGCATGAATACAGGCAATACAGTAGTTTAGTAATATATAGTAGCAGTACTATTATATATAGTATAGTACACACAGGATTGTGATTGTGAGAATCAATTTTTTGTACTTTATCAATTTCATATAAAACCATTAAAAAACACTGACTGCATCTTTTTGCTACATTCTTGGTGTGTTGCTATTCGTGTGGAGCAAGGACAATAAAAGTCCAGAAGTTTATTAATCTAAAAATGTTACATCAGGAAAGAGTCAGTCTGCACAAAGTGTCTATAAAAGTGAGATTGGTCAGACCTCATGTTTTTCTTCTTGTTTCCATTGTGTGCAGATAGTGAACTGGGTTTGTGTTACTGAATACTGGCGGAAGTAAATGCTTAGCACCCTCACACATTACCAATGGAAACTGACATGACTATGTTTGTTTCCACCAGCTCAGGGCTTTAATGATCTAAGTCCCGTGTTGTTGCTAGATGTGATTGTTTCTCAACAATGTGTCCTTGGCAAACATTATAGTGTCACCATGGTTCAAATCTTACCATTAAAGGCGAGTGAAGTTCGAACAAGCATCAGAGTAAGTTTCCACACTAACACTCCAGTATATAACCTGCTGTAACCAGACAACAGAAGAAAAAGCAGCAAGGCTTCATTGGCACCCTTTTACATAACTCTAAGACATGTTTACCAAGGTGCTGTCAAAGGCCTGCTAACCTGCTGTTGTTCTGGCTTTAAAGGTGATCATAAAAACACCATCTACTAAACCTGAAACATGCTTCCTTTGTCCTACTTTCCTATAGGAAAGTAGGAAAAAGGAAGCATGTACTGGAGTGACATGTCTATTGAGCATGTGCCACTTTATGAGAGGTTGGTGGACAATTAGAAGACCAAATATAAGCTAAACATAAACAGTATAAAAGATACACCCAGGCCTAACGATTAGCAGTGTCCTCTTCTGCACATACAGTATAGTTGGTCCAAAAACAAAGACAAATGAGTTTGCCTGGTGGTAGTATCAACAATTCATGGTGTTGCATGCTGGCTAAGGAAATGCTAACACTGCTTTCAAAGTAGAGAGATAAGTGAGTGCGCTGCTTTCTCCACCAGGAATTCATATAGTTAATAAAAAGTATTTTGGCAAATTAAATTTACACTTTACCACTGTGGAATCTGCATGTATGAGTGCAAAATAGAGTTAGAGCTGCAGGGCTTTCTCAAGTTTATTTTTTGAACCGGACTTCAGAGGCCACAAGTCCTCTGTTCTTCACACAATAAGTCAGCAGTGACATACAATTTAAGACACCATAAACAATTTCTAGGCATGCTTGGCTGAAGGTTAGAGCATAGTCCACAAATATGCAATAACAATGATTTACAAAGCCAAAGCATCCGGACCAGAGGCCACAGAGGACTTTGTGGCATCCAGACAGATTAGCAACACAGTGTCTTAAGCTCCTTAGGGATATACATTTTTCCTTACATATGGCGAGAAAACTTCACTTGACTTTTAATTGACTACTTTGTGTTATAATAGCGGTCTAAAATTGTTATGAAAATGATAGGGAGTTAGTCTGCTGGTCTCCTGCCATGAGTTATAGGAGATCTGAAATACTGGCGTTGACAAGCAAGGCTGGATACAGAGCCAACCTGTGTGTCTCCAGGAGGAACTAAACCTGAGTCTGGAGGAATGTTCCAGACCATAGAGAGTTTCTGTAGTGCAGATCAGAACCTAGATGTGTAGACCATTTTGAAGGGATTATTAGTTCCCATGTAGTCCTTATGCCACCCAGCTCCCCTTTTTTCCTTCTCCACATTTATCTTTGTGCTTGACTCTCCTCCCTGGGACCACTGAACTAAAAAAATAGTTCTGGTTCTGGTCTTTAAAGATTCATGTCCATTAACTACATAACACAGCATCTGTAGTGTTGGTTTGATGTGACGAAAGAATGTGAAAAATTTCAAGCTACTTTCTATTTTTTATTGTCATGAGTGGCCTCTTCTGTTAATTTTGATTGGAATGCGTCTCAGAGTGGCCTGGAGAGGGAGAGATAGTCTCTCTACTCAGAGGACGTGGGTTACCACGTAACCAACTGTTCTCTATCGTGTCAAGACTTTTCACCCTACATATTCCACATTTATGGGGACTTACCGCGAGGACACCAAGCAGTATACAAATATACACTATATACACACCCGTGCCCTAGATGCAAGATGCTACCATGGCATAGCTGACCCTGCCAGATGCTTAGGCCAACTATAATTGGGTGGAAGGCTACTCATTTAGACATAACAGCCTGTGGTCCACCAATATTGGAGCCAGGATGCTGGTCTGGTCTGCCTGCCCTTTCGTTTGACTGTTGGATTACATCCACAATCCAGTGTGAAAGCCTAGTCTTCTATACTGGTTGTCCCAGTGAGCTAGGCTTTCTGGTCTGTCATCCTGTGGGCACATGTCCGTTTGATGTAGACTGGCTGCACATTCCACCCTGAAAGGGTGCAGTTCAATGGACTGGCCTGTACGGAACTCAGACAAGACCTTTGAGTGGAATGCAGGATTTGTGTACTTCTGCTTTTCCTGGCAGGAAACAGCAGCATTATTTATGCACTGAGAGGGCATTGAGCATCTCCACTCTCTTTGCTGACTCTATGGCCAGCATGAATGCCACTTTGAGAGAAAGCCATTTCACCTCAACTGCTTCAGTTGACTCAAATGGCTCATGGTGCAAAGGTTGACAACACCCCCTCCAAATCCCATGGCCTTCTGTGATATGGATGGATGGATGTTGTGGACCGTGTAAGAGATAGGATTCACCTGTTTTGAATTGCACACTGCATGTTTGAAACACCTGTTGTTCTGTTCTGTTCTGTTGTTATACAGTTATATTATCAACTGTGAAGCATGCCCGCTGCATCCTCCAACTAGGTCGGATTTCAGAAGGGATCAGCAGCATGCCATAAGCAGCTCTGCCGCTGACACACACGCCACTGGTTCTCTTGGACTGTTAAACCAACTAGATTGGGAAGCAAGTCTGCAAATTTCCGCTGACAAGATTGGAAGCCCAGTGAGACAATGGCTGCTGGAGCTGCCCGACTGAGTCGACTGCCATGCTGTCACCAGCCAGTGTGGGAAAACAACACAGCGATCAAGAGAGCAGCCCGTAATGCAGCTCTTGTTTCTCACTTGTTAGGTGAACAACACAAATGTCACACTACACACAACTCACTGCCATACATACACGTTTGACCAGTGGCGGCTCGTCAATAGAGGGCGCTGGGGCGCCGCCCCACCTGTCTCACATAAAGAAGAAGAAGATAGGAATCA
>JAUMHL010000009.1:7119839-7136291 GCA_032362345.1 Sandelia bainsii | reverse complement strand
TGCAGCAGTACCTGCAGACTGTTACTGTGTTTAAGGGGACATTTAAGACAGTGCAGAATGAGCTCCTTGACTGCATGTTCTCTGTTGATGGAGAGACAGGCGAAATTTACTTATAAATAGTAAATGACTATAAACACAGGCCAGACCGTGTATTTTTATGTTAATTTAATTTAATAATAAGTAGTATGATGCATGAGAAGGGTGTAGGGTGGAGAGATGATGGAGACATCATAGAGAACTATGGTTCTGGTTCTGAAATTGAAGAGATATCCCTTCAAATGAACAAGAAAATTTCAGTGGGTTAAGTTAACAGAACTACCAATAATGTTGAGTAGACATTAAATAAAACAAGATTGTCGTTCACACAACAGATTGCTCAAATGAAATTGACATAGATTTTTAAGTCCAAACAACTACTTTACGTGTTCAGCAAACAAAACAAACTAATAAATCTAAATCAACCAAACTGCCAAAACACAAGTTGACACAACATGCAATATTTAATCAAGATAACATTCAGTCATGTGATGACATGAGCAGCTCTTTGACTCGAGTTTTTAAGTTGAAACAACTTATATTTTACAGTGTCTGTGTGTGTGCGCGCGCAAAATATATTTGCCCTTACTTCCTCAGTCACCTCCCACTTCAACCACATCTGGAAGGGATCAGCTGGGAGGGCTGGAGACCGTGAAAAATTAAGAACCACTTAAAACACAACAAAATATTTAAATTGAGCGAGCGGATAGGATGTGTGAACTACACCTCCTTGCACTGCAGGAATGTGGAACTGGAGACGGAACATGTATCCCTCACTTTCTCTTCCTGGAGTACTTGTACTCCTTTACTGATTTATTTTAAAACATACTCTTGATGCTTCATCTTTGTTGAAATTCCAACAACATTAAAAATGCCTGGTTTCCCAGAGCTTTCTTAAAGTTTCTTAAACTCTTTAGTTTTATCTCTGGCTTCAGCTAAAAGAATGGAATTTCACCCATTTATTATTATTTATTATTCATTGTAGAAAAATTATTTATGCTTGCCCATAACAGAAACTAATGCACAAGAACTTGTGCCAGCTGTGTCTCACATTACCAATTAAAAATCTTCATGTTACCAGCCTATTGTGGGGGTGAGAGGGGAAAGGGAGAAAAGCAGATTCAAATAGAGAGGAGAGTAGTAGTTAGGTTATGGGCAAAAATACTATGGCTGTGTTGATGTTTTGTAGTATAATTATAAGTAAAAACGTGTATAATATTGATGCTGAGTATTCAGCAGGTGTCTGAATCCTCGTCTAAAACAAGTGGCATACAGGACTGCACTTTACTTTACAGTACACAGCTCACCGCAGGCAGGCAAGTGAAGCTAGCTCTGTTATTCTTCCAGTTAGAAAAGCTAGAATCCATGGATGAAGTTTGTGCAACTGACACAACAACTCAAGACGGTAAACAGTGAAATACAAAGTAAAACTAGTAATAAAAGACCTCGTAATTATATTTTGACTGCTCGGACTCATTACTTTATAATAAGCTGTGCAGAGCGAGTCCCTTTTGTAAAGTATTAAGATATGTTGCAAAGAAGAAGTTTTTAGTCCTCAGAATGTCCACTTTTTCCTCTGAATTTCTTCCCTATGTCTTATAAAACATAAAAAAATATATTTTTCAAATGATCATTTGATCAAGGTTAAGTATACATTTTGAAAAGAAAACTGCAATATGCACTTTAAAGCTGGATTTTGTATTATGTTATGGAAAATAAACTGTGCATAGAGCAGGCTGAAAAATATCAAAATCACACACCTGTTTTACCATTCCTATTTGGAGTTAGAAAAAAAAGAGTCCATTGCACCTCATTCCATAATTCCATAACCAAGCATAGTCACTTCAAATTATTTTTCCCACTTTGGAAATTAAACCATCATAAGGTGTCCATGCCCAGCTCCAGAATAAGAAAACTGTGATTTAACATGTCAAAAACTGTTTGTCCAAAGAGGAGGAGACAAAGAGGAGTGACCGAAGTAAAAAAATGGAATTTACTGACCACCCAACAGTGCACAAGGGTCAAAGGTGTGCATATGTGACATATAAGAATGCTTTTTCAGTCTATCAAACTCATGTTACAGGATATTAAATGTTGTCTTTAGCAACAAAGTAGTGGTTCCATTTGAGACAGCTGGGACACATTTTGGAGAAACCAAACTGTGTCCTGTTTGTTGTTCTTTGTGCAAGTTTGGGATTTCATTAATGTCTCAGTCTCTTTTAGTTCTCTTTCACTCTGCATTGATCTGTTAAGTCATATGTAAAATAAAAAGCTCTCTGCTGGCAATCCTCACCTCTCCAAAACTAAATTTGCACTAGTTGCTTTTTCAGAAAATTTTTTATTCCGTCCGTCACGACAATCTTTCGGATGGTCTGTGGTTTCAGTTACTCTTAATCACCACTGCAGAAGTTTGAATGTCCTGATTATGATGTCCTTACTACAGTATATTTTGGGTGAAAATAAAGAAAATAAGAGCAGACAATAAGGATTTTGCGCCAACACTTCTCTGTACTTTAGCATTGTACAGAAGTTGTGCAATTAAAGTTTCATCCACAGTGATGGCATCCTTCCTGCATATTTCTCTCAGAGAGTTTAATTTCATACACACAAGATTTGATTTAGAGGAATTTCCAGTCTGTGCCATATCTTTTGTTGCACAAACTGATCTTTTGGTTCCTCAACAAATTTTCACTGGCAACCTCACTTTCTTTTCCTAAGTAATCAGTTATTTGATCCTCCATAGGGTCCGTCTCCTACTGCAGCACTTGAGTTCAATTATTGGGCTGTGAGCAATTTGTAGACAGTTTAACTGACTCTCAAGATCTTCGGGGGAAACCAAATCTTGTAAGAGACTTTTTTCCTATTTTCTTTTTCTTCCCAGTATACTTAAAGTTATACAAACTTCCATAGAAATGTAATCAAAGTTGTTAGGAGTTGTTAAGACAAATGTTGCATGTTTACCAAAGTACCATTGTGGGTGTGTACATCTGTAGAAGATGTGTGATCATGTTTGATATTTGAGCAGTATAGGGGGACATATGGGGTTTTGAATCGTAGTATTTACTGTGCAGTGTCATACCAAATCACTAACACATTCAGATTTCCAACACACAGCTGTACTTATGATTTACTCGTACAGATGGGAAACAAGTCACATTAATAACTTCTGCTACCAATGATCATTTGAGTGGGAGACAAGTGCATGTTCAAAGAGGGAATCTGTAGCATATGGAGAATTTATTTATTCTGAAAACAAACATACACTTACACAGTCATGCTTTCAAATGTACAGCTTGTAAAAGTCGCTTAGAAATAGAGTAAATTGTGCCGCTCTCAGTGTGACACACCTGTAGACTCACCCATTTAATCGATTATATGCTAATCATTTAAAAAAGAAATTACCTAATTCAGCCATCTGTTGGATTCATGCAGAAACTCTTATATGAATGTACACAAATTCACAATGTACCGCAAACACAGAAAAAACACTTAGGAAAAAACAATTATTTTTGATATGTGACACCTGTTCTGCAGATACAAATCACAAGTCAACAGCTCAGCACTGAAAAGGGACAACCAAGGTGAATAAAAGACAGAAAGAAACTCATTTCCCCATAAATTGCCTGAATAGACACCACCACCACTGTCGAAATTCTGGCTTTGTTTTACGGTTAGTGGAAAAAGTCTGTAAACTAGACTATTACAAGCATGTTTCTTTAGCAGTGTCATCTGAGATCTGCAGAAATGTCTAATTTTATGTATAGAATTATTTTATATATATATATACATTTATATGTGTAAAATGTTAGGCAAACAGTCTACTGCTCCATAATACCTCTACAAAAGCAAAGCCTGTGTTGTGACTCCACATGTTTTAAACGTGTTGAAATGTGTATTTATTGAACTAAGGCTAAAAAAGTTGTTTCAGGTGGTTTTGATTCATCAGCCACATTGGACATCTGTTCCTGGCTCAACCAAGAAAAGAGACTTAACTTACAAAAATATGTTTATTTTGGAGTGTGTTTTTAATGGCCTTTCCAATCCTAACAAGTTGTCAAGTACATCCCACATGCAGGTAAATCGCATAGCGCTGCCTTCAGACCTGTGAACAGTCAAAAGACATAAAGACATTTACATTTTCTATTCTGAACCTGAGTGACACTACACTTACCAACAAGACCAACATAGGGCTATTAATTATAATTTCATAGTGTATAAGAGTGTTGTGCTGGTTTAACAGATATGTTTACTATCTGGTATAAATAATAAATAAATATAAATAATAAAATCACATTGTAAAACCAAAAAATCAAAAAGCAAAAGCAAAAGCAAAAAATCAGGAACAGCTGGAAATTGCTGTATTCCCCTAACATGTTTGAATATAAAACTCAGCACGTTATCGGTGATGATCAATGAGCACAGAAGAACAAAGAAATCGGCAGGAAGGTTAAAATTACCCCATAATAGAGAAGCAATTTAACTCTAAATTTAGGTTTACACTTTGTATCTGAGAAAAGCATTGAAGTGAGTCTCAGATCCGCTTAACAAAGTGCAGAGTAGTTTGCTTTGTGAGTTTGGCCATTTTTACATCGCTAATATTCATTCCTTATCATGACATTATCAACAAAGTGTGAATAAGGGAAGTGTCTAGTATTATTAACAGCTTACTTTAGAAGTGAATAAATATTATCCTGCTTCCTTTCCTCATTTAGGAGACCTAGAGGCTTGACTTACAAAGATCTGAAAGTTTATATTAATAGTTAAGAAGAATAAAAGTGAAAGAATAAATGTGTAATTTGTGGTTTCTGTAACTTCTGTGTTCATGCTTCCATACACTGGATAGAAGCATACATGATTATAGTAGGTATTTGGACATAGAGTATTAAACAAATTTAAATTTTAACTAGATGATGATCAAAGTCAAAAGTCAGACCCCAGTGTGATCACACTTAATGCAGAGAGTGTGTGAATATCTGTACCAAATTTGTGGCAATATATTTAATGGTTATTAAGATATTCACTTGCTGCAAATCAAGAAATGTCATCCTCATTATGGCATGAAAGGAAATTCAGCATTATAGCATTTGGATACGGCAAAAACCTGGTGTCAGCCTTGTGCAGTTTTGTTTGTTATTTCAATGTCAACTAAAGCATTGTTTATGTGCATTTCATCTATTAAAACAAAATGTTTTTGCTACAAGCCATAGATGAAGATGGAGCTAATGTGAGTCTGGCAAAAAACTACCCACTCCTTAAATATCTTATGTCAGCCTCAATAATCCACTTAAAAGATGACATTACCAATCTGTGGGTCACATTGTGCTGTTTTAAATATATGGCCTCTGAAATTGGATTAGCCTGACTTTTTCCCAGGTTTTATACTCAAGAAAAATAACTATGTTCTAACTAGTTATTATAATATAGACGCTGATGTAAATTGTAAAAGTAAGAACTGGAAGAATCATCCCAATAAATTATAAGAGGCAATTGAAAACATGCTTCAAGATGAATTATTTCTTGTCCAGATATAACTATAAGTTTTCATTTCAGTAGGGAACACTAACAGTGTCCCCTGCCAAAGTTGAAATGAGCTGAAGACATAAGACACAAGGGATTTTCTATTATGATGCCGCTCTTTCTCCAGTTGCTTATTTTGTGTGGGATTAAAACAAAATGTGTGAGGAATCCTAGTATGTCTACAAACAAGTCAGTCTAGGAAAGGAGGTCACATGAGGTTGGAAGAACTGAGTGAAGAGACGGCAGACAGACGGAATTAGCTTTTCAACCACCTGTATTCTTCTGTTCTATAAAATGTTTAAGGTCATTTAATGTTACACAGCAAGTTCACTCAGCTGGTGCTATTAAACCTATTTGATCACAACATGCTGACAATATGTGACAAGTTCAAGACTTCAAATAGTTGCAGATGTATTCGTTCCCTCTGGATGTTTTCGTATAAAAGAGTTGTTGAGTGTCAACATTTTTTACAATTTGATGAAGGCTGGAAATGTGCAAGAAATGCAGAACAGCTGAAATCAAGCAGATGCATGCTGCCATGATTTATCTTTCAATAAAATCATTTTCACATGCAACTCAGGGGTCACATAAAACCTAAGCATGTCCAGACTATGATTTGTTAAATTCTAGCAAATACATTAAACGTCAGTTTTTGCTAGCATTACAGACATTTTTGGTGGCATGTGATGACTGTTTGATTCGTTTCTTAAATCAAGTATAATAACTGCTGTAAAGTACCCTCAAGCTTCCAGATGTTTTCTGGTTGAAATAAATTTAAGGGAAATACGGCTGCATCTGGAACTCTCTTAAGTATGATTTTATTTTACATTAATTTCACAGGAGTTTCTTTCAAACTGCATGTCTCTGTAAATCCATTAATCCTTGTATTGTTTGCACAATGTGCGGTGGTCTTCCCACATTTCCCACAGCCATGATATTTGTCCTCAGTGTTCCCTGAATCAGAGTACAACTCTAACGATAGCAGGTTTTCAGGCATGGTTCGCACAACCACAGTGCGCATTAGACCTGTGGCTTCTGGTTGTCGTTCAAACTAACACAGGGGTGGATGTTACATATTTGATGGCAATTTTTAAAGTCACGCAAGTCAGTCCAGTATGTACGCGAGGACATCATTAAGCTACGCCGTTCTGGATTTTAAATAAAACTTCTTTTTTTTTCACTCCTGTCTTCAGTTGTTTTCTTGTCTGTTGCTAGTCATGCAATCTTGTAACACTGCAGTTCTACACAAATCTCACAGATGCCTGCGTCTTTCAACCGACTAACTCTATAAGCCAATTATCCAGCTCTAAACACTGAACCAAAGATTATTTATGTGGATGTTTCTCATTAAATGTTAGAACTGCAGGCCAAATGTGTTGTTTGATGAGTGGCACGGCAGCAATACAGTACAGCTTGACCAAAACTTAATGTGCTTACAACATTATTCATTTTCACATCATGCCTGTGACATGTTGTTTTATAGTTTTTATCTTCATGGGAATAGTAATCTTTTACTAGGACAGGTGCCCACATGCTAGGACAGGTGCCCACAATCAAGTAAATATATACAAAAAATCTTTCCTCTTGAGCCATAAAGATAAAACATTTTTCACATGGTGTTTTAAAAACACCATTGTTCTTGCACTTATCCTAAACTTGCTTGTTGTTCTGAATAAATATTCAAACACAAGATGTCTTGTGTTCTATGTCTATCTACATTGTTACATGAAATGAAAATATCCTGGATGCTAATTTTACAAATGCTACTGCACTACTACTATACCATGGAATACACACCTGATAGTTTGAAAACATGTGGGGTCTGGGAGAATTGAGAAGTCAACCAATACTCTGACATATGATTTGCGAAAGAGAAGTAGCTTGTATATCTAACACATAGTTTCGAGTAAAATGTGTTGCTTGATTACTGGAGAAGAATACAACCCACAATAAATAATTCAGGTTAATCCACCTTTAATCCATTTCTCTTAGTGCATGTGAATTTGAACTTATCTTCATAAATTTAAAAAGTTTTCTTCATGGCACATCCTTGATTAGGAATGGTTTTTACAATGATTTTTAAGAGTACAGCAATTCGTACACCATATTTATGCAATGTATTTTTGATGAAAATTAGCAAAGATATAATTTTTAAGAAAGACATTTGAATGAAGGTTTTATTTTGTATTACACATGAAATATTGTAAAAAAAAATAATGCTGTGACTGGTGACAGTACTTAAAATCTTTTGTCTATTAGGTGTAGAAACTTTATGGAGCCCCTTTTACTTTCAAGTGTTAATGAACTCATTAGCCTCTGGATGAGAAAAACACATGAGGCTTATACAGAGGTTTGGGAGAGACTGAAATGTCGCCAGGCTCTTTTACACCATGGAGGACGCTACTCGTGATTAACACCCTGGACAGTTCCAGAACATCTGTGGGAGACGACTCACGGTCGAGTGAAACATAAACAATATCGGTCAGAGAGAAGGAGCATGACTGGAGCTGTGTAATCCATGCATCATACAGGGAAAAGGGATGAGAGAGAACAGCAGAGGGAAAGGGGAGTAGCAAAAAGAAATGGTGTAAAAAAATAAAGGTAGAGCAAAACTAAGAAGATATATCTACACTGTTGTTGTTGTCTTATACACACATATATATATATATATATATATATATATATTATACATATATATATATAAATATTTGTGTGTGTGTGTGTATATATATATATATATATATATATATGGCAAAATATATGCTGTACCAGAAAAAATTAGTAACATTTTTATAAAAGAAACAGTGATTGCGATGCCTTCCTGTAATTCTGGATTCTTATTTGGCAGAAAGAAAATTTATGTATTTTGTCACTACAAATCCCTCTCAGCTGCAGGGCTCAGATTCACTGGAACCATCACTTAGACTAGACTTGATCCATGTGTGTGTGTGAAATCAGTCAATTAATTTTGTTTTATCTGGAAAAACAAATTTGTCATGACACACCATTTGTGGGACATCAAGAAACAATAGTGTTTGGCATGACCCGCATCTAGCAATTCTCATCGGATACGCCAATAGTCTGTTTGGGGGAGAAAAAAAAGAATTTGTAACATTTTCTAGGAAAATATAGTTCAAATTGTCCAGTGAGTTATGAATATGGTTATTGATATGAATAATATTGTTATGGTGATTGTCATGATTTGATGTAAAATGATAGACCATAAAATTGCAAATTAGCTTTTTTTCCCTCAATACATTCTTATGTTGGAACTGCTGTGTGCTGTGTTTGTTAGATTATTGTTTGTATTCTTTATGTTTTAATTCTATTTTGTGCTGTATTCAATTGCTATTTTATTGATACAAATTTTCTGCATGGCAATCAAAAATCTAATCAGAATTACATTACACAAGTTGTTGTGTTATTGTTTTTGGCTACATTATGGCCTGAAAATGTGAGGTAATCTTATCCCTAGATTTTCTTGGCAGTTTCCAATAGAACATGTCTCTGAGACCTAGATTACACTTGGTTTTAAAATGCACCATGAGCAATTAGAAGTGGACAGTGCTAAATACAAGTGTAAATATGCACCAGGACGGATCATGATCAAATCATCTCAAACCAACAAATCAAGGACCCAAAATGAACAATTACCATTTTCTCCCTTTAATCTTCCATGATTTTTATATTCAGCTGTAGTACAGATAAGAGAAAACAAATTTCTGGTTCTGTCTGCAACCAAATTTAAACAACATTATTATTTTATTATTAGAACAAATAATTTGTTTTTCTTGACAATGCTAAGAGATGTTAGCATTTCAAGTTTCATTCTCTGTAAAATCAGTCAAACCTAAATATGGAGAGATTGCATGAGTCCTTGTTGGCACCACATAAATATTAAATGTCTGATATGACTTTTACATGCTCACAATTTACCTTATGCATTGTAAAATGTTGGCACTTCATTTCATTTGTCAGATGTTACATTTATCAAATGTACCATCAGACAAAACTGATGTCAAAATTTTGTCATTGCCATGTGTAATTACTCAGACGAGCAAGGATTAAGTCACTTGCTCGCATCATACAAACTGCCAAAGCTAAGAGTTTATATGATTCAGACTGACGCAAAGTTTAATCATTTCATCATTTACCTTTCAGAGTGAGAGAAATAGAGGAAGGGTATAAAATAAAATAAACATAATTCATAAGAGTGCCTCAGAGAGTTGTCTCAAGCTGGAGGGTAAAATGAAAACAAGATTTAGTGATACAACACTTTCTGGAATCTCGGAAACTGTCAGTAGCCAACTTGTCTGTTCATGTTTCTTTTTCCGATCAGTGGAGTCAATCTTAACCAGCGATTAGGCGAGCCTTCACCAATTTTGCCTAAAATCCCTGAGAACTATTGTTTTATGTTCCACCACCTAATATCGATCATCTTCTTGTGCACCTGCCAGACCACAACTGCAGATTTATTGGCATTGACCTCCATGACCATGCTCACCTTACAATACCTTTGCCTTGGCTTTAGACTTGTCAATAAGATTAGGTGCACAAAGTAGTGGCAGCTGAAAGTACGTTGTATTTTACTTATTTACTCTATTAAAATGCAACCAAAAGGCCGGCAAACTGTTCCGAGAAAATGTTTCTGTGATATTCCTTTGGCTGGATCCTGCAAAATGTCAGTTGCAATGTATAAGCTTCTGGCATTTCAGAACAGGGTATCCTTAAAGCTGCATCCAAGTAGCCAAAACAATAGTTTTGGCTGTAAACACAACAGTGCCAGCAGCAAGCATGTTAACTAACATGCCTATATTGTTCAGACATGGAGCATATCTGTATGATGTTGTTTTTGACCACATGACAAACATAACTCCAATATTCACTCTCTTGTTAACTATGTTTTATTCTAAGAAAAAGTCTTCTCCTCCTTCAAATGTGTTATATACTGTTGCTATGTCGTGGTCTGTCTTTTGATGCAGGGCAGAGAGAGTATGTAAATTTCTATGAGCTGTTCCATTAAAGACAGCTGTCTGCTGCATCTGGATAGTGCAGTTAGTGCAGTGTTAAAGTTATTATCCTTAATATATCAGTATTGTTTAATTTGGCAGCACTTGTGGTTACTGTGTAAGTGTGTTTTAATAACTGATCCCAGAGTTCTTAATTAATAATGGGACACTTGTGTTGAACACTGGTGGCAACAAATACTCTTTAAAGATTCATATAAGGGAGAGATTCACAATTTTTCAAGTCTGTGTTAAAACAATTGGCAGTTTATGTGAACACTGAAACAGGTTTTACTTGCTCCAATCAGTCCTCTTATCCATATTGGCCTTTTAGACATCCATCCATTCATGCAATGCTATGTGATGCATCTATAAGTAGACAATGAAAGGTTTCAACTTTATCGATTTGTCACATTACTTTAATGTCTTGGATATCCTTCTATTTCAACTTGACAAAGTCCAGGGAAACACAGCTATCCACTTGATTTGATAAACTTAGACTGCTGAAGCCTTGTATTAACTTTAGATACACATTTGAATACATTTTCTCACAGAACAAGAATTATGAATTTTGGCCCCCATAATCTCCGTTAAATTAACGGCAAATATGAACAGAGGGAATGGTTGAAGCATGAAATACCTCTTTCACTGTTCATATAGGCAACTAACTGTTGGTTTAAGATACACATAAAAATTGCAGACCTATCCTTTGATACAACCTGAATCTTGTTTTTGTTGACCTCAAATGGTTAAACCTCTCACCTTGTTGGAAATATATGGAAATGTCTCCAAGTTGTGGTCAGTACACAATGCTATTACTGCTTGGTGTGTTAACACAAGGACACACTATAAGTGGCTATTCTGTCCAAAATCTGAATGTATCTAGTTACATTTCCCACACAAACAGTGATGTGACAAGATTTATAGCATCGAATTGTTTTATTAAGAAGACAACAGCAGCTAACGTGTGATTCGCTATGATGACATTGATAAATCTTTGTCTTATGCATCTTGTTCAGAACATTTTTGGTTTGTTTTCTGTGAATCCTCTGCAGATAAGTATGCAGATACCTACAAAGGATAGGAAACCAGTAACAATGACAAATTGATTGGCATTTACAAAATGTAAATGCATTAGTTATTGCTGAAAGAGCCTTGATATCATAAAAATATCCAGTTTTATTAGGTTTAAGCAGAGTATTTATAGTGTCTTCTGTAAGTCTCACATGTGGATCCTTCCAGCATCTACTGCGGCCAAGCTATTTGCCTCATGCATTTGCAGGGCTCTTTCACTCTTTGTCTCAATGATGTTATGTCTCAAATCTTCATGAGATGAGGCTGTCTTTCACCTGGTCTGAGCTAACACTGGCTAATATCCTGAAAGTATAATTTTATCTTTACTTTAATTCAAATCATGTGGAGCAAGATCAAATTGCAGATGAGTATTTAGAATCCTTTGTAGTGAGCAAATTAAATTTGTTTACTTTGGGGCTTTTCTCTCAGTTGAAATCCTAGAACATGCAGCTCACCTGGTTCAAATTGTGTGAGAATAACACAAAACATTTATATATCATCCAAGAGGATGGGGAATTTCAAAGAAATGAATAAAAATTCTTTTAAAATAAAGGGATAAACTTATTTTTCCTATATTTTGTATTTCAACAGTGACAAACATGTCAAGTCCCAACTGTGTGAGGGAAACTGTACTCTTTGCATCCTATGAATATGACATTCCTTCATTGTAGTTATTTTAAAAATGTAGAATGCTTGATTGAATGTAGATTGATTTAGGTATCTACAGTATGTAGGCTATGTAGTAAAGATCATGGACATTGCACATCTTTGTAAAAGAGCCTCATGCCTTGCGTGTATAAAAATAAGGTAATATTCCGGTTGTTAATTTGAGAACCAATATGGCAAACACATGTTGGCAGGAGCTAACTCCCTGGGCACGTTGTTTCAAATGTGATCAATCTTTATTTTCAATTAGTGGGAAGAGTTTCAAAGAAAAAGCTTCCCATAACATTGGAGCTACACATACATCTTTTATTCACTTGACAGGATTATTTAAGTATTCTCAGTCATAATGTTGATGTTGAATAAATTGGTTTGATAAATTGCTGCGCACATAATGTTTATGATCACTCAGGTGGTTGTAAATGTATTGCAGGACCAAAAATGGAAGCTTTCCTTTCCTTAATAAACATCGATTTGATAGGGTTTCAGGATAACACAGTTAAAGATTGAGGTTAAAACGGAGAAATATTTTGTAACTACTGTAAAACCCCAACCATACACAAAATATTGCATGCTACAAATATTCTACAAGATTGAATGTACATGTTTAAAATGTGACAGTGGCAGTCATCAGTTTAAAGATACAGTGAAGAAATATTTTGTTCTAAACAAAAGTCACCCACTGAACTATGCTTTAGCTCTGCAGCACCACTACACTAAGCTAACACAAATTGTGAAAATGCTAGGACAACATGAATTCTGAGGAATATTTATGTCTTCATACTGGATGTGAAGTATGTAAATGTAAATATGTAAATATAATATCAGTGACTTATCTGATGTATCAAATTGTGAATGCAAAAATGTAATAAAATCTTGAAATCACAATAGCAAGGGGACATAGTCTTCAGTAAGATTCATAAAGCTATGCAAACTTCTCTGAAGAGCTTCAGGTGGGTCAAGTGGAAATCCTGCATGTCCATAAATTCTACAGAGGTGCTACATAACAGTAATCTGCTCAGAAAATCTCACACTGCTATTTTGTTTCCATTGCTATAATAAAATATTCATACTTTTACCATGAACGTATGATTATAGTGCAACATTAATATATTTGTGCTCTCCAGCTGTGTTCATAAAGAGCATGCAGGGTTACAACATGTAACCACCTATCTATCAACACTGTGGCAGAAATGGTGTGTGTTTGCCCTGGGTGGACAGAGCAGACAAGAAGACTGGCGATACAATAAACAGCAGGCAACAACAATTCGGGATCCCTTTTTTTGTTTACCTATAGAGTTACAACAGGGTTGCATAGCAGACATTATCCCTTGATTTGGAAATTCCATAACCAAAGTTTTTCTGCTGTTTGTCAAACACAGTAAATCGAGTAGTTTGACATTATTTTAGTACATCTGACAGTCCAATGAAGTGGTCATGTTATCCTGGAGACATGGACAAAAAAAAAAAAAAAAAAGCCACAGTCAAGTTGTATACATTGTTTTTAGTCCCATTGTTATTATCTCATACTATTTATAGCCATTTCTTAATGGGACTGATCTCAGTTTTTTCTTGTTTTTTTATGATGCTGTGTTTTTTGTGAAAAATAGATAACAATACTATGCTATATAGTATAACAGTGCTATGCATTTATACATTTTTAAAAAAGTACTGTGCACAGCTGTTGCATACATCTACATAATCACTGACTCACTGGTAATTAAATCAGTCAGATGTATCACAGTCAGCACAACATCACTTCATAATTTAGTGTCATGTGTAACAAATACAGCATCAAAGTCCTATTTGTTAGCTGTGTAATCATATTACCGTCCATTAAGGACTAAGCTAGATCAGTTAGATTCACCATCACATCAAGCATATTGTCACTTTTTTCCCATAACAGTTTTTTGGTGGTAATTTAAATTTTGTTTTGTATAAAGTATTCGGAGTGATAAAGTCCTATGTTGAAAGGCCTGTCATTCCTGCTTGACTTTTATTCCATCTACATCAAATACGACATTAGCTGACAGCCACATCAATTCCATCCAAAACTGTGGCTATTTGATTTTATTCTTTAAAAACAGAAAACACTACTCCAGTGTGAGATTTTAATCTTATCCAGACTGCCATTCTGATTGTGGCAGCTGGAGACAGTGGGTACTGGTTGTTCTACATAATAATGCACCACATTTGATTTAAATTTAAAGCTGCCAAAACGATGAAACTGTGGTGAAAGGATTGCCTTTGATAATAAATACTACATTGGAAAGTACATACAGTACTTCCCCCATACTTTAGGGTTCCCTGGAAAATAATGTGTTTTTTTTTTGTTTTTTTTTAAATAAAATTATGTTGAGATACTTTAATTCTGTCATAATTAAATAGCTGTTCAATCAGTTTCTTCCACATAAAAAAGACTTATCGTAACCATGTCATGATAGCCCGTTTAAGCACAGTGTAATGTGTATATAGTAACTGAGATACAGTGTGTACAGCGTGGACACAATAGCCTGAAGTCATGAGTATTTCTGCACAGATGACTGGAGAGATAATTAATTGACTTTAGAGCAAGTCACAGCCGCGGTTTTCTCAGACATTAGAAGGGAACTGAATGTGGTAAAGAGCTGTTGGATGAGAGCCTTGTGACATGTTACGGCATTGTATGGTACACAAATACAGAATATGCAAAAAACCCTCTATAACCATACCCCTCTCAGACATGCTGCAAGAAGATGCTGCTACTTCATACCACAACACACACAGACACACACAAACAGAAAATTTAGTCAACCTTTTTGATTGGACATGTTTCTTTAAGCAGAGATATTATGGTAACTCAATTCCAAATGCCCGATAACTTTTAATGTCTTATCAGCTCATTTTACCCCAGACTAAAACAGCTTTATATAGTTGTGACTTGAGTTGAAACCACTTTGACATAAAGCTTTTTGGCATTGTGCAACTTGCAGAAACAGTGCCGAAATAAATTAAAAAGAAAATCTCAGAAAGCAAAAGTGTATTATTAGTGTGTGATTTAAATTAAGGGCTTGCTGACATCCAGAATGTTTCAGACAGAAACATGTCTCCTTATCACGACGAGTATATCTTCTAGAGATTATCTGTGTTTCAGAAGCAAATTAACATGTCTTATGTATGAAATATGATATCATTACCTTACCCCTTCATATCTGAGAGACAAAATGATCTTTTACAATCCTGTTTGAGATTTGTTTTCCCTTGTGTAGGCAGGAAGTGAAATCTAAACCTGTCATATACATTCTCAAAGCTGTAATTTGTGTAGTTTAAATGATGACCAATAGCATCTTATTATAGTTTTAAAATCAGCTCTTTCTGATTTATATTTTTGGGATGATGGTAGTATTTTCATTTTTGGATGGTGGATATGAAGAAAGTCTGTATATCTTTTTCTGACATTCTCACTGTTCTGTAGCGTCATAATGTTGGAGTCATAGACCTATAATTAGTCATCATTAATCCCCAGGTCTCTCTTTAAACTGGCTGCTCAGCAGTCTACCCTGGAGGTATTACATTGCCCATAACTACACTTGGCTTTTGGGCCATGACAGAAATTATGACCTTAATAAAGCTGAGTGTGCAATATTTGCATGCATAAGCATCTTACAACTAATACAAAAAGACTGTCTTGCTGTGTTGTAGGGCTCTCCTGGGCCGTCCCTTTGGCAGGCAGGGGATATTTTCATGACTTAATGGTCCATCAAAGTGACTCAAAAATGCTGTAAGAATAAAGTCCAACTGGCCACTTAAGAAGTGCTACTTGTCATTTAGCTTTTCAGTGTTAAATAGTGTTATTACATATCATGCGTGGTGAGATTTCTTCTACTGCTGCAGGTGAAGTTTATGCATTCAGTATTTCAAAAACACTCTGGGTTGTACAAATTAAAGGTAAATATCTAAGTCAGAATGTAGCAGAAAGCAGTTGCACATAGGACTAAATAAGCAGCAATACAATTATATTTAGCTCAAAATATCCACATGATCTTCTTTACATGTATGAATCAAAACAATTTCTTGGTAGAACTGATGTATTTTTTTCATCACCCATCCATCCATTTTCTTAACCGCTTGTCCTCGTAAGGGTCACGGGGGGTGCTGGAGCCTATCCCAGCTGTCA
>JAUMHL010000009.1:7057085-7119739 GCA_032362345.1 Sandelia bainsii | reverse complement strand
TCTTTTGGATGGTGGGAGGAAGCCGGAGTACCCGGAGAGAACCCACGCAGACACGGGGAGAACATGCAAACTCCACATAGAAAGGCATGACACTGATATTGGCATCTAACATTTTAAAAAATGTATCAGTACCTTTCACACTTGTAATTATAAAATCCCTATTAAAGGTGAAATAACTGTTTTTATTTCTGCTTTTAGCATATTTAGCATATTGGAATTCATAGGTTATCATATTTAAAATGTTATTGTGCTATTCTCCTTCTGTGAGTAACTCAGTCACTTACAGGTGCTGCATGTATTTTGAGTGGCTACACATTATGTTATATATTTAAGTTTTCTATCCTAGAAAGGCCTAAAACTGTAGACAAAAACAATATTTATTAAACTGAATCAAATAAGTGATTAAGTGTGAACATACATGCAATATTAGTTGCAAAGATGGTAAGTAAGTACATTTACTCATATACGTGCAATTTTACTTGAGTACTTTAATTAATGATATTCCCTTTTATTTAGAAGAAATATTGTACTTTGTACTCTACTACATTTTTTCTGAAAGCTTTAGTTACTTTTTGCTGAAGTTTTTAATAAAAATACAACTATTTATAAGTATTATTATGGATTACCCTGCCAGTGATGGGAAATGAGTTCCCCCTTTATCAGCTGCTGCTTTTCTTTTCCTTGCCATTGACTTCATCTTTTCAAAATTTGTTGAACAAATCTGGACTAGACTGGTACTTTTAATGTTATCAGAAGCATCACTTTCAATGCTGTAGTACATCGTTTTCTTAATGGAGTACTTTTACTTTTGCACTTAGTAAATTTTAGAGCATGTACTTAGTACTTCAGCTTGAGTAAATAATTGGTAAAGAAGTGGTACTTCTTGTAGTGGAGTATCTTTTTTTTAAGCAAGTAAGCACACTTTTACTCGAGTGTTGAGTTTATGTACTTCTGCCACCTCTGTTAACAGCAACACGTACATAAGTCCACCGCAGGTTTTTCATCTCTCAGTGAGAATCTGAGGGGTGGGGCCTGTAATGCCCGCTGGCAGTTCTGGAGTTAGGATGCAAATATCACGGCTTTGTGACTGTACTTGCCTGGATGCGGTTCGACGCTGCAAAGTGGATTTGTAAAAGAGCAATTCGCAAGAGCTTCAGTGCAAGCACGCTTAACTTAAGAAGACGAACAAATGTCCTACAAACTAATTTCATATATATATATATATATATGCATACAATACTGAAATGTATTTTTAATCCATTGCAGTTTCTGTCTTGTACATCCTCTCCACATCCGACTGGTGAGTTGCCTCGAAATAGTGACAGATGTAAAAGAAATGAGATCATTAGTCTTTTTAAATGATGACAGAGAAAAGTTGCATGGGGGTATCCTGTAGGAGGAGTTTTTTTGTGACCAAACAAGCAAAGGATTTTCCCTTATAAAAAAGGAAATTGAGTTCCGACTGCTCAATGAACAGAACTGCTTTGAGGACCCCGACGTACAGGTGGGTTGTTTCTTTTCTTTCGTTTTTCTTTTGTGCGTTTTTCCTTTTTCTTAGGTTATTAGGTATATAGCAGTTTGTATAAATACATATCCTGCTGGGAACTTCGTTTTAAGGATCTCCACAGTAGTTCATGTCAAAGTTCCTTTATTTAAAACTAAACAAAAAATCTATTATTATTATTATTATTATTATTATTATTGTGCCTGAACAATCATATTTTTGCAATCATTGCTGAAAAACATTTTAGACATCATGAGTTCAGACTTTTCCTGGAATACATTTTTGAAGTTGCTAAATATTTAACCATGATGAGATGAGTGTTTATACTGGCTAAACTGAACTTTAGAGTGGAACAGAGTTTATATACTCTTTTTTTCCACTCACCAGAATGACATTCTGCCGCACCTACCACAAACACACACACAAACAGACATTACACTGTAGCTCCTTGCCATCCTTTGGAGCTATATAGATGTCAGACTCCCCAGCTTCAAAGTGATGGAATTCAGAAAAACAACAGGACAGTAACGTGACAGCAGAGATGCTGGACTCAGGAGAGATGGGGATCTGCACTGGATTTTCCTTCACCTTGAAGAGCAGTGCAATCCAAACAGCTGTAATCCAGCATGGTGTGTTGAACCCTGTTCAACTGAGCTGTACAGGATCAACCCTCTGACTGCTGGAGCTGTGCAGGCTTTGAACCTTCGTGAAAACTGTAAACAGTAGAGTCTGGTGGTGGTTTGAATGGAGGAAAAGATCAGTGATACTCTTCTGAGTCTTGAATATGTTTCAGCTGCTGAACATTTGACCTCTCGCTTGCTGAACTCTTTAAGCCACAGAGTAGAGGAAGCGATTACCAGAATGGTTGAGGCTTCTGTGCGTGCTGATGGTGCAGTCAGGTGTTTCTCCACTCATTTCAGATAGCCGAGGTGGGTGGGCTACTTATCATTTACAGATTTAGATGAATAGGTGTTGAGAGCATGAACGTCAGCATAAGTATGATGACAACTCTGGCTGTGTTTTTCTAACGATAGGCTCAGTCAACACTTAATTTCCTTATTCCTTTTTCTCTGTTGCATGATCTCTTTACGTTCTCCTTCTCTTTTTGTTTTTCATTGTGCTCCAGATTGGCAGGCTACACTAAGGATTTTACAAATATCAAAATAAACTGAATGTGAATGCGCTGAGTGAAATCACCCACCAATTCCTGTTGCTTTGTTCCCTGCACACACGAGCAGCCAGATTTAGGGAGCAAAATGTACTCATTTAAAAAACTGAATTTACCGCTATGTTTGTTTTTGGTGTTTATGTGGCACATTCCACTTAAAAATAATTTTATTTTGAAAACAACAGGGTTTTGAGGTTAATGTTGGGCCATGCTGTGGCGGAATGGGGAAGCGTTGGCTCCAACATTTTTGTCATTCCCAGTATTTTGTGTGCTGTGTCTCCAGCTTGTTGCACATTGCAAAGGCAACTATTATCTTCTTCCTTTTTATATGTTTGTGTTTGGTTGAGACATTTTAGCTCATGTAATACATGGTTATGATCTTTGATCAGCCAGTACAGTAAGTTTAGTCACAGGGAGAAAGTTTATCTACAGGTTGCACTTGTAACTCTGAGCTCAGAGTTGTGGCACCTTCTCGAGTTCAATAAATACCCAGCGTGGGAGCTCCCTTTCAGTGCTTGAATAATTGATAAATCAAACTTAGAACTTACAAAGGAGGCAATTTAATCTCCTTACTGTTTGATGAATGGGGCTTAGTTTCATTGGGCTCAGCTGAATGTGGCTGATGGTGAGGAAAGGCACACAGTTAAACAGATGAGTGTGCAGAGACAGGAACTTTCAAAATATACAGATGCCACAGTTGCCTGGTGAGATGACTGTTTGTTATGTGCCATGTTTAAAAAAAGGGGCCAATCAATGAAGCTGGGCCAAGAGTAGAACAATTCGTTTTCTCAGTCAGTTAACAGTTCAATCCTGTCTCTTATCTGCATGTGAGAGCAGATATGGATAAGCTGAGGTGGGCTTTTGGCAGGGTGCAGAGAGTCGTGGGAGTGCTGGGTTATGAAAGAGTCTCTGGCACACGTCTTAAGTTACTCATTGCTGGAAAGGTTGAGTTCTGACTGATCCAAACTCTTAGCGTGTCCCGTTCTCTAATCATCACTCTCTGAAGTAACAAACAGGTGCTGCAGAAGACTGGCTGCACCACTCTTTTGGCTCTTTCCTGTAAATATGACTTTATCTGAAAAGCGTCTATGACATTATGAGTCATTAAGTGTTAAGAAGTAAATAAACTTACTGGTGGGGAAGGGATTCTGAAGCGTTTCCCAATTAGGAGACGCTACCACTACTCTTCGCCTCTTTTGGGACCTCTGTGTAATTAAACAAAGTGTAACGCATGCTAAAGCTATGGAAAAAAGAAGCTTCATTTATCTGAGTGTAAGTAAGTGCAAATATGTGTGTTTGTTTTTCTAATTCATTTTGCACTCATCTTCAGTTGTCAACTGTTTTCATAAAATGTCTAGTCATTATCACCATAATCAGAAAACAATGAGGATTTTTTTATATTTATTCTATTGAGTCAGATAGAAATAAAATAGATTTTCTTTTTATCACATCTTTATTTGTATTTGTTTGTACAGAATACTGTAACCTCTGTATAAAAATGTTTTGGGTGAGTAAGGCAAAGGAATATGATAAAAAAAAAGAAGAAGATTTTTGTACATTTTTGATTTTCTGTATACTTAAACAAAGAATGTAATATTGCCTGCTGGAATGTTTAGACGCACCAAATGGCATTGTCCGTAGTGTGATTCAAAGCCACAACCGACAGCCAAATATGGTCTTATTTTTCTTTATTGAGCTGCGAGGGAGGACCTCCCATTGCTAAGATCCTAACATGTTCTGTGTGTCCTATTCACACAAGAGCTGTAAATACATGCAGAGTATGACACTATCTAAAAAAGATCTCTGCACCAAATATGACAAAGGCTTTCAGTTTTAGTGTGTGTTGTCTTTCCCAGAGAGAGTTGGCCATTGCATTCTCAGTGCATAAACATGCTTAATGCTACAGTATTTAACTCTTTTCAGATAGGTTGTAGTAGAAATATGCTACTTATTGTGAAGTGGTGCTGTCTGTGACAGTGCTGTTCTGTCATTGTGTGAGTGGTAGATTAGAAGATCAATACCACTGTGAGTCTCCTACTTGTGCCACAGTAAATATGAAGCTAAAGCCAGCAGTTCATTAGCCGAGCCTAGCATAAAGACTGTAAATCAGAGGAAAAAGAATCTTTCCAAAGGTAATAACATTTGCCTTCCAGCACCTTTAAAACTAAATTCTGAATAAAATGGAAAAACAGCAACTACAAGTTGAAAATCTACGAGAGATTATGTGGTAGGCACTGTGACTTCTGGGATTTTGTCATGATTTTACAGTTGATGGGCATTTCCGAAAATGTCAAACTATTCCTTTAACTGTAGTTTATCTTCACTTATATCAACCCCTTTTCTTAATGCTGTTCCCCACCTTTATGTCTTCTTTGCCTCTTCTTTCCTCTGCAGGTACAAGCAGGTGTGTTATCACACATAGTCAAGAACGTGCCTCCATCTTTTTTCGTCCGTCTGCAAGCCCTTATTTTTGTGCCTTCTTAGCATCTTTTATAAGACTTGTTCTTGTGAGCTCAAGCACTCACTGACAGCAAACCATCCTCAAACAGCTGGTTCCCTGCTTCTCTGCCAGCTCACCCCAATCTTCATGGGTTGAACCACCAGAAGTTCGACACTCTCCTCGGCAATCTCTCCTCCTCTTCATCCTCTGCACAACCCCCGCCCCCTCTATCTACAACCCTGCTCTGTCTGCTCCCTTTACTAGTGCTACCACCAGAATGATGGCGTGCTGTGCCTTAGGCTTGTATGGACTTGCAAGCGCAGCATCACCCTCCACTACACAGACTTGCGGACCCAGCAGTCACTAGAGTGAAAGATAGAAAGAGACAGAGGAGGAGGGAAAGGGAGAGACAGAACGAGAACAGTACCACAGAGAGAGGAGGGATCATCGTCCCAGCAACAGAGGGATCCACCTGTCCCACAGAGGAAGGGGGCCCCCCCACCTGATCCATCTGGTTGCAGGGGGGGACCCTGCATGGCCGAGAAGGCAACAGGGACTATGCAGCTGGGACTGTTGGCACTAGCAATGGTATTCCTCAGCTCCATGGGTCATAGCGATGCTCTGAAGCTCTCAAAGGCAAGAAGGCAGAGACGGGGTGAGTTCTGTCTTTCTCAGTGCATTTTGAAATCTATTTTATTCTTCTTCAGTACTGCTGCCTTTCATTTCTGAGTCACAGTGGTGGATGTCTTATAAACATTTAACAAGGAAAGTAAAGATAACATTTTGTTTATTTAATCATCAATCAAATTTGTTTTTCCTAGGGGGAGCGTTGTGTTAGGTTCAGTGTTTCCCCTGAATGGCTCATGTTTCTTCCACTTTTTAAATTTTTGCCTCTCTCAGTTTATGTAAAAAGTTTTAATAGTAGTATTAGGATTGTTTATAGAGAGTTTTTTTGATGGATTTATCCTCAAAGCCATTGTGCTTTTGGTGTCTAGTTCTGTGGGCACATAATGAAATGAGTACCTGGCAGTTGTAAGCTCTAAATTGAACCATGCTGCCAGTGCTGTTGCAAGCATTTTTCTGACCTCACGCAACCACAAAGGTGATGCTCAGGCCAGCATGCCGCGTATCTCTGGCCCCCGAGCTTCAGTGCTGGTGTTACTGTCAGCTTTGAAATTATTCTTCCTTTACACACAAGGAGCTTTCAGCCAATGCCAAGTTTGCCCCAACTGCTGTGAATCTGAGTTCTCTGGCTGCAGTAACAGATGTGGTGTTACTAAAATCACACTTACTGGGAAGGAAATAAAGTTGTTTGCATCATAGAAATAAGATATTTTTACAGTGTACCTATTCACATATGTACATAAATACATAATGACTTAAGTGCTGTCACAGTTTGTCATGAGCCACTGGAATGAGGACAGAAGGATTTGGGTCACTCACAAAATACATACAGTAAGCACCCTTTAGCATGTCACAGTAATTCGAGGCTTCCTCCCTTGAGATATGAGGGAGGTTTGCAGTTGTGATTTATAGCTTTTATGTCTTTAATACTATCAAACTTTGTGTTTTCTTCGACCATCTCCCTTGGTAAGCAAAGACCTGATGACAGAGGGTTAGGGTCTTGTTTTCTTCCCCGTCGACTTTCTGTGTTTCTCTCTGTGAATGAGTTCAATGTCACACAGAGATGAAACAAAAACCAATCGGAGAGGAGTTTAGCACATACTGCTCCCTATGCTTGAGACAGCGCAAATACTTTTTAAGTCTACTACATGTTACAAAGAGTTTACAAAATTCACATTCTCAGTTTCAAACACTCCCAGTGCTATGGTTAAATATTACTCCCCAGGGCTGTTATTACTTTTATCATTATTAGTGATATTGTGCAATAATTGCGTATTTGAGGTTAGTGTGCCCCAGGCGTAGTGTAATCTGTTCACAACAGAACCCTTTTGAGTTTTTACCATCCAACTTATTTCAGGGAGACAGGACAGCTGATAGATGGCTGTGTGAGGCTATGTCTATTTAGAGCTGATACAGTAGAGGACTGTAAATCAACTCCAACAATGGCTGGTTTCTCTGAATAGTTCCTAGAAAAATTATGTGCACTTTGACACACGTTTCCTAGAAATTATTTAGATTAATGATTGTGTGTACCACGTATTTGCCTTTTTGAAGATGAAGGAACTGGATTAATGTGTGAGATGGGGAATATAAGGGAGTGAAGTATAAATGCATTTGTATTGCTGTCTCACTCAGGGGATACTTGCTGGTTAGTGCCAATGTAGAAAACACTGGTTTTGCAGGGGCTTGTCCATCATTATTGCAGGCATTTTAATGCCACGTTCATTGCTAACTGACTCTAGTGGAGGCCCTGTGTGATATTAGTTACCTTATTTTGACTGGTAACTGTCAGCCTCCAATTACCTGAGTTTCTTCAAATGAATCTGTTAAGGATCTCCAGCAAGACGTTTGAAGTAAACAGTCAGTAACTGTTCAAACAAAGATGTTTGGCGTAGTCCTCGTTAGATTAAGCTGCAAGCATTAACCTCTGCATGTTGGAGTGATAAAGTACTGGCAGGATCTGTCCCCTGATGTAGAATGTTAACAGCGACCTGTTTTTTTTTTTTACTCATTAAAATTACTATTTGGCTGGAAACTGTGTTTTTATGTGATGGTACACCATGTTTCCTACATCAGTGTGGCTGTTCCTTTCTCTCTGTTTACCTTATGTTTCCACAGTTAGTACTGAGGGGCCACCATCTTGCTCCAAAGGCTGTGAGCGATGCTCTGAGTATAATGGCTGCATTAAATGTAAGCCCAAGCTCTTCATGTACCTGGAGCGCAGTGACATCCGTCAAATAGGCGTGTGTGTTGCTTCCTGCCCCATGGGATACTTTGGTATGAGGAACCCAGAAGGCAACAACAGATGTATCCGTGAGTTTTGCTTTGTCTTGTAGACTCTTGACTTTGGGATACTGTAAGTGTTGGTGATATATCAACAGGATGTTTGAGTGGGCACATTAGAAACACATCTGGAATTCTCTAACAACTTACTGGTGGGCAACGGCCCACTCTGTAAAAAAACTCACAGCTGATCAAACCTACAAGAGAGTAAATGATCTGTTTATCTTTGGCTCATCATCTCCTGTTTATGTACAATACAGGAGTATTTAGAGGAGTGCAGGGATATCTTGCTCATTTGTCTTGTGTGTCTTATCTAAATATTTCAACTTTTCACCATTTTGTGTGACAGAGAACTAAAATATGATTGCAGAAAATAAGGATCCTACCTTGTTCAGTATTCTCTATTAGCTGCACTTTTTATCTTGTAATTTTATCTTCCCTTTTTAACCAGTCTGTGCTACTGTTTTTTTCATAGTCCTTAGTCAATAAAATGTTCCCACTTATTATTGAATGCATGCTAACAAGAATCAAGTGGCAAATAGTAAGTGACCTCTGGTAATATGGCTGTGCTGCTGCTGCTACTTATCTGTGTGGGAAAGGGCACAGAATAGCCACCAAACCTGGCCAAGCATTTGCTGAACTGGAGGAAAGTCAGTAAAATCTTTTAATTTGGTCTTAATTGTGGTTATGGGCAGGTTTGGCTCATTCGGAAGGTGGGTTAAAGGGTGGCCACATTCATGGTACTTACCAAACTTACTTAGTTGGGTCTTGTGGCACCAGTTCAATACTTCTAGCCAATGAGTGCCAGCACTTCAGCCTGTCGTCTGTTTTCTCTTATGTGTAGGAAGAAAACAGGATTGCAACATAATCCCAACAAAAACATTTCAGATGCATTTTTGTTTGTCTGTTTGTAAGAGGAGAGAATGACTGCTAATGAGTCTTTATACAGTTAGAAATTTGTAAAATTATATTATATTCAGTATAATAAAAACTGGCTGCTTCCACCGTAATTATTATCAGATATACTAATTATAGGTATTTGGTGGGCAGCTACAGTGCACTCCAGCCTGTAGTGGAAGGCAAATGGAGGCTACTCTTATCTTTCATGTTTTTCTTGACTTCTGATTCCTCTCCTAATACAGTATCTATCAGATGTGCTTAATAATGTTTAACGTTTACTGAACCCCAAAGAAAGTAAAAATGAATAACTTTGCATAATCTGATGCAACATTATCCGATTTTTAAAACAGGACATGTAATGCTCCAGGTGTCACACTATGATGATGGTGCCATAACTTCTTGTTTAATCCCTGTGTTTCACAATCATTATATTAGGTAGTAGATAATATAATCTCTTATTCTAAGTTAACAGCATCGTCTTATATGACATTTTCGTATCAGTGTAAATGATTTTTTTTCACATATTTTTCACATATTAAATCATCAATAAAATCAGCTTCATGTTTTTTTTGCTATGCAATGTAGCATTCTTTAACTGTTCTGATTTTACTGCAGAGAAAGCTGAATTTCCTTAGCAAATTCTTCTCTGAGGCCCTCAGTGCATAACCTGGGTTGTTATCCAGTCATTTGACTTCATGTCATCCTAGAATGTCTTGTTAGCAACATTTGTCTTTCATTATAGGGCTACAAACGTCAGGACTATCAAATTTAGCTGTCAAGGGCTTAAAAATTGTAATTGGGAGCAGGAGGCAAGAACTTTAAGATCTCAGTGATGGATTCAGTGTTGGAGCATTTCTGATCTTGGCAACGGACCAGCTGTAGAGTAAACATTTCTTAATCTAGCACACATGCATACGATGAATCTGGATCTCAACATGCTTCCCATATAGAAATATTCCATCTCTCACCACTGTTTTAAGAGAGGTGAGAGATTCAGATGTAGTGAGTGATGAGAAAGTACCTTTCATGATGAGACCAAAGCTTATGGGAGTCTTTTAGATGTCTGGTTTTTATCCTCCTGTGTTTGTAATTATCCAGATTTCAAGAAGTTGTTTGTTTTACTGCAGAGTCAGAGAATTTAATGAGTCTGAGGTGTGGAGGAACCCACTCATGAGAAACCCAGTGAAGCGATACACTCCTGGCTGTACTCATTCACTGTCGCTTTCCAAAAAACATTGCCTGTGGTGCATGTGTTTTTAAGAGAAGAGTGTTACTGCCCCCAAATAGACCCTGTGTTGTTTAATCACTAATAAATCTCTCAGAGGAAATAAAAATTCAAGATCCTCTTGTCCTGTCTCTGGACAACTATTTACTTTTTTCAGCCAGAAGTGCAATGAACACTCCTTTAAAACATTAGAGATTTCTGTGTATCCACCAGAAAATTTCTTGGACTAGAGGGAAAATCATACTTCATTTTTTATTATTATAAAAATTATTATATATTTTATTATTTTATTCTTTCATTTGATCCTGTGTTTTTGTCTCTCCTGTGTCTTTCAGAATGTAAAATAGACAATTGTGAAGCGTGTTTCAATCGCAATTTTTGCACAAAATGTAAGGAGGGCTTGTATTCACACAGTGGGCGATGTTATGTAAGCTGCCCTCCAGGCCAACGCACTGCCAATCAGACCATGGAATGTGTCGGTGAGTGACCTTTAACCTTCCACTGTTTAGTAACTCTAAAATTGACACATAACATGCTTGAAAGCAATTTATAAACTATTCATTCAGCTAGTCATTCTGGTAAAGGGAAACAGAACTCTTGAGAAAAATAACCAAATATTTGACCTCTCCTTTCTGCGCTTTTGGTTCTGTTGAAAATAATTATGTCATAAGTTAGAAACAACTTTTGACAACCTTAACACTGAAACTATCTCCAGGCATCTTGGCTCAGTGGTGCAAAAATCTAAAGCTCTGAACTGACTTTTTGACTTCACGTGCTGGTGAAGTGTTAACTGGAATCTGAGAATTTCAATATGTTGTTAAAGCTAGCACATTAATTTATAATAATAATTAATAGAAAATGACTTTGTAGATTTTCGGGTAATAGCAACCTTCTCAGTCAATCCCTCTTTAATAAATAAGCAAAACAATTGTTTTCAGATTCGGAAATGACTTAAGCTCATTACCCTGTGCTTTAACTGCTGAGCTGTAAATATCAGACAGGAAGGCTACAAAACAAATGTGAGATACTGGAGCTGTGAACAATTCACTCACTCAGCCTTTGTTCCATCCTCTTTCTTCAGATTGCGAACTGGGTGAGTGGAGCCAGTGGAGTTCTTGTATGAAGAAGAACAAAACATGTGGATTTAAGAAAGGCTCGCAGTCTCGGGTTCGTGTACCCCTTCTCCAGGTCCACAGCCCAGACACCTCCCCAGCCTTTGTACCCTCACAGACCTGCACTCCACAAACAGAGAAAAGAAAGTGCGTGGTGACCAAGACACCCTGTGTCAGAGGTAAACACAAAAAGTGCAAAAAAACCCACATGTACTATGAAATGACTGCTAGTTCAAAACTAAAGTTAACTAAAGTTAAATTCAGATGGCAGAACTCAGATTACAATTGAATAAGCAGTCAAGTCCCCCTGCTTCATGAAATGACCAGCTGATATGATGACTGATGGATCCATTACTCAACATCCAAAGACTTGCATTCCTGCCCGCGTGTGTGACCCGCAGCGTGTTGATTGGGTTTGGTTTGGCTGAGATCATAGAAGGATACAGAATCTCTTGACTTCACAGCATGTAAACAATGAACTCCATCAAGCCAAGCAGATGAAGAGCGGACATTATGCACTGCAAAGCTGGACAAGGATCACAGCTTGAAAGGGCTATTTGTTCTGAGGGCCGTTAAAGCATGAGGTTTACATGGCTATGGCATGTTTGCTTGGGCTCTTATCTTACACACAGCAGGTATTACACACAGCTATTATCAACTTTTACAACATTATTAGTTATTCTGGGCCTCAAGAGCGGCTTAGGCTAAGATATGGCAGATTGGTGCAGTTGGACCACAGTTTATTGGATGAAAAATGTAATAAATGAAATTAAAACTACCAGCAGTGGTGCAGGTATGACAAACCTTAATATGTTTTATCACTAAATGTCACTAAATACTAACCTGTTTTGCAGAATGTGCTAATTTTAACCAAGGTTGGAAACATAACAACATTAATTACAAAGACAAAGCGAACTGTAAACTAGCAGTATTTAAAGCCTTGATTGGATGGTGGCACACTTAACTGATTCATTGCATAACAATATCTGTGCACTGTTGGCAACTGTACACATGCTGCAACATGATGACATGTATTTAAAGACTGAGGATGCTGGTATATTCCAGCATCATTCTCTACTATTGGACAACTCTATTAGGGATCTGATTCTAAAGAACAGAACATAATCTGACATTGTCCCATATAGATCTGTGGTCATGTCTAGAGGGAAAGAGGCTGCGTGGCTTGTAATACGTGTAGCTCAGTGAGGAGCAAGCTCTTAGTTGGACGGGCTGTGACAGCACGATTTGACAAATGAGAAGCAAATATACTCTGTCTGACGCCTACACCCTGGAAAGAATTTCATCCTTGCGTTCAAAAGAATAATTAACAGTGAAATATTATAAACTGCCCTATAAAACCTGCCATGTTAACTGCCAGTTATCTTTGAGCAGTGGCAGGTCATATCAGGAAGGATAACATGTGAGCCACCTCGTGAGTGATGAGTCATCTTTGTGGATTATGAAATGGCGAGCTGTTGACATTAAGGAAACTTTTAGTCCCATTTTTCTTCTGTTGTGCTGCTAAATACATTTGTATCAAAATAAGATGCATGTTACTGCCAAAATGCACAGGAATTAATTTTCCTCAGTAATTCACGGGTGATGGTACCATGACTCTAGTGAGCCAGTTCATGTGGGTAAACTCACTGCAAAAAGAGCACAGCTGTGGATTCATCTGTGGGAGTTGGCTGGCAGGCTGGCTATATAAAACACAGGGGGCAGACCTTGTATAACATTAGTGATTTAGTGGTCTGCAGATCTCACGCTTTGTGTTGATTTGGCTGCAAATTTTTCCCCTTTTCCTGAAGCTCCACAAAAAGGTCTCACGCGAAAACAGAATTTTCTGGATGTGTAATTGCATTTGTCAGGCACAATTGTTTAGCTTGGATGCAGAAGGGGTGCAATCAGAGCTGTCATAAACTGATGGAGTCCCCCTCTCTTGGCTCCAGTAGTGATTTGTTAGAAGTCCTTACACAGTAAGCACATCAGCGCAGATGCTGCAGAGTATGTGTAAGGACCCTTTGCTTCACTCTGGCTCCACTCTTGTTCATTGTGCCTCATTAATATTAATTGAATCTTTTAATGCTCAATATTGTGTGCTTGTCTGAATAGTAACCAAACACACAGTAATGTTTATTGACATGACACATGCATAATGGACATACAATCTTCTTATATGATTTGAGCCAACTTACCAAATTAATTCTCAGTGATGTTATCAGGATTGTGGCTCAACAAAACTTTAAATATTCCTGTTTATGCACTACTGTGTGGGACTAAACATTTTAGTTCTCAGTTGACAGCGAAACAACTGTGACTGAGCCAGTGGGGAATAAATATTTTTGTGTTAAGTCTGTCCACATTCAACTACATCAAGTCTACTTCATCACTGTAAATTTTCACTGACTATGTAGAAATCTCTTTTGGTGAAATTTGAGAAACATTGTACCTTTGAGCTGTTCAGTTTTTATACTTTGGACTTAACCCAAAGAATCATAATTGTTTGTATATGAAGTTTTAAAATCCTGGAAAAGAAATAAACACAGACCTACGGTTATTACTGCAGGCCAGTAGACAAACATGGTGGCGCCATAAGCCTTGCTATTGTCAGCGACGTCGTGAACACAGTACAGCCCTTGGCACGTGTTCACTCAGTTTCCAGTATGTGCAGATACTCTCAATGCACAAGTTCATAACAAACATCCTACAGCATACCTACACTCTCTCAGATATACAAAACCAAATACCTTTGAGTGCTGCCTAAACAATAGCCATCTAACACTAGATGAAATGCCTATTTCCACTTTGTGACAGCTCTTCATGTCCTTATGGGCCATTACCGGACCCTTGACAATGTTTAATTTGTTATTCCAGAAGTGATTTCAAGCAGATTTATGTGACAGGAATTAGTGTCACTTGACAGTCTGGAGTGCTCTATATACATGTGCTACATTTCAAATTCCATAGCTCAACTAAGCTCTTATCTTTCTTCGATGGATTACATGTGGACACTAACTACACTGTGCTGGATGTTTATATTTAGAGAGCAATTATACTCTTAAAATGTGTGATAAGTGTGAATGTTAATGCAAGCATACCCACAGAGAGGAGATAGGGTAGCTACATATGTGTATTTTTACGGACTGAATAGCTCTTGAAATAGAAATGAAAGACTACAGAGTCTAAGTCCATGCTAGTGTCTTTGTGAGACAGTACTTGAGCTGAATACTAATGTCAGATATAAGGTACTGTTTAAGGTTAGATATGTAGAATGGGAATGCCATTAGTTTTTCCAGGTATTTGGACATAAGTATTGGACAAATTAAATTAGTGACATCATGGTTGCACTAGATGTAAAGTTTAGGGCTCAGAGGTATTACATAGTTAAGTCATCTTGAAGAGGATGCCAGTATCTGTATTTTATTATTATTATTATTATTTTTTTTTATTTTATGCCACTTAATCTAACAATACTTGAGCTAGTGGTTGACTAAAAGATTGACTGATTGATATGACAGAAAATTTGCTTTCAAGTGTTTAGATGTGTTACTTTGTTCTAGATTATTATTACTTGTGGACCACTTGTCACTGATGTACATGTCCTGTCAGCATGGGTGAACTTTGCATTAGCATATAAGAATCATTCTGGTGCGTGATTTACAAAAGTTTATGATTTTGCCTGTATTAAAAGCCTCACAACAGCAACCATACATTCTGATCCAACACATTATCACTTTATCACTTCTTTTCATCTCTCAGGAATATATGTTTGGAATTTAATTTAGTCAAGAACTTCTTAAGTCAGCATCCAGTGATGTGAAATATGACAACCTATTAACCCTCTTTTCTTTGCACTCTTATTTCAGAGAGAAAGACTAAGGGAGACCGACAAGATGATGTAAGCAGAGGAGAGAGGGAGAATACTCGTGGGCGAGGGCGAGACGGAAAGGATGGCAGCAGAGGAGGAGGAGGAGGTGGAGGAGGTGGGGGGAAGAGGAGAAAAGGCCAGAGCACAACAACCACTGCTCCAAGCATCACAACCAGCTCTGTCACCTAAACTAAAGAGTCTGCTGGATGGGGCTGAGAGAAAAACACAGACAGTGTCTCATCCAGCAGCACCAACCATAGACAAGGATCAAAGTGATGAAGGAATGGATTAATGCTGCTATGCATTGTAGAAGATGCAAAGAGAACTGGAGGATTGCTGCAACTTAAAAGAGCCTTTTGAACAGAAGAACATATCTGAGACTGGTGTGTCAGTGGCAACCTGATTTTTATTCCACTGTGAGGGATCGCTGTTGGACAACAAAGTCACGTTGGTTGTGGTTGGGCACAGTTTATACAGTCACAAACTAACCTATGTCACTTTTTAAACTAAGAACAGATCCTGTGTTTTGAACGCAGCATTCAGGCTGAGTGTGATAATAAATGAAGAGTCCCTTCAGACTATGATGTATTTTGTTCCAGTCTGATTTTAATCACAGTCTGTTCTTCATTTGTTTTTGTGTTTGTCAGAGGTAGCAGATGGATTTTCTCAACAGCCGCTGTTCGTGATGTAACGAGAATGAATAGTATTATGTCTCTGTACCTTTATTTTATATTGTGAGATGAAACAAAAATAAAGGCACTGGAAATCATTTGTGGTTGTTGAGGACAGAAGATATTCTGTATCTTATATTTTGAGGAGGGAGTCTATTGCGAAATAAGCCTAAAAGAAGATGTAGTGAGGGATTATCCTTTCCTTCTCGGATGTCTTGGCACAAACCTTTGCCATTTGATAGTTGAACTGTTTGTTTCTGATTAAATGTTGGTGTTTGTATCAAAAAATAACTCTGCACAGAAAACAACAAATGAAAACACAAGTATGTGCATGTGTAAAAGGTTGCATGTGCGTGCCTTTGTGCATGCAAGTATGTGCGTATGTGTGTGTGTGTGTGTGTGTGTGTGTTTGCTTCTCCCTAAATTTTGGTGTTTGTGTATTTTTTATGCATTTCTGCACGGAATCAAGTTGTTCGTCAGTGGAATTTGTACATGTGAGTTTACATTTGAACATGTGTTGATATCTGTCTCATAGATTGAAGGAATAGGGTCTGGAAAACAAAAGGAACTAAATGTAAATGCACAGTGATATATCGAATATGCAGTAACTACAAGCCACTGATTATTATGTAAGCCATCAAATCATCAGCTGCTCTGTAATCATGTATGTTTGCAACAGGGTCTGAAGATTTTGCACAACTATAATGTTTCCTACTGCTCAAGTTTCAGAACAATCATAGTATTTTATACATTTATACTCAAAAAGCTGGCTTCATGACATTGCTGATACAGATGATGGTTTTTTTTTTCCTAGAATGGGATGGCTTGCTTTACACAAGATATTAGTTTCAGGAGAAGTTACATGCTACATTACTCATTCATACTATGGATTGTGATACTTAATATGTCAAACTGTGTTTATCATTAAACATAAGAAGTATTAGTATCATCATGTATAGCTTATTCTGTGAACGCATAAATAAAAATCAGATGAAGCTTATTGAACCTCTGTCATACACTGATTTTGCTACTCTACTTATTGATTTCAGCTTGAATGACTTTCAGTATTTTGTCTGCAATCTATCCACCTCTTCAGGTCTGTTTTCTTACGACGTACACAGTGCTAAATGTACAGTATATATATTTTTCTAATAAGAGCACATTTTTGTAAAGACTATGCTATAAATCTAAAATATGTATATATATATATATATATATATATATATATATATTGTTTCTATGCAATATAGATATTATTTTAATATTATTGGTTATTATTTCTGTGGGTTATATCCACAATATACTTAAGAGTATAGACCAGTGAATATGATAGAGCATGAAATCCATACAGTTTTTACTCACAGGTATACAAATATCAAGGTTACAAACTTTATGGAGGGAAGAGAAAAATACAGTAAACTTGCAACACAAACTATCGATGTTAAATTTCCAGCACAAGCTGACTTTATGGCTCAACTTCAAACTCTTATACTTATCATGCTCATACGCTGTTTCTTGTGCAATGAGGAATTATTACCGGTATTAGTTTGGGCCTTAGGCTGTTTCAGGTGGGACCGGTTTTGCTTTTAGCTCCAGATAAAGTGGTAGATAATCTAGCTAAACTGTTACCATGTTCACTGGTGTTTTCCTCTCACGACTTTAGTTTCTGCCCTGTCAGAATTTACTGTAGAAATATTGCCTGTTTTCTTTTTTTGTCAGTTACTTTGGTGAGTACAATTACATCACACGGTGGAAATGAAAGCCACACCAGCAGAAACATGAATATGGTTATGCTATTATTACAGTGATAACAGCAATAATCCAATTATTTTACAGACACAGTAAATATGTGACAAGGAAGGCCAGTCTTTGTCAATGAGCTCCGTATTCACAATTTAGTTTTTCACAGTAGGTGTCCTCATAATAGCATGGGGAAAGTCATTTATTCTTTGACCTGAATTTAATCAAAGAATGAGAAAGAAAACCACTGGGTGTATGATGTTATTATCTCCAGTCAGGACCCCTCTTTAGTTACAGTTTGGTCTTCCCCAGACTACAGGAGGTCAGCTTGGGAGATGGAAGAGCTTAGATGGTGTGATGGTCCCGATCAGTGGCCAAATGCTGGCGCCTGGGCAGGGGTCGTAAAAGCACAGACAGAAATAAAAACTAATGGTGTGTCATAGCCAGAAGGGAGGTGGTATACCATGCCTTGGCCCTACAACAAAACAGCCGTTTCTCATTACCAAAGGGGGGGGTAGGGGGAATGGTAGAGTATGCACCGTAAATTAAACATGCATCGCTCTTCCTGACCATAAATTCTTACCCTGGCTCCATTGAACGGACCTCTCCCTCACCTCCCACTCTCTCTTTTCACTGTCTTGTTCCCCACTCCCATGTTTTCCAAGAGAAATGAATGGTAAATCTTTGTAGTATATGGGTCCCTCTGATTTGCCAAGATCCTTGCCACTGAATGACTTCATTACTTTAGTTTGGCTTTTAGGACAGGCCCTGGGGATTGCATCATGTCAACAAGGAACACCCATGTCCATGCTTGACTTAAACACACAATCTGTGATCCAAATGCTAAAAAAAGGGAACCACCACAAAACCAAAATTCATAATGTGAACTCAATATCACTCTCAAAGTGACTGACATGTCTTGAATAGACAGTTTACCACAATAATACACCTACATTTAATGTGTTAGTGTTTTCTAAGGCTGTTTTTGGTTTGTGTAACAAAATATTCAACTAAAGATGTCCATCTAGCGAGTTCATTGCTTTTTAATGAATGAAGCTGGCTGGTGATCTAAGAGTGGAACACTGTTTGAAAGACCACCGTTGAATTTTACACATTTATACCTTAAAATCTTGATGCAGGAAATTGAAAAATGTAGTTAAAGAGTCTGAAAATAGTAAGAAATTTTGGACCATCACTAAAGGAATCACTGCATAGAGACAATATGCCAGAATATAAAAGTCACAACCCCTTGTTCATATCATTTATAGTCCTGCACTTTTAATCAGAATTGTTACATAACAATGTTAAGTCCATTTGTTAATTGTTAATTGTTGTGTATGAAGTACATTTACTCAAGTACTGTACTTCAGTACAATTTTGAGGTACTCTGTACCTAACCCTGTATGTAACAACAACTTTTAGTCATATCACCTTTCACCTTTGAGACTTTGACAAACAAATCTGAACTAGACTTCTACCTTTATCCTCAGTAACACACTCTTTAAGTCTTCAGCTGCAGCATAATTTCAAGAAATGTATCAAATGTAGCAAACACTTGAGAGAGTCCACTGCAAGCTCTGTTAATCATCTAAAGCAACAGGGACATCGTTCTAGAAAGACATATTGCTGCTGAGAACTTTTCATTGTCACCTCCAGCTAACTGTACTGGGGCAGCAGTGGGCATGTCTAAATCTCCACAATGGAAAACTGTTGATTTTTTGGTAACCTGACCCTTTAAACTCATATTGTCATCATTGTCTCTTGCCCAGAATGCCTGAAAACCCTGTTAGCTTGCAACAATATTTCCTTTGTAATGTTTCAGTTCCATCAAAATGCACAGCATCAGTGATATAATTCTTGCAGAAAACTCCCTAAGATGTTCTGTCATCAATCAGATGAATAAGAGGTTTGAGGTACATGAGGCTGCTGGAGTCTCCAGCTGAGTTACCAGTGATTGCCAGCAGAATCTACTGGACTTTTCCCTCACAGTTTAGTGGTTTCCAGCTCTTTAAAGATTACCCTTTAGAGATGTCCTGTCAGCAATCGCACTGAGCCATCGTAATTTCCATCACTTAAAGCTCCACAGCCATCCTCTCTGTGGCTCTAGATCTGAGAAGTTTAATCTACAAAGAGAAAATGTCATCTACAAGCTGTACATCAACACTGACAGCCTCGCATGTTTGATCAGCAACAGATATCCAGAGCAGCACTGCTAAATCAAATAACAAAACTATTTCATGTTTTGGCAAAGCCAACACTCTTTGTGAGAAAGACAACTCTACATCTGATGATAGTTAAGATTCAAGTCACTTGAAATGGAAATCAGGATTGAGGCATCAGGGTCAAGTGGACCTTTGCTTGAAGCTTGGGTTCTGTGTCGATGCCAGATTTTGAAACAAATTCTTTCAGTTTCATCTGTAGACTCTATGGTATAACTCTACGGTCTGACATTACTCCAGGGAATCCATGGGACAAACAGCAACCTATTTTTTAGAAAGATTAATTTAATCCAAATGTGTCTTATACTGGAAAAAGGGTCAGAAACCCTTGACCCAGAAGAAAAAGTTTACCAGTTGCTTGCGGGTATGACACTTGATATGCACTGCCCCCTTCTGGCGATAATCAGTAGTACATGCATCAGTGTAATTCTCTTTATCTCTCAGTGGTTTGAATGTTGTAGCTGACTGGTTTATGTGAAGAGAGAGCAGAAGAGTAACTAGAACAATCAAACCAGTTTTTCATATAACTGTGGTTCTTGTTTTCATAGAGTGTATTCACAGAATGCATCACAAAAGCAAGAGTGAACGTATTTAGTGCTCGCGCTGCAACAAAGTTCATCCTTGTGGTCGAGAATATAAAATCAGGATAATATCTATCCTAATTTTATTTTGTTTATTCGAAAACTTTAAAATGAAAGCCTACATTCTGCAGGGCATCTGTGACATAGAGCGAAAAACACAGACACAGATCTAAACAGCAAATTGAAGCTGTAAATGTATTAATTCATTATTGTAATGAAATAAATAACCACAAGAGGGACCCAAGAGCATATAAAACGCTGATCCTATAAATTAGCTCTTCATTACTAATATGTGGAAAGACAAGAATTATTATCTGAAAGTGAGCCCACTTTTGCTCTATTATTCATGACGTCATAGTAAAAGCCATGTGAAGCAAAAACTTTTTCTTTTCCAGAGATTCGTACAGAGGGTTTGAAACATTTTTGGACAAGGAGAGAGAGCTGCAAAGCCAAAAGAAAAGAGAAAAATAATGAAAAAGTGGATAATATTGAATTCAAACCAAGCGGTATTTATTGTTACAATCCATCACTATATTGAAGACATTCCACGTTTATGAGGAATAATTTTAAAATCATTTTGTGATTAATTTCTATTTTACAAAGAATCTGTTTTTTATACAGAAAAATAAATAGAAGTAGTCACAAACACAAATCTGTCACAAAGACTATCCTTAGATGTTTTTCCATATGTGCAGAGACAATTGGCTTCTACTACACTGCATACTTGTTGAACTTTTGATGATGTGTGACTTTCATTTTCTGTCCTCCTCAAACCTTCCATCCACACATTCTTTTAGAAGTGCAATTCGGGTTTGTAAGAATAATACTTTGTATTAACCTTTTGTTATTTCTGAATATGGTGAAAGTTACAAAGACAGTGTAGAAATGTATGAATTTTGATTTTAAAAATGCTATATATTAATTTCACAAGATTTACAACACTATAATCTGACTGATATCAAATGGATATTTAGACATCCAAGCTTTATTGAGCATTTCTTTTTTCAAAGCTAAATATACAACATTTATATGTATAACATTTAGAATTACGTTCAATTGTGGTCAATCCACTCCTTAAACTTTTTGCATTCCAATCATCTCATCTCCAAACAACTGCTTATCAGCCGTGGCCCAGCTGTCAACATTAGAGGGTTTTACTTTGTACTTTGGACTGCTCCAAGATAAAATATAATGCATGTGTATGAATATAAATAAACATTAAGAGAAGAGCATTCATGTTCAGCAAACCTGCAGTATACTGCAGATTTAAATAAATGTTCTCAATAATAATCTTAGATTCCACTGAAGCAGAAAAGTCATCAAGAGGTTCCTCATTTCCTGTCAACAGTTTTGGCTCATTTGACCTGTCTGTCATGGTCTTCACTGCAATCATGTTACTGCTCGAAGCAGTTCTTTTTCCATCCGTACTGCAGTACAAAAACTATTACTATTACCTTTTTAATCACTGACAAGTGGACTATTCAATGACACTCATCATCAGTGTCAGGTGAACACTAAAAACTAAACTCAAACAAAAACATCAAAAGTAGAACATTTTGGGGGGGGGGGTCAAGATATAACTATATTTATAGTTCTCGTAGTTATAGTCTTCATCTCATAATCATTGTACATCATTAAATAGGTAAACAACTTTAGCTCTCAGCCAAACAAGGAAGAAAAAGATGTAGGAAAAAATGTGCTGACACAAGATGCTCAGGCATTATATTTTTGATGGTTTTTGCCAGACCAAATACCAAGAAGGGCTAAGCTGAAAACCACAGTCAGACAATAGATGTTAGTAATATTCTTGTGTCCTCAGGATGTTCAAGTCTGAATTGCTTTATAAGAATTTAACACATTCCTGCGCTCCCACTTTAATAGACTGCTTTAGTTTCAAAACCACATCATAGCTTGAAAGTATAAAATGTATAGGGAGGGAGAAAATGGCAGCAGAACAAACAGTGTTTCCTAACACATTTTCTATTGTTGAATGTGTGAAAGTTTGGGTGTGAAACACAAGTACAATATATACAGAACATTTATTGCATATTTCATCGGCAAGGGGTGCTTTGCATACAAACTATGTTCTACTTGTTGTATTTATACTGTTGGTAAGCATGTGGTCCATTATCATCACCAAGGTGTCAGGTACGCCTCATCTTCATGTGTAAGCAGTAAACCAGATGGAGTCCCGAGTTGTAGCTGTCGTCAGTTATCCTAGTTAGGAAAGAAGGGATTTTAACTGAGGTTGGAGCAGAGCAGTGGAGGCAATCAACCCTGAGCTCTGGAAAAACAAGACCTTGTTTTCCTGCTGAGAGCGCTCATTACAAGAGACAGTATAAAAGCTTCCCACAAGTAAGCACAACTCCTTGACCTCAGATGGGAGTGAATGGAGAGGACGAAAGCCTGGGCCAAGCCACAAAGGCAGATTCCAAACCTCGCCAACAAGCACCAGCCCTGAGACTGTCAGCTTGGGACACAGATGTACACATACAGCATGCTGTTTTTTTCCCCCTTCCTTTCTCCAGCCACAGTACACAGTGCTGTTGGTACACTGTGAGCTACTGCAGCTGCTCTGCTGTAGAGTCTTCTATTGTGGCACTTCAGCTAAAGGAACAAAATATATTTAGGCAAAAAAATGAGTGTCTCTCATGTTTCCATTACTTCTCTGAGGATTACCCACGGTCACTTAACTACATTTTCTTCGACAAGTCTCTACATGCTGCAAGTGCATGTTTCTGTTTATCAATACCTACTGGGTGGCAAATGTTAAGCTTATGGTGGCACTAGGGGAAGAGTCAGAGAATTACCAAAGTCTTATTGATTCATCCGCTGTAGATGAATCCCCATGAAATGTGATTTCTGTGTCAAACACGAAACACGGCAATCCAATAGAGGATATTTTAGTCTAGACCATGGTGGTGGGTCATTCAAAAGACAAACTTACACCTTCCCCAGAAAAAAATGTAAGAAACACCTTAATTCTAAGACAGTGTTTATGTTTTAATGATGGTTTTGCAATAATAGGGAAACTGTAAAACTGTACATATCTTAGCTTATCAAATGGGAACATTTCAGACAAAACTGGCATGTTCCAGAATTTAATTTCATTCTGACTCTGCATCAGCCCATTCTCCAGCTTCTCCAGTAGCACACATGCTGTTTAGTAGTCACTGAGATATGCTGAATTACCAATGAGAGCATAACCTATCAGACATTTGGGGTTAAACCACATTTGCTGAGGTTACATACTACAGACATGACTGTGGTGTAGACCTAATACTTAATCAAGTAATGATACAGACCAGGGGAGTCAGGAGAAACCAGGTAAATGTATGGCTGAGGTTCTAGTGACTGAAGGCTTTAATAGAGAACAGTTTTTAAATTCCCGCATAAATTAAACTTGTCTCTGCAGTGTACAAGGATTTTTTTTTAAATTGCACTTACTTTCAGAGTGACTCACATATTAAACAGAAACACAGTGATGACGCTGGTGTGAAAGGAGAGACCTTGTCCTGCTGTGTCACTGCTGATAACTGGGCTGCAGACTAACATGCTTCCTGTTACATGCTTTGTAGTTAAATTGATAGAGACATTAGTATATAAAACTCTGACAGACGGGGCTCTGACAAGCAAGCTTCTTTGTGAAGACATAGTTTTAGGGTTGCTTATTCAGTCATTCACAGCCCTTGTTCACCTATCTGGAGAAACAGAATATTTATCTGGTATCAACTTCACTTTAGCAGCCTGAACTCTGCTTTAGTTCTGTGTTTGAGTTGTTGAATCTTACTGAGATATTTGGACATTTGTCTTTTTAAGACTTAAAGACTTAAGGACTTTCTGAGCACCCCCTCAGATTTTAATCTTGCATGTGGAATCCAAATTTCAACATTTGTGATACAACACCACAGTTTGAGGTGTCATCCACTAGAGGAAAAAAACTCAAAATCAAAACAACATCAAGAACAGATACATCTTAATGGATTACTGAATTGGTAAATAATTTATCAACAGAGGTGTTTGGATTCCACTTGAAGCAATAAGAAGAGCAAATTATGCTTACCTCACAATATATACACACACGCCACATCACAAGTGTGTTTCCCAATCAGTAATCAGCAGGTAAGACACTCCTACTAGGTGTGCCAGTTGCTTTTGTAAAGCCTGAAGACAGTCAGCAGGACTGAAACAATGCTGCAAATAAATAAATAAAAAATCTTCTAACAAACTATATTTTAGGTGTAACATAAGAAATGCAAAGGATAATACCAAATTATTGATCATTGCCTTGTTTTGATAGTCTACATGGTAAACAGCAGCATTGTACACTGACTCATGTTACAGTACGCCTGTCTAGACATTTTACAAGACATGACCTCAAGTTGCTGCAACATGCCTCTGCTGGCTCTAGCTCGATCAGATTCATTTGATTATGTCTATCTTCATCTCTGATAAAGGGAAAAACAGGAGGATGGTCATTCGTTATTTCATTAACTCATTCATGTCCTTTAAACTGTTTGGGGATGAGGGGTTGAACAACGAAATCATCAAAATATCAAAAGTGGCTAACATGGCAATTACATGTTAACCAGTGAACATTTTTAAGGTTACATAGTTTAAAGAGACACTGAAGTGTTAAGACTTTTATTAACTCACTGTACACAGAAGCTACTCGTCAAACGCACTCATTTACAAATGCACAAAAGGCTTCCATATATTGTAAAAGGTATATACTATCTTGTTAGAGGACTCAGTTATAAAATAATATTTCAAGTCAAACCTATATTCACATAAAAGCACACTAGAAAGTATGGCCAATGCAGATACATATTTACATATTGAGTATAGTTTGAAAGAGAAAAGACTGTAATGTTTGATGACTACCCTACTATTTAGATGCAGTACCTCCCACCTGCATTAGAGGCCCACGGGTGTTTACATTTAATGTAATGAACTAGACCTCTAGTTCTAGTGTTCAGTTTGCAGGTAGTTTGGAGGTAGACATTGTAGATTTCCACATAGTGAAGAGCCCAGCTGCTGCTTGTGCTTATTTGAGTTGTAAGTGACTAACCTCATCTGCCTTTTCAGTTAAACTGCAGGACAGAACAATATCTATTTTCAGTGTGTCATACACTACACATGGATTCAGTTTAAGTTAATTCAATCACATAATCAAGAAAATGCATGACACAGATTAAGCAAACTATTTTGTTAAATCACATCAAGAATCAGTTAAACAAGGTTACACACAGTTTAATGCAAGAAATTTGATTAGTTTTTGTTTTGGGACTGCTTGACTGCTTTAAAATTTATGAAAGAGTGTTATTGTTTCACAAATAAGTGATACTGTATAAAGCTTTTGTCAAATATAAGCTACTTATTGAACAAATACTCAAACTTATTTGAATTCAATTTGATCTTGTAACATGTAAATGTCAAAATCTCTGACACTAAACCCCAATCTGATTAGTTATGTAAGGCAGAGCTCTAAATAAGATGTTGAAAGAAATGACCACTGGGTATCTGGCCACAGTAGATGTAGATGTAGACACTTAAAAAAAAAAATTCATACTACTGGTTTAAAATATCTTGGAGAGGTCTACAATGCCTTGTCTAAGACTGCAATTCTTGCATTAAAAAAAATATTTTCTCTTGCTTTTCTCTCGCCCAACTTTTACATTGGGATTCAGGATTTACTTTAGGGTTTACTTTGCTTTATAACTGCGATAGGTGCTTGGCGTTTTAGGCAGAGAAGTGATTCAGCTGGACGAAAGCAGACATCTGGGAATGAAACTGTTGTTGTGGGTGTTAATCAGTCCTCACTGCTGTTTTTATGTACCTACGCTTCAGCAAACTATTGGGATCTGAGCCTGTATTAACATGATTTCATCAACTTCACTCCACTTTTAATGCTTTTTATGGAGATTACAGTACAAGTACTGTAGCCTTTGTCTGTACAGTGCACACATTCATGCTATCTATCTAGAACTGTAAAAGTACAACAGATGTATTCACTGCTACTAAGATTTTGCATTTAAAGAATGAATGTCATTGTCTCCTCTGGCACTAAGCACTACAACATACACAACACATAAGTATAGGTTTCAAAAACCGTACCACGTAACACAGATGGGAGGCCACAAATGGCAACAAGAAGTAACAGGATGTCCATTAACCTTAAACCTACAAATCCCGTAACACGGTATCTGTATGAACTATGACAATCTGTAAACACTACTCTTCGCATGAGAACACAAGCAATTCAAAGGCCCTGTATCACTAAATAACTGCTGTTTTTGACACAATATGCATTTTTATTGTATGCTCAGATAGGAATTAGGAACAAAAGTGTCCTTCTGCAGTGAGGATCCACAATTGAGTTTTTCAAATCAGTGAGCAGATCTATCCTCCTTTACTAGTAATAATGATTAAACTGCTTGTGCATGTACCATATGATACAGTTAACAGTCTCACTCTGACCCTTCCTGTTTGCCGTCATCTCTTTCTCCATCTCCTACTTCCAATAAATTCAAAAGGAGCTGTGTGTACAGCTGACCCCCTAATGAAGTAGCCATGGAGCAACTCCAAATGTGAACATCTTCCTTCTGTCTCTCTCTCTCACTCTCCCACACTTTTTCTCTCCCACTTCCACCACCAGTCACCCCCTCCCTCCCCCACGCAGCTACGAATTTTCCATTTCCTTTTTTGGTGAAAAAATCTGAAACAGAGGCAAGGAGGAAGACATTTCACCAATGTCGACAGGAGAGTGTATCTGGCCGTCTGTGTATATGTGCTTCATCAAGGCGATGAAACAGTCGACTCAGCATAAACAACATTGTATACATACACTTTCAGCCACACACACATGCATATACACAGATATGCACTCACTCTCCCTTTTACTCTCTCTCTCTCTCTCTCTCTCTCTCAGACACGCACACACACATTTTAAATCTACCAACACAAACACACTTTTTACTCTGTTTTATTACAAATGCATGGCTTCTCCAACACTTTCTCACACTCACATGCTTTCATGCCCGTCCCCCACTGAATTAACACACACACACACACACACACATCTTTCCTAGAAAGACTTTCAACACACCAGAAGGATTTTCTCTGGCTTCGACAGTAAACAGACATCTAGCGAAAGCTATGAGCTCATAAAATAGTAATGGACATTTTACTATAGCCACAGAACAGAGAAACTACCCAGCAAAGATCAGTCAGTGTAAATTTATTTAATAAGACATCACAAATAAGACTAACCATTGTGGCATTTAGCCATATCAATTATCATTTTTTACAGTAACTTTATACTTTTATTGCCTAGATGGCCTCTTTTGCATCTTAAAATGTATATTTGCCAACTCTGACTCACCAGCATCAAAGCTGAATTAATGAAATATACGTTTTGTTTTATATTTTTTCACATAGAACTTAAAAACTAATAATGCCAAACAAAAACACTAACAGTGATAAAAGCAACAAAATAATTATTGAAGCAAAGCATGGCAGATGAAGACATGCATACTCACTCACATACTGCAACACACAACAGTAATGCATTGCTTTTCAGTTTTTTGAGTTATAAATGCTGGCTCTTAGAGCAAAGATGATTAAAAAGATTCATTACAACAAATGAAAAATACAGAAAAAAGTTGAAATGTAAAATAAGTGTCTTTGCAAAGTTTGACAAAAGTAAATGCATGACAAAATGGTGGTCTGTGTGTTTTGTGCCATGTCTCTGGGGTTTTATGTACACATAATGTGGTAGCCCGATAATATTTTATACAAAGTACATATTACTTTGCTGATCATATCTACCATACAGCAGACTGTTTTTTCTCACTTTTCTTCTTGTTTTAACTTTCTGACATATTTGATTTTATTAAAATGATCAATTGTTTATATACTACACACACACTTCCTTCTGTGTTGTTATGTAGAGTAAGTTGTAAAAGATGCATAAAGCAGGGCTTACATTATAGAAAGATAACTGACGTCTGATAAAAGCAATGTTCAGAATGCATAAAACCGTTACTCAATCATTCTTTTATATATTGTACTGTACTGTGTGCTCTCTTCAGAGCATGGCCTCTACCTGAAGTGGCAATGTTTTTGCAAAATGCCTAGCATTTTGCTTTTTTTTTTAATCAATAGAAACATATAACAAATGTTTTTCTCGCACTCTATAAACTTTGTTTTATAAAATCATTGACGTTTGGGGTTAGATCTTCTTCTTTATGATTCATGGAAAAAATGCTGCATCAAAACAGGATTTTACATCCTAGTTCCTCAATTGAAATCTGATCACGGCAGAAACAATAGGGCATGTGTCTTTATATAAAAATGACCTGAGAGGCAGCGTTTATTAGCCTGTGACTTGAGGGTCCTGAAATGTCATGACGAAGGGCAAAAACTAAGTTAAGAGAAGGTGAGAAGATGGTAAAAAAAAGCTCTATAGATTGCTGTGACAGTCACGGCACAAGATCCTGTCGCCATCAGGGAAAAAGCCAACGCCCACCAGTGAAGCAGAGCACTGGGAGCAGGTAAAGCATGGCTGATGCCACTGCCGATCTTCAAATGAGATGTACTTTCCTCCTCCAAAGCCTGGGAGATAAGAACAATGAAATAAAGATTAAACTCTATGTGAGATGCTGCAAAGTATAACTCAACCAAAGGTACACAATGTAAAATCCAACATGCCGCTGTCGGCCTTTTCAAATCTTTTAACTGAATCATACTGTATATCAGTATTATAGCCTAACTTGTCTTGGTGGAACACAATGATGTAATCTTGCCTGTGATGGCTTTGCCGCAGGCCTCACACTTTTTGGCATATAGGCTGCCAAAGCACTTGAGGCAGTAAGGGCTTTCATCTCGGGAAGTGAAGTGTTGACCCGCCAGCTGGGTCTTACAGTTGGTGCACACAAAGCACTCCTTATGCCACGGCTCATCCCGATAGGTCACCCCACCTTTAGCCAGTGTCTGAAAATGAGACAGGTCAAAGGTTTTGAGGAGATGCTTTTGATTCCCATGTACAATATGCTCCTCCAAACCTGGAATTAATCCTACACATGTATCAGATTAGTGGTAGAATAGTTTCTATGACTACACAACCCTGTCTCCTAAAAATTACGTTTGTGAAGCGCAGTTAATTATCATATTGTGGTGAAATGTATTTTTTGAATGAAAGAAGTTGCTGGGGTGGATGGTGCATAGTGTGCTGATGTAGTATCATCAAGTATCAACACATTTACGACTTGTCATTTACTTTAATTGTGAACATACAATATATTATCATTATGTTAACAGAAAACGTAATCCGGTTGCAATTACAGTGCATTTGCCAAAAAAAAACATATTTGTGATTGTAGTTCAGTTGTATAATACATATAGATATACATACCTTTTTGGATACTGGGTTGGACTACAAGTAAGATGTAATGTATTTTAATCCCTCAATTGTTACTTTGTATTTTTACTTACCTTTTTACAGCGTGTGCAGCGTGGAGCAAACTTTTCCTCATAGCAGGCAACACAGTAGTGTTCATCTTTGTCAGGGATAAAGGACTTAGAGCCAATAGGCTGCCCACAGCTGTGACAGATGAAACAGCCCTCGTGCCATGTAGAGCCTGCATACTCCAACTTCCTTGTACCTAACAGAGTGAAAGAGGCATGACAGGAGGCAGAGACAATAAAAGAAAAAGGATGGAACACTGTTTATTTCTTTTATTTTTCCAAGGATTGTTATGACAATATTTGTATTTTGTGGTTATAATTTTGGTGAATTATAAAATAAAACACGTGAATTATGTGAAGATGTGAAGAAACTGGCAACAAAGCCTTACAAGAAAAGAAATTGTGCCATTTTCCTCTGTGTCCCCAAGTAATCTATCTTCTATTTGTTAGCTGCTGAGTTTTTTATTTGACTGGTTGGTTTATTCTATGTTGGTGAGATGATTTGTGTGGGTCCGACATTTTATACTAACGCTGTGTGCAGATTTCTAACATTTCACATCTTCAGGCTGTGTGCTCTTGTGTTCTCTAATCAAAAACATTCCAGGTTATAAGCTCACAGGAAACACTTTGGCTCAAGGAGGACAACATTAGCATTTAACTAAGAGGATTTTGAAAATACAAAAATGTGAACAAACTAAAATCCAAAATACAGTGCCTCTAATTATTGTAAGCAATTACACATGTTTCAACATTTTTAAAGGGCACTTGAAGTTATTAAACTGGTTTAGCATACAGTGGATACAAAGCTGCTTTTTACTGTGCCAAGTGCTTCCACCGTACATGTACAGTAGCTCCAGATTTTAGTTTGTCTCTCCTGCAAATATTTTATATGCAGTATTATATTCTACTTCTTCTCCTCTATTACCTCTTCTTACAATACTACTTTTAAACCAGATTTTCCAATCTTTTCCAAGGCGTTTAACTATGTGACAAAAGGTAGGGACCATTTTCTACGAGAGCAAAACAATACAAAATCTGCACGACCATCTCTGGCAACAGGAGCAGTTTTAGCAGATCAAACTTTATAAACAAAACAGTTTGTGAGGAATCCATTTCCATGGCTTGGTGTAAAGTTCCTTCCCTGCATTTGTCACCAACATAAACACCTTCTGCTTAGCATACAGTTATTAAACAAATATAAGTATGTGCATCTATTTTTTAAACTGTATATGTTTCATGGTATATTTGGAAGTTCTACTGTTGGAGGAAAGTTTTTTCTCTTCAGAAGTGGAACATAACTGGTCTTTTTAATATTTACTCAGAAATACTGATGTGAAAGTGAGTTTGTAGTACTGTAAATTAATTCATATCTAGCCTAAACACAGTATGTTATTGATCTGATCACTTCTCAAGGTGACTTATAGGAGCATATGTTATGCTAAACGCTGTTTCACAAATATGAAACATGATATTACATACAGTAGAAATAAAAAGGAATGGCATATTCTTCCTGAAATCATTTGCAACTTTGTGAGGGCTGTGTAGGCTTCTAATGACGTACTGAACTCTTTTTTTCTTTTGTTATCATCAGTCTGGCAGGCTGTTAGTCCTGGGTATCTGGCTTATAGCTCACAAGTCAGGCAAACTGGAAGTTACTCATATTCATACAGTACCTGGCTCCTGGTTAATTGTGGCTCATCACCTTTGTCTCTCTTGCTAAAATCAATTTCCTTTCTATATTTACTTGATCTGTTACTTTACATTAATTATTTGTACATTTAAAGTAATTTAGCATATCTTTTGGCATCACCGGCATGGCTTGAAATTTGGAAAATGACATGTGGTGGAATGAAGCTAATGTAAGTAAGTTAATCAGCAGCAAGCAAGCAGACAGCAAAAATTAAATGAGCCCTTCCCTACAAATCTAAACATCCAAGTCCGTTATACAAAAGCCTTGCAGCATTCTTGTTTCCATTTTTCTTTTCTTCCATCTACCTGGCATGACGATCTTGTCACAGGCTACACACTTGGATGAGAACTCATTGCAGTAGCAGTCATTGCAGAGCAAGGCGTCATCCTGGCTGGTGAAGGGCTCATCTGCCAGGGAGCGATCGCAGCGGAAACAGCGGAAGCAGTGCTCATGATAATGCCGCTCCTCATAAAAGAGCTCCTGGCAGCAGAACAAAAAAAGAAAAGCACACTGGACGTCATTCCACGGAGCTATAAATACATCTTGGAAATAAAACAAAAAAACATCTTAATTGCAATGCATTCACTCCAACACATTTATTTTCATGTTTTAATGTTTCAGTATTGCAGTCATCAAGAGGAGGCAAATAAAAGTTAGGACTGCAATACTAACAAAGGTTTTTGGTTTCAACAGTAATACAGAGGCGTGTCGGACTGGACTGTGTCAAACTGACACATGTAATGTTTGCATACGCTGTCATAAGTTCTGTGTGTGGTTCCTTACACATATTGTACTTACAGTATGTGTATGCTTCTGTTTAAAATGGTCTTACAATCATAGGAGTGCACTGATTGTCTACAGGGCACCAAGCCAAGAAAATGCTGGCTTTATTTACTGACCACATTCTGTGAGGGTGTTGATAACTCATAGGTCTCCTTAGCTAAGCAAAGTACTATCCAGTAAAGCATGCCCTATTCTGTAAATTGTAAGGAGTGAATGGTGGTCTTAAATTATACACTTTATGTTAGTGTTTTCCATTAAGAGAAGATAAAATTTCTACTTAATTGTGGAGGGAGACGTTCCCTCATGCTGCATTTTTACAACGTTAGACAAAATTAGCCCATTGGCTTATGTGGACTTAGTGGAAATTGCCTGTATAATTGCATGTTAAATTAGCCTTTGCTGTGTCTTGCCACACAAAATATATAGAATATGCCTCATTTAGCATGAATTATGCATCATTAACATGACTTAACTTCTGTTTTAGCTATCCAAAGTCATGTCAAAACATGGTAAAAAATTATTTAAAGCTAATTAGGGCCGTTCTTTTGATGTGTTTTATCTTCGTATAAATTGTTAATATGTGGTGCACAGAGTGGAAAAACTGAGGTCATACGTGGTATTTATTCCAGGACATGTATTGCAGAAAATAAATGTGACCAAAACATTCATGAACAGCTCAAGTTTTTTTTGTTTTTATAAAAATCTTAAATCAAAACAAAATTCTATGTTCTCCACTTGATACTGTCGTGCAGCAGAAAGCTCACTGCATGTCTGATCATGTAAAAATGGATGCCTTACCCTTGCATCATGGCCAATGAGTTCTTTGCACTCATCACATGTGTTTGAGAACAGGCTGTCGTAGCAGGGGATGCAGTAGGGACTGTCATCTGACTGGATGTACTTGCGGCCATACAGAGATTCTTTGCAGTTGTCACAGTCGAAACGGTCAGCCATTGTAACACTACAAGTCTGAAACATAGAAAGAAACATTTTTAAATACAAACACCAAGAAATCCAATTGAGGACAGAAAGAGAGAGGGGAGGACAAAGAGGAAGTAGTATAGTAGCAAAGGAGGGAGAGTCTAGAGGAATGATTCAGTCATCTTTTCCGGTACAGCAGTTGGATATTAGTATAAACTTTCACTGCCAATATTTATGTTGTAAATACTTTGGCATGTACCAGCAATAGAGCTAAGCTTAAACAAAACATGCAGTGAAAGAAGAAAAAAGAGAGACACTACATACTAAAGAGACAATACCTAACTTTCAGTGGTGTGTGATAAAACTGCAATAGATACAAAAGCAGGGGGAAGAGAGAGAGCTGTCAGTTTCAGTAACTACTAAGGTCCTTCCTGTTGCTGTCAACGGCTTGGATCTGCAACCTAAAGATTAAAGCACCAATACAAACTGAGCAACCTCTTCCATGACTAAATATTGCAGTGTTTTGCTGCATGTGAAACCCTCACATCACACACACCTGTAAATATTTATGAGACAAGATTCTATTTGTGAGTGCATCACGAATACAGAAACTAATACAGACGCCCCATGAAGCATTTGTGAGTTGTTGTGTGCGTCAAAAGCGCAGACACTTGAAGCTGTTTGAACATGACTCCCTAGCAAGTGGCTTCCTTTCAGCATAACAATGTAACTGCAGTAACATGCATATACAGATACAGGAGGTTTGCTGTCTATGAACATAGTTTTCACTGTGCGATATGCCCCTTGATCATGACTGAGCACACAACAAAGTGACAGAATAATATTGTGAGAGCATTATGGCAACAATATCAAGTTGCCAAAACATTACAGCATAGCTGGAAAGCCCAGTGATAAGTGATACAGCCCCCTTGGCAGAATGTACTGTTGGCTATTCATTCCCACTGCCAAGCAATAATAATCAACCCTGATATATCAATCAAACTTCAAACTGGCCCTGTGCTGCCTGTCTTACACTGGCACACACATGGCGAAACATATGCAAAAACACAATATACACAAAGCATAGAGGAAGAAATGATACACACACACACACAAATACAAGGTGTCACAAAAAGGAACAAAGAATAAAAGCCAAATCAAACATGACCCATCATCAAAGAAAAACCTTGTCCCAGATTCTCATGTTTCATCTGGCTCAGCAGTTTGTGAGACAAAAGCTCTTAATGAGTTGGGGTGAGAAAGTCAAGATCCAATAGACGTCACCTGTTCACAGTCCTCATATTTTTTACCCAGTGACAGGCTTTTTGCTGACAAAACACCACTTCCCCAAACTTAAAAGGCACCCTCATCCCCCTTCAATGACCTTAAGAAATAATTTTGACACTGTAAATCATTGGTGGCACAACAGCCATATCTCTCCATTTAATGACTGGAGACAGTTTAGGTATCACATTATAGCATTCCTCTAGGGGTTATGGCAAACTATCAGAGTAAGCAGCTGTGGTTGGCCTGTGTGATCTACAGTGCTGAACTTGCAGGTCAGTGTTTTAACATCAATTTCTGTACATTTAACACACCATCTGTCAAAAAATCCCAGCCCAAAGCCCACATAACTACCCACATTAGATCAACAAAAAACCGAGCTGAAGTGAGCATGATGACCTTAATGTTAACTGTGTAGCCAGGTAGGTTTATGCTGTTTTTATTTGCCAGGTAAGAGAATGAGACAAGGCATGACTCATAAAGCCAGGGAGCCAAAGCTATGTCTGATGTCAGCTTTCATTTCCAAAACAAATCAGACAGCTGTTTATTCCCCTCACATAATTCATATGTATCATCCAGATATCCCTGTAGTGCCAAAATTAGGTCATGAAACCTTTTAAGTAAGGTAGAAATATACATGTGCTGTGAATATATAATGAATATTTTAATGCAAATGTTGAACTATCATCCCTCTGCTTGGGAAGGCTCACACAGGGCGTTCCTGGTTACATTATTTCCCCACTACTACAGTCCCATGCTGCCGTGAATAGTCTTCCTCTGTACAAGCATTTTATTGTCTCTTGAGTAGTGTGGGTTTGAGCAAACTAAACTACTTTGTCAGCAGTCAGGTAAGATTGAGTAACATACATAAATATGTATTAATTTAAAAATCTGAGTTTTGAATTTAAAGTTTAGTAGTGTTTCCATTTCAGAAAGATTCCCTTTGAGTGTAGTGCTTAAGTGGCCAAGTCTGAAATTAACTCCCAATGGGACAGGCTCTCACAGAGAGGGTCATGATGTCAGTGACCCCTGGTGCAATGGAGTAAGACATGACTGATCCAAAACCAGAGGAGAGGAGAGGAGAGGAGAAGAGAACAGAAGAGAACAGAACAGAACAGAACAGAACAGAACAGAACAGAGCAGAGCAGAGGAGAGCAGAGGAGAGGAGAGGAGAGCTCAAGTATAAAGGCTGGTTCTCATAGAGCTTTAATCTACTACTGTATATGCTTGTTTCCGGGAAATGTCCATCTCCTACTGGCCAAGACCCAGTGACTAAGAACCCCATTCTGGGTCAATAATGTTTCGAAATACCAGAGCAGTGACTGAATTCAGGCCCCTGGGAAAAGTGTGGGCTTCAAGGAAATACCCACTGCCTCCACACAGCACAATGGTCCAGAAATATTGTACTCAATGTAACAAACTAGGAACCCTTGTTCCTAGTCCTAGTTCCTAGAACTTGACACAGTTCACCTGAGAAGTTAAAATACACATAAATGTAACTACATATATGGGTCAGTGTGAATGATTCTGCAGAAAGGTCCCTATCTGCTCTTCCTAACACTTACAAGGCCACTGTCTTCTGGATAAAAGCATTTTTGATCAGATCATCGGTCTGTTGAAAGCAAGGTCTCTCAAAAACCGGTGGCCAAATTTCCATGAAATTCACAGGAAATATTAATGGTTTGGAGAGAATGAATCCTGACGTTACATCCCTAAGTTATTCATTCTGTACCACTCATTTTCACTGTGGAATGTTTTGAACTTCATGGGGCTACAAACAAACCTTTAAACCTTTTATTTGTTTTAACATATGGCTATAAGATAGCAGAGAAATGCCAAGGCTGCATTCTACTAGTCATCACAACCTTCCCTGACTGGCATAAGGGGTAAAGTTCAGGGCCAACTGTGAGACAACACAGAGCAGCAGACCAATGCAAACCAGCAGACTGTATGCTGTTTCTGGGCAACATAGTCACGGTTGGTTACTGAAGGGCTAGCAGATACCGGTCCGGTCCCACAGGCGAGCCTGTTAATCCCCAGCTCAAACTTTGCTTACGCTCTGGTTGATTCCAAATGAACAGTCCACACAGCTTGATGGGAACAAACCTGCCAGCTCTACCCATCTCCTCTTCCTTCTATGAGAAGAACTGTCTTATAAAACATGTTTTACTAAGACTAAATGAAGCAGTTGACATTATGTTACATCCACAGAGGATGAAGAGTATGTTGGTTACAGCGAGCAGATGACTGTGTACTACACAGGGAAAATCACAACATGATTACTATACATCACTTTCCCTATGTCTTTAGCTGCATACAAGGTTATAATGCCATTGTAAAAGCCACGAAAAACAGATCATCTGTAAATTACTGTTTGCCTGATCACACCAATTGTGGCTCAGTGTGAGTGTGTGTGTCAGTGCTGATAAAGCCAATGTAGGATTGAAACGTGGCCTTAGGATAAGAGCTCAGTGAAATCACTCCAATTATGAACATTAGTCAACAGGTGGTCAGTGCCCTCAATGACTCTGCAGTATATACATACATAGACCAGTCAGGCAATGCATTATGTACAGTAAATGCAAAGTTTTTGTGTAAAATTTGCTCTAGTGACTTGTTCCCAAAAGGTACAAAGTCAGCAATAAGAGGAAACCATCTGAAATGGTTTTATTTCTTAGGTCTGTGTTTATAAGTCCATTGTGACTACTGTGCTTTTATGTACAAGTGGACACTTTAGCTAGTCTGGATTTTACTGTGCATAGTAACATCTAGTTAAAAAGGTAGCTGCTACAAAAGCCACTCAATCACCTTTTACTGTCTGAATGTTTTGGCAGCAATAGACTCACACACCAAAAGGAAGGTCCACTTAAAGTACAGATGGCTGTTTTCCTTAATACAGATCCCAGAGAGAGCGATGAAAAATAGAGGAGAAATCACACACAAAAAAAGATAAAGAGAATAAAACTGAAGAAGGTGACATTTAGGGGCAAATGAATGCTGGAGCAGGATCTTAAACCTAACAAGTCTTAAATTAAAATTAGAGGAAAAGTGAAATGGCTGCATTTGGATAAACACATACCATTACATTGCACTCTGTCTGGTGCCTGGACATCTTCCAGAAACAGTAAAGCTCCTTGGCTGGGTTTGAAATGAGGAAAAAAATACAGCACTGGACACTTAAGTATATCATTTGAGGGCCTGGTTGAGCATATCAAAAATAAAGTACAATGTCAAAAACACACTTCAGAAAAGTTCATTTGTGTCTCAGTCCAGTGGCCACTTGAAAGGAGCCTGATGATCTGATCTTATTTATTCCAGAGCTTCATGACCATAGAAGACTTTTCCATTTGGTGACTAATGTGAAAAGGCAATTGCATGAATTGTGCAAGATTTTTTAATGGTTTAGAACTTCTGTTTATGACAAAAGGTCAAAGGGATTACATTCATGTTTTCCTTCAAGGCACTGGCAACTGAGGTCAGGTCCTCTGGGAGAAGCATCCAAATCCACATATTCTCTGAGCCTAGTCACACAGCTAAATCACATCAACATGACTAATTGGTTTCATGAACACTGAGTACAGTAGTGAAAACCATTCAACAGTTGGGGCTATATATTAGTCAAATCGTTCGTGTGCTGTTCCTTCTGGCTTTCAGTGGATCAGATAAATGAAGCCAAGTAATTGAAAGGACACACTGAGGCAATGAATCTTAACACCGGAAGAGAAGGAAATTGTTCCTGAAGCTGAGATAATGCTGCAGCCCCATTCATAAACAAATGTGCTTGTTTGAACAAGCTTACAAGTATTCGTTAAAGAAATGCAAAAAAAAAAACAGTCTACTACAATACGGTGCCAGTCTAGTTAAGGACCAAACTGTTTAGTGAAGTCGTGACATTATTCTTAACCAGAAAAGCAGAGCAGCAATCATCATCATGGTAATTAAGCCTATGAGCAATCTGCGGACATCAGAGTTTATACTATGGATTGACACTTAGCCACAGTTAAGATGTTACTGGTAAACAACCAGTGGCTCTAGCGTGGGTTGTGTCATTTTGCAGAATCTGGGCCACCCACATTCTCATGACACTACATGACATTCAAGAGTAGTAACCTACAGAGATTTTAATTTACTGAGTTTCTCTGAACAATGTCAGTGAACGAGTTGCAGCAGGACAGAGGGGAATAGGAGTTGGTGGGGGCTGGTGTGGGGGCACCTGAGACTGCTCCTCTGTGGGAGCCTTGGCCAGACTGGAAGATGGAGAGTATAGGCTGCAAGACCAGACAGTGGAATGCTAACCTGTTATTGTCCCTGATCATTTAAACACTGGCTGGTGTGGAGTGGGAGGCGACAGAAGGCTCAAACGAAAGCCAACATCATAAACATAAAGGAGCAAAATGACTACCTGCAGCAGAAAATGTCACCACAGCCTTTGTAATTTGTCCCTTCTTGGCAACTTTTAATGACCATGCAAGTGTGGGGATATGACTTGATGTCTTTTAATATTAGCCTTGAAGCTGTTGTGTGGTACACACTGCAGCATTAGAGGAAAGCTACGAGTGAATAGTAGAACTAGCAGAACTATACATCAAATCTTTTGGACTCAGTTATTAAAAGGATTTGACATATTGATTTTGTGTACAAAAGATAAACAAAAACAACACATCTTGCACTGATGTATGTTTAGCTACACATAAAACATAAATTTGTCATAATCTGACACTTACTTGGCACACTGAGGACGTGCTAGCAAGGAGGATTCCATGTGTGTGGAACTTTATAAAGAATAGCATAGCTGAAAAAATATAATTGTCACATCTCATCTGTCCCCAAAAGCCTCTCAATCCCAGCGTTCCACAATACTCCACTGACAGCAAACAATAACATCACAATTACTCTAAATCATACAGTACTGTCCTAACCACCAGGAGGAGAAGTTTGGAACTCAAGAATGAATCTGAATTTATTTTTACATCACTGTGTGTGGACGGCCAAAAGGCTACATTTTTGGCCTACATTTGTCTTCTTTTGAAGAAAAAAAATGTTGCCATACATTAGTGCTTCACATCTGGTTTGCATTGGGGAAAATATGCAGTCAACTCCTGTGTGCCAGTGGAGGTTTTAGAGAGTCACTGCCTGGAGAATGCAATGAAGGTTGTCTTTTTTTTTTTTCCTTTCTCTCTGCTGGTATTTGCTGGTAAATGTTTAGATGGCAGGGGTAAAACTGCAGTGCAAGTGAGAAAAGAGTAAGCAAATCTGAAAGCAAGCAAAACCTTCAGTCTGCTGGCTGATGTTTGAATACATGTTGAGGTGATAAGCAGTGTGGTGAGAGGAGACGAAGAAAAAGAAGAAGAATGCATTAACAATGGCATTGAACAGAATGTGTGATAAACAGCCAACATTCAACAAAAAATCAAAAGCTGATGCCTGTTTAACAAACCTGCACCTTCACAAAGACAAGCGTATTGTGTAGCGTAAAAAGAAACCCAAGAAAGGTCTGAAAGAGCGCAGCGTAAAACTAACATTGAGTCTTAGTGGTGTGGTGTAGGTTAGGTCTGCTAGGTTTAGAATAGTTGATAATATAGAGAAGAGTTGTTGTGAAGTCTGTACAATATGAGAAAAAGACTATATAATTTCACTTAATTCAAAAATGGCCATTAATCCCAGGAGAGTTTCCCAGGATGTACTGTTCTGATATCTTCACATTCTCCTTGTCATCCTTAGCCTTGCGAGTTAAGGGATAAGGCATCTCTTTGAAATTTGAAGCTTTTGCTGCTTTTCAGAGACCCATCTCAATTCTCACACCTGTTTTCTTTTGCTGAGTACTGTGGACCTATGCATCATTTGAATACCTGTATTGTTTACTCATCATGTGCACAGTACCACAAACCAGTCCCCATTCAAATCTGAGAAGTAAATTAGGTTAGTGTACTTTCATTGCACGTTGGGTGTTTTGGTTACTGGTTTGCAAGTCCCAGGAAATAATGTTAATTTCACAACACCAAAGTTCAGAGGGGAACAGAAAGAGCCCTTCTGATGCAACACCTTCAGTGGCAAAACAAAAATATCAACTTTTATCTATGTCTATGCCAGGCAGACTCAGCAAATGTCTTGTAAATAGAAAATAACCTGTGGACTGCTTCTATAAATAAAACAAACTGCTTTAAACTGTCATAGCCAAAAGATTTAGAGGCCAGTTTCACCCTCTTTATTATACACAGATCCTAATATGAATTTGAGGCACGTGGCTATGAACTATGTTGCTGTGGAGTTTTGGACTCCAAAATCTTTTTGCTGATTCTTTGGCTTATGTGTCCCTGGTTTTATTTTTATTTTTCTAGTCTTTTCTGCTTTGGCAGCATGTTTACTGTAAGACAGAAATGTGCATTGTACATGTGCATTCTTGATATAAGCCCAGAGACTGTCAGTTGTCTTTATTGGTTGCTCTTGTGCTCCACAATTGGAAAATGCTGCATTTTACCATCATATAATTTCTTAACAAATAAAAATAAAATGCCTGTGAAAAGACACAGGAGGTAGAAGAACAGCTGAAAAACCCCAGTAAGCATGATGATAGTGGCTGCATCATTATTGTGACTTAAATGTTTCCCAACCACTGCTCATTTATGCACTAGAGTCATGGCTATTAGTAACCCACAGAGACTGAACACCAAGGCTAACTGTGAACCAAAAGACACAAAATGGCTCCTGCAGCTGGTCATTCCCAGGTGGTCTCCTAATGTTGCTGAGTCAGCACATCTAGCCAAGACATCAAGGAGCTGGGCTAAAATTTCACAAGCTGCACACTCAGCAATCTAAGCATGCCACACACAACTGTGCAGTGCACACCCACAACTGCAAACAATTATTTATAACTCATTCAGACTAGTGGCTCGTGACTGCAGTGATGGCACCTGACCCTGAGGTTAATTCTCAGACAAGAAGGCTTTTTTCTTTTTTTAAGCATACATCCTAACATCCCCAGACATGAATATTGAGTGTGTTGTCAGAGGCAGGTAGATATTTCCAATCACTGTGTACAGAAGGCTTTCATGGGTATTATACATTAAAAATAATGAGAATAATCCACATTCTTGACAACAGCTAGACAGATTATCCTCCACCATAAGAAAAACTTCACCTCTCTCCCTCCTTGACTCTGTAACCCAAGAAAACAGGTTCATGTGAAGAAAAAAAAGTATTACGTTGGCTCAGAAAACCGAGGGGGATCTGCCAAATGTGAAACGACTGGGATGACTATCTCAGAAGTAATTTCCAGTATATGAAGAAATTTTTTCCCTTCTCATGCACATCTCTATGGCTACATGTAAACAGTGCCGTCATTCCTCTGGACCATAAACCTTTCGGCATTGACTTTTAGCTTGCATTTCGTCCTGTGCTGTGCTGACTGAGGGCACAACGCCACATTTATATGTGAGTGTGTGAAGTGTGAAAAGAGATGTGTTGGGCATGAAAAAAATGAGCTCATCAGGGAACTCAGATATCATGTTAATACCTCCTAAAGTTGCATCATGCATCACGATTTCAGACTTCCTGACTATTTCTAGAGTGCAGCCTGCAATGTGAATATTGAAAATCATTATTCAAATCGTTATTCTGGTATTTGCTGTTTGTTAATTTCCTACTGGACAACGACCTCTTTCACCAGGTCAAGTCCGTATGCACACACACTGTGCTTCTTCCTCTTACCCCAAGCACAGACATCTCTGGTACGTCTCAAAAAGAAGGTCACACAAATTTGCAAACACCCAGACACAATGAAAAACAGGCATATTATGTCTAAACACACAGACAAAAGTCTTGCAGAAGGCTGAAGGTGCAGAGACACAGACAAACCTGCAGCCATGTGCATGAGTAGTCACACCTACAGTATTATCCATGCACACACACATAAGTGAACACACGAAGCTGAGGGTAGATGAGGGATCAAACAAAAAATAAACACAGCAGCCAAACTGAAGGACAATGGGTGACTTGTGCAGGAAGAGCAGACACAGTGAACAGCTGCATACACACACCCGCAGTTTGTTTTTAAGGGTCTTTGTGGGGACTTCCCATCGAGTGTAATGACTGCTCATAATCACAACCCCTGCTTTTCTGCTCACATAAATGAGCTGATAAGATCAAACAATTTGATGTATTTAGGAAATGAGTTTCATACAAAGTGGCAAGATCTTGGTAATAACAATCCAAACACATTGAGTAGATAATGAATTGAAACCAGACTGACAAACTGAAAGTGACTATTACCAAGCTTAAAAGATTGCCAAGATTTAAACAAAATCATTTCCCATTTAGACTTGACTGGAGATACTATACATTTCCCCTGATAATTCTGTAGACTGAAGCAAAAATAAAACTTGCAGCATATCTCTTTTGACCCAATTTATATGATTCCAAAGAAGCACCACCTACTTTTCCTCTTCCTGTTTGCTTTGACATCCAAGTAGATCACTGACAAGTAAGTCACGTGTCCATTCGATGGCAAGGCTCATTTTTGCTTGTTAGAAACCAAACACATGCTGATGAATTGCTGCAAAATCAGGGAAGTGCATATCTGAGTTTTATGCTAGTGGAGTTTGGTGACCTATGGGTCATTTATCCCTCTTGCCATAACAACAGGGGAATGTCCCAGTGTTGAAATGCAGCAGACAGACCGTGTGGCTGGAATGAGCTCACTTCAAAGGTGTCCATAAATCATGCTGCCATGTAGAACTGCCTCCACCCCTTTGCTCTGCAAGTCCTCCATTTGCTCACCCACCTACCTTTTTCTGCGCTGTGTTCCAGTACAGGTTCAGACCTTGAGCCTTTCTGCTTTCTTTGTGCTTCTTATCATTTGTGTTTTCAGTGTTTGCATCCACTATTATTACCATAATAGTAATAAATAAAAAGAATCACATATTGCACATAAATCATGACCTTGACATTTTAGCACCTATTAATCTGCATGTAGACTAAAAACATATAATAATAATAATAATAATATACAAACACACACACCATCACACACATCCATAAAAATAAATAAATAAATAACACCATGATCCATAACACTATTGCACAACCCCTGTTGCCTTAGAAGCATTTAAAAAACGGATTGAGGTAGGCACAAATGAGTTCTTAAAACGTTTCAGCCTGCAGTAGTGGACTCTGTAGCGTTTGCCAGATGGTAAGAGTTCATTCTGAGTGGAGAACATGGGTCTCATCAGACAATATTCTCTGTGCTTTTCTGAGCACAGACTGCTCATAAATGGCCTGCAGGGGGAGCCTTTCCGACCTGCCCATCACCTTCATGGCAGTCTGTGTCAGACAAGTACATGTAAACATGTACTCAGCTAAAACTGATTAGCATTTGTATCAAAAAGCAATACTCCCTTTGGTAGGCAATAGATCTGAGTGGATTTATCTGAGATTCCTTGAAATCTTGAGAAAGCTGCAAGTTCACAAATTCTAAAGCTAGTTTTCTTGACTTTGCAAGAAGAAAGCTGCAATCCGTCAGGTCCTTATCTTCTAGTGTCACACACTGGGATCTCTTTATCATGTAGCCATGCAAAACACCATTCATCTTCCCTACCTAATTCATTATCAGTGATAAAATGCAAAGTCCCAGCTGCAGTTGTTAAATGGAGAGACAATGCGAAAACAGGTGCTTTGGTAAACACTGATAGCATGGTTGAATTATGTTGCTTCCCAAGCAGACCCGTGTATCTCTTTCAATCTATTAACCACAATGCTCGACCAACTCTTGTCCGACCTCATTCTGCTTTTATCCTGGTCCTCTTTTCTATATAGTAGAGTACTCCTGGCTTCAAGGGATATGGGAACAGTGCTCAACACAAAGCAGACACAAATAACCTGAGAAGGTAGTTGAAGGTGCAAGTTTCCTGCCATGGCTCCAATGCTTCTTCATCAATCAAGTGAAGTGTAAATGTATGTCATACATTGAGTAAATTAACACGATATATGGCTTTGCCTTGATTACTGGACTAGCAGCAGGATCCAGTGACACACGCAGATCAAAGTTAAAAGCTACATGGCTTAAACTTAAACACAATGTTGTGTACAGGCACCATTATACTCCCCGGACCGATCACCACAAACATGACCCGGTGTGACCAATCACCATCATTAGGCATGACTTCTCATGCTATGGGACAGTATTTCTTCCACTCTTTCTTCAGCGATCATTAAACCTTAAACAGTCTCTCTTGTGAAAGCGTGCGCTGGGATGAAGGATGAAGGGTTTGTAAGGGGGGTTGAATACTTCCACAGTGAAGTCATGGTGCTTGTGTCACTGGCCCTCTGCTGTGCTTTGCTTACCGTCTGGCCCCCATTTTACCCATTGATCTAATTTTCATTGCCAACACTGGATGTGGTTCTGTTTGAAGCTGAATGTTTAGGCGCATTAAAGGACTGACAGAATTGCAAACGTATGGTGGACCTTAGATGAAGTAAATAAGAAAACAACTAAGTGAAGTCTGCCAGAGTCTGGGTAGGAATAGAGTAGAGACGATGTACACTCCTAGGGAACGTCCAGTGAGGTGGGACATCTAAAACAAATTTGCAAAAACCTTTTTGGATCCTAGCTCTGAACTGATTTTTAACTCATCTTTGGCATTGAAATGTAATAAAATCAGAATTTTGTTTAACCTCATATTATATTTAAAACTGACAGTTCACTTGGTCTTTGTGAAAATCGTCTTTGGTGGTATTTTTACTATCTTGTTGCCAGCTTATACTTCTTGTTGTGTCAGCATATAACAGTTTATGTTAATTTATATAGAGATGTGTTACACTTGCACTTTGCTGCTGCTAAAGCAATCAAGCACCATCTCTGTAGGTGGTTCAACTGAATGCCTGAGACATGTACATTAAATCAAGCTGTCAGATGTAATGGGGGTCTGTATATGTCACATAATTTCTCCAACATCAAACAGATGACTTCAGTTCTAGGCATAATAGCAGAGAACTACACAGTAATTATTAATACTCAGATAATACAAAGCACACAGCACTATGGTTAACTGCAAGAAGGGAAATCCACAACTAAGGACTTACGGCTGCTGAATGCCTGCTATTTCTTTACTGATTTCCAGTAGATAGAAAGTGAGACAATGATTCTTCCACACACACAAACATCTATTTCTTTTAAGGCTGAACATTTGTCAACAATAAAGTCCAGACATCAAGTGAAATTAAGTTGTTAGTACACAAGTCAAGTCACTGTTCTATTTCACTGTACCATCTGCATATATATTATTGTACCACATGCACTGGACACAAGTGCTCTTGTGTACCCAACTATGGTTTTTGGCAGATTGACAGAAGTAGTATATGGCTGTAGCTTTATATATATATATACTAAATATTTGTGATAATGCATGTGTTTATGCAGTATTTGTGAATCTTTGTTAACTATTGAAGTGAAGTAAAAAAAAAACTAAAACATATATTAGGTTTGGCTACAGACATGAATCTGGATCTATAGTGGGCTACCAGCACTCAATGGTTATTCTTAATAACAGTAAAAAAAAACAAACAACTACAACAGTGTTTTCTAAAACTGGAGGCCTGTGAATGATTTGGTAATTGTGTTAAATGCAAATGCTCTGATGTACCTCTGTACTGAGTTATGCCCAATTACTACACACATACTGAGCTCAATGTGATCTGCCGGTTGTGAACAGACTGTCAAACAAAGCAGTAATTCACAGTAATGATCCACTGCAATTACAAAATATTTCATTACATAAGATAAATGAGAGCTAACACCTCATGCTTTGGAGGGGTCACAACATGTTCTTCCTTATCTGTACATTTGTTTGATAAGGGTAAGAGTAAATTGAATTTTTGCACACTGATCGAAATGTTTCTCAGATGGAGAGGTGGTACACACAGAGTAAACTACACACAGCAGGGACTTGAATTTGCCTTTGATAACGCCTTCCTGTGACAGCTTGTTGATAGATGCACCCACAAGCAATAATGGTGCGCTCAGGTCACTCCCCTCTCCATCTCACCCTTTCATTCTCTCTCTTTTCAACTGAAGACACCAAGAAATCCCTCCATAGCTCTCTGTTACATGTCCCTATCGTAAATTTCTGTCATCGTTACATCGCAGAGCTGACGTCCTTTTATAGCAACACCAAGGACACTTTCTGCCGTTTATGGTTCTTCAAAGACACGGTACAGTATGAGTGCCAGTCAGTATCCCATGAAGGTGAGAGAAGACAGGGAAGCGATCGAGGCCAAGAAACATCCTGCCTTCTAACTACTCCCATTCAATGCAACTTTGACAGCTTTACAAAATAGTGCCAAAGTGTGCCCAAACAGTGCCAAGTGCACTCTTCTCTGTGTATTTTGAAAAGGCCACAACTGTCATATACAGCTCAATTTATGGACTAGTGACTGACATAAATCCCCACCTTAGAGTATGTAGCAAGTCTGGCTTGTCTCAGCCTGTCTCCTGTATACAGACTATTGTCTCTCCAACAGAGCCATACAAACGAAAGTGGAGGGTGCGACAAAGTGTGCATGTGTGTGTGTGTGTGCATCTGTAAATATTTGTGAGCAGCAAAAGACATAAAAGAAAAGAACAATGAGATGGTGTAACACATTCTGAATAAGGAGCCACATTCTTGATCACTCACTAGTTTCATCATGCAAAGTAGGCATTTTAACAGTGTTTACTTTCAGAGAGGGGACTGGTCTTGCTCACAGCTGCACACCAAATAAACAGTCTTAATTTATCAGAGACAAGATAATACACATCAAATCTGAACAAGTTACAGCTATTCAAGTCAAGTTCTTCTGGTTCATCCCTGGAAGACAGCAACCTTATGCAACACAGAGAATGTTTTTGTATGTTTGAATAGAAATGTGCATGTACTAAACACTTCACCATACACCCACACTCTCATGGCTGAACTTCCTCTGCCATGATGTCACAGTTTTGGTTCATTCTTTGCAGATGTGGGAACCAACCCTATTAAGCATTTGGGAAGCAATCAACACTGGCATTGTGGCAAACTGAAGTTACTAGCCATATAAAGACACAACTACCACAGCAGTAGGGGGTGAAGGTAGTCATACAGTAGTGGCATGGTGAAACAAACAATTCATGTATACAGTGCCAAGGATTCATTAGCTCTCCAAGACATCTGTTATGAGAACAGAGTCCTGCTAGCATGTTGTTATGGAGAAATACTTTGGTAACAGCCCACTCTCTAAGGTTTACAGTGTTTTGAAAGGTGACATTTCGAGCTTCAGGCATTGTTGCCTTGTTTGAGGCCTGCTGTGTATCACTGTGTGGTCAATGACTGCATGCCACATGGTCTCAAATTATTGCCCAATTAAGCCAGTGTACAAGAACATCCAATGGGAAGGATGACGACATTGCTGCTCACATTGTAAAAAAAATCCACTCACTGTCAGTTCTATGTACTTGGTTGTACATGGTTGCTTCAACCAAGTCCAACTTCAAAGATACTATGTTGGTTGGGTGTTGAGTCATCACCAAAGATCTGGAATTAAATTCGTTACTGATCTAACAATAAGTAAAGAATGCAATTTAATAATGATCCACTTCTAACATAAGTCACAACCACTGATTAATTCAATAACAATATAATCCAGATGATCATTCTATCCCAGATATAAAGATATGATGTTATACTGTAGTATGAAATGTAAGATATGGCTCTTTAGTTTGTTATCACTCTTAGTAGAGCTCTATCAGCATGAAATAACATTTTATTACCTCATATACTGGAGAAATTCTCCTCACCCAACATTCTTCTCCTCAAGTGCCTCTATTAACCATAGGTTATGCTATGATTTAGTCATTAGCCACAGTCCAACATAACCACTAGTTATATAAATTTATAATGCACACTGCATTACCAGTTGTATAAAAACCACTGTGTCCACAGACTTGAATTCTATGCCGCCCCCTCAATCTTCTCCCCTCTCTGCTGCTTGATGTGACTAGCTAAGTTGGTTTTAGGAGCCAGTTTGCTGACACAATACACCAAGCTGTCATGCTTATTAATGGACTTTTGTAATATTTATTCCCTGCATAGAAATGTTATATTATCCCAGGATAATAATTTTTTATGGGTGCCAACGTATTGAGCAAACGCTAATGTTAAGCAATAATAGCAAGATTTGCACACAGCAGAGGTGAGGGAGATCAAGGAAATGCAGACTGGTTTATCCAGGATCCTGGTCTTTGAAACAAACCAAGGCAGGTTCAGCACATGATGGAGGAGTTTATAACTGCTACACATTCATGTCATTATAGCATTCCTTTCATCGTGTCCTGTGAATTGTACATGCTCTTCTGTTGTAGCATGACCCCAACCCTCCCTTTAGGCAAAGGTGCAGGGAAACAGTCACAGCATGACTCATGCATATCCTCAACACAAGCTCATAAGCTGACAAAATGTGATAATGCAGCAGTGAATCAACAGGATTCCTGCACCCAAACAACATCTGGTTTGTGTGAGAAAATGCAAAGGAGACACTGATAAGGTAGAAGGAATAACACTAATTCAGTGTTCAATAAATATAACAGAGATCAGAACAAATCAAACTGTATTTCTATGGCACAATTTCACAAATCCCAAATTTGCCTCAAGGGAGTTTAAAACCTACACAGATACCCTCTATCCTTAGACCCCTAAATGAGATGAGAAAACTTTTGGCTTTCGGCTCATCCCCATGAGGGTTGCCCCAGTGCACCATGGTTCGCACATTTACTTGGCACAGTTTCACGCTGGATGCCCCTCGAGAGGCAACCCTCCCCTACTGTCACTGGGCTTGGGACCAGCTCTGGCACCAATGGCTTGTGCAGTCTCAGTGGCTGGGGTCTTGTGGGCAGTCTGGGGGTTCAGTGTCTTGTCCAGGGACAAGACAGGAGGAGATGGGTCACAAACTGCCAGTAGTTGTTGGTCTGCCAACTGAGCCACTGCATTGGATATCATATGTACAGAATAGCAGATTTATGTTATGGACAATCAGTGAGAGGGGAAGTGAGGCAAACTGTAGCCCTATTCTTTTATAACACATAATTGGTTTGTATTAGTTGTGAGGCGTTCGCAATTCTGTGCTTAAAATCTGGTATTTCCTTTGAAATCAGCATTTGCTTTGAGAGTAGAAGATAAGTATAAGGTACAGACCTGTAATTGTACCCTTAAGGGAACATAATTATCTCATTAGCACAGAGTCTGTTACCTTTTACGCTCCCTAGCTGCTTATATAAATTTTACTTTATCTCTTCACATAAAATGCCTCATAACGTGAACACTGTGGCAGAGGGTGTACAAAGAGTGAGAAAAGAGAGTGAGGTAGGATGACTGGATTGTGAAGAGGCCATATTAACCTCCCACGGGGCCCTGGCTCACAGGATCAAGTTTCAGACATTTACCAACAAAGCGTCCATGGAGGAAGTCTTGCGCCCCTCACAATAACAACACCTGGCCCTCCCCACACAGGAAACCTGAGGTCACTCCCCCCTTTCCAGGGAATGCAGACACACTCCTGCTGCCAGCCACGTGCCCTCGCAGACTATTGTAGAGTGGGCTGACTACCAGGGGAAAAGGCATGCAGACACAAAACAAACTAAAATGAACATGTGAATTATGAGAAAATATACAGGCAATGACATGAGATTTTCTCAAGATGTTTCACTCATACAGTTCAAAAGAGTTCGCGGGATTCGTGTGCCAGACTGCAAAGCAAAAGAGAGTTTTACCTTCCCTTTTTTGGTCTCACATGTGATGTGTCTTTAATCATTTTGAACAGCTAAAAACTGGATTGGTGTGCATGTTTTAATCCTGGTTGGAAGCACATGAATAACAAATTGAAAACAAGGTATGCATCTTGGAAAGTTCAGAATGTAAAAGAAACTGGGTTACCAAGGCGCGACAAAGAGAAAAGTAAGTGAATAAGCAGTTCATGATTAGGGGCACACCCCATATCTTTCAGAACACGTCTTGACCAAATGTGTTTGAAACAAGCAGAAGCAGCATTAGCACTCAGCACAAATACCTGCTCTTTAAATGGTGTCCGGTGCAGAATGTGACAGAAAGTTGAAATGGAAACAATACAAACTGTACCAACACAGAGGGACACAGAGCTATGTAATGGCAAAAGAGAACTATTTCAACACACAACATCTAAATTCTGTTCTCTAACCACCTGCAAACACTTGACCGCTAATTCTCCATCATTATCACTGGCCTGGTTTCAAATGATGCCAACCCATAAAACCAGCCACATCCAGTCCAAGTCCCACTGCAGTTTAGAGCTGGCCAGGACCCAACCACCATGCGGGGCTAACCTTTGGAAAACACTGAGACCTCTGAAGAATGTGACCATGGTCAGCGAAACAGAGAGGAACAGAGGAAGAGAAAGGAAGCAAACAAATACATTATACAGCCCGTGGGCTCTGTCAAGGCAAACTTCCCAGATGCTAAATGGGACACAATGTCTGGCGTTTGGCTGCTGCTGCTGCTGCTGGGATTATTTCTTGTTACTTGTTTCTTGTGAAAAACAGCTTGTGTAAAAATAACAGTGGTAAAAGCACAGCATGACAGCTTGGGAGACCAAATTCCTAAAAGGTGTAAATTCTCTAGTAACAGACAGGTGCTGGAGAGAAATCTGCTGTTGTGATTTGAGGATTTGTAGCCTCCAGTAATGGCTATGGCATACTGTGGGTGTAAGGAAGTAGACTGAAGTGAATCGTAGGCATTTATGAAAGTGACTGATAATTACTAAATGCCATTCCTGGTTGGTTAAAGTTAGTTGAAGCCCAAAACCTAGGTTTAAGAGGTTGTTTCTTCTATTGCTCCTTAAATTACTTTCAATGTTAAAAATGTGGTGGTACAAAAGCAAATTAAGACTAAATGTTACTGTGCAATTCAAACTGTTCCTGATGTGTGTCTGATTGCCAAGTCAAGTGACAGGTGGCAGAAAAAGTTATTCCAATGAGAATTAAGGTCAGACTAGACTAAAGACTGTTTAGATTGGTAGACTAGTCTGAAGCGCAACATCTTCATCCTATGTCTATTCAAAAGGATAAAAAAATACAGATGAAACATTTCCAGGAAAGTGCTGTTGAGCAATTATTCCCTTTTGGCAAGAGCCAACACCTTCCTTTCCCACTGTGCCCAGATAACGCAAGAGGTGATACATCAAACAGGCATCATGAGAGTGACACTATTACGCTACTATGATGTGATGGTGTATGTTCAAAACTAATCCAGAAGCTGCAGCGCAGACACACCCTTCACAGACGCTCATTGCTATATCCCACTTCCTGCTGCTGAAGAAAAGACAAGTTTAGCCTGAGGAACTTTGCTCTCTGAGGTCTTCAGACTGTGCTCAGCTGGGAGCTTCAACAGTTGTTCTTTAATCCTTCTTCCGCACAGTTCAGTGGGTCACACAACCCAATATAGTCTGTTCTTCTGCTGAGTGATTGTTGTTTATTTGCTTTTGCCCTGTGTTTGCACATTTTATTACAGATGGACATGAGTGCATGTGTAGGACTATGATTACAGAAACAGAGAAAAGAGCAGAAAACAAAAAGGCATAAACAAGAAAAAGAGAAAAACACACAGACAGACAATAACCAGACCCCCATCACTTCTCACAGGAAGTGGGTTTCTCATTTTACTTTGCAGGCTTCTCCCCAAGCAGCATGTTTGACTAAGGTGTGTCGCTAAATGAAGTAGTAGTGAGTAGTATAGTACAAATGATCTTACAATGTTACTTTGACAGATTATCATTTCTGTGAGACCATCCATACAACTACTGCTACAACTAATAGTTATTATTACAACAGTCATAACGCATCATAATTATTTTGTTGTTTGTGCTGATTTTGACAAACTGTGGCCCAAGGAAACACTTCTTCCACAAGGACTGTCATTAACATTAATTACAGATTGCTAGTATTGCTAGTAATTACAACGTTTCAAGTTAACAGACTACTTTGTCATTCATTTTCACTTGAAAACCTCATCCAGAATCTCTTAAAAGTACATTTTGGATACACTGGCCTAAAAATTAAACATCTTTACGAGTCTTTTCCCAATATTTTACGTGGAAGAGTGTTTTTATTGATTACTGAAGCCGAGGAAAAGGTGAACACCGAACACGCAGAAAAAGTCAGATATGTATTTTAAAAGAAAAAAAAGAGTCCTACCAGGAGTACTGTCTGAAGCCTGGAGGCACCTTCTGCAACTTGACAGTGGTAACCCGCCTCCCTCTCTCAGGACTGGGATCAGTTTGCAGGTCGCTACTCCAGCGGCTCAAGAGCGTCGCCCGCCAGCTGTAAAACTTTTTGCGTTTCTTTGCACTAGTCAAACGTGGGCGGCGAAGAGTGATGCAGCTTGCCGGCTACTTTTGTCCTACTACTGAGGAAGTTGCCAGTGAGTCACAAGATCCCGCCCCCCCCCCCAAAAAAACATTCCTCCCTTCCTCTCACCAACGACTTCAGACGAGCCCAGAGAGACGTCTAGGTGGAGGGTAGATCCCATCAGGGCGCAATATCCCAGAACTGTGGTGCAATTTATTACCAAGGTATTTTAATAGAATTATGTTTTATTGGATAACATGTGTACTGGATATTTCAGGCTTGCTTTTCACAAGGTTCCTGATTAAGGGGCGTGTGGACCACATTAGGTACTTCTGAAGTTCTTATTGATTTACAACTTTGCCAATCAACCAACGAATTAATCGACTAATTTAACTTATACATGATAGACAAAAAAACATGTTTTGTGATACATACACAAGTGAGTGAGATTCCTGTTTTTACAGATTGGTCTTGTTTTTTCCCTTGTTGTCAGACCTACAGCTGCATTAAAACAGTGGAAATGGTGCAAAGGTTTAGCTTTTTACATTTAATACATCCTGGAGTTTCACATGTGAGTCAGTAATGGTGGGTCATCTTGGTCTAAAAGCAACTAATAATGCACAAACATTTCCTGTATAGTTGGAATCTGTTCTATAAGCAGATGGCAGTAAAATATCTAAAACATATTTAGGGATTAGCTTTAGAATTGTAAATAAAGAAAATAAGGTGTAGTGTAGAGGCTGGGTGAGGGTTCAGCTCACAATCTGATTAAAGAGAAGTTATCTGAAGCTTGTAAAGAATTCTTAAGACTTTAAAATGTCCATTGTTCTATATGGACAGATACCCTTCCAAAACAAAGAACCAAGGAACTGAGGAGATCAGAAAGAAAATTAAAGTATTGCAAATACTTTTAAAAATGTAAGGTTCATGGGATTGTAGCCAACCTCTCTGGAGAGGATAGTGTGAATAGTAGACAAATAGCCAAGAACAACAACCAAAGAGATACAAGCTGTCCAAAGTCAAGGTACATCAGTCCCTGAATTGTTGCTTTTTTAAGAGGCAGTGGGCTCCATGGGGTAGTTCAATGTTAAGACAGCTGGACTGGAATTTGCTAAAATGCATATTTATTTATCTAATTTCCTTTTATAACTTTTGTTAGTTTGATGTTGTTTCATTGTGGGTCCTTTTTTGTGGAAGAGTATGAACAAATTCAACCAAGCCTGTATATGATGCTTCAGACATCAAACTCAAATTCTTGGAGTAATATTAAATATGTGTAGATATTTGGGCAATAAAAAGGTGAAACAGCAGCATGGTATGTGATATAAAATACCAAACTTTGATATAAAATAAGACTGATCAGCTTCACTAAAATTCCTTATGCCATTGCATCTTTCTGTATTGTGTAGATGCTTTGCTCTGACGTGACCTTTGTTGACTGTTATGTCAGGACATGACCAAACAGGGTAAAGACCACCACATGCAGCTGTTCAGTTTCACTTCTCCATTTCATAGTGTGGGTCAATTCTCTAGGCCTGATGTTTCATTTTTGTCATGTCTCAGCTGGCTGCCATGTTGACATACATGGAAGGAACCTAATATCTGATCATCTGAATCATTACTGTTAGTCAATGTGTGCCCACTGTATTGTTGACATATGTACCACCCTGTATGATAGATAGCATTGTTCTACTTGTTGTCATAGCAGGTTTCAGAATGGTTGCCAGTTACAGCTCATGAGCTGTAACTCAAACAAAATGACACTAGAACTTGACTGATAAGAAATGTTGTGGGCTGATACCAAAAGGAAATATTTAGTGGTGTTCTTTAAAAGGAAATTACATGAATTCACTGTTCCCAAACTAACTCATGGAAACTAATTCTATCATGCAACAGTGTGACATTTTGGGATATAAATTATCCACTTTCTGTTGGAGATTAGGTGAAAAGATTAATACCAGGCTGTAATACAATCCAGCTAGTGGCCAGCAGAAAGCACAAAGCATGGAAAGGCTATCCAGCTAGCTTGGTTCAGTCCAAAGTCTGCTTACTTTGAAAGTTCACAAATTAAGATATTATATCTTGTTTGCGAAATCTGTACAAAATAATTTATTTGCCTATGGTCACAGAGGAAATTGACTGATTCATACTATACTTGTGAGTATTTGTGTTATGTTTTTGGAAACTCGGAAGCAGCTGCAAAATTTTACACATAAAACACGGATGTTTTTCCATAACTGCACAAACATGTGACTCTTGTGTTTCATGGTCCTGTGATAACTGAAGGAATGTAATCTAGTTTGACCCTTTAATTCCCCATAACCCCCTAATTATAAATTCTAATTTTACACTGTGAGGTGTGGTCCTCTCAGACAGCTTGCAACAAATTAAAGGATAGATGGCTGTCAATTCATCATGGGAAAAATGACCTGGTAAGTCCCTCTCTGTTAGTTTCTTTGTCAAAATCTTCTGAACAGTTGTTCTTTTCACCTTTTTAACCATTTTATTTGTAAAAAAAATAGGCTCAAGAAAGCTGGTCAGTTTTTTTTGCTAGGACCCAGGGAAGATTTTTCCCTTCAGATTGCAAAACTCATCTGTATATCCATCCATTATCCTAACCGCTTGTCCTCTTAAGGGTTGCAGGAGTGCTGGAGCCATTCCAGCTGTCATTGGGCAAGAGGTGGGGTACACCTCTTGCTCGAAAGGTCGCCGTTCTATCACAGGGATGACATATAGAGGCAAACAACCACTCACACTCACGTTCACACCTATGAGCAATTTAGAGTCACCAATTAACCTAACGTGCATGTCTTCAGATGGTGAGAGCACGCCGGAGTACCCTGAGAGAACCCACACTGACACAGGGAGAACATGCAAACTCCACACAGAAAGGCACCCGGCAAACCTGTGGATTCAAACCCCAATCCTTCTCGCTGTGAGGCGACAGTGCTGACCCCTTTTTACAGAGCACATTATATGAAACCCATCCACCTCTCAGCACCTCACTGCTGTTATTGTCTCGAGTATAAAACAGGTCATGTTACAAAATACTCAAAGCAGGGAAAATAAGTACCTTATTGGCACTTAATTGCAGACCATTTTTGTTTTACAAGAGTTTGTGGTTAAGGGACTATAGGGAGAATCCCACCCAGGAGTGCACCTACTGTATGGCAGAGGACTGGCCATCAAGAAGTAGAGGAGAATATTTAGAGGTAAGGCTGGGAGTGGGAGTGTCCAATAATCATTTAGAATTAAGACAGTTTACTTAAATAAAAGTAGCAAGACTACAGTGTAAAATACTATACTTAAAGTAAACGTTCTGCATTCCAAAGTCAACATTTCTTTTGAACCATCTCTGATTTAAAATTTAAAAAAACTTAAAGTACTCATGCTGCAGAGTGAGTGTTATTTACATTTAATTATCTAAGAAGTTTAGAGGGGGAAACATTCTTTGGTGGAACTATCAGCATCACACACATACCCACAATGAGACAAAAGGTTGGGAATCCCTGACATAATCTTTGAAAATGTATCATGTTTCTTTCTTTAATCTAAAAAGTAACTTATCTGTCAAACAATGAGTAAATACTACAATATTTCCTTCTGACATGTAGTGTGTACAGTACAAGTATGAAGTTGCAGAAACTGAAATGAGTAAAGTAATACAGAGGCAGTAGAAGTACACAAAGTACAAGTAAAAGTTCAAGTCGTTGTCTAAAAGTAGTCAGCCACAAGTAGAAGTACCATTTCAAATTCTTTACTCAAACTGAAGTAGTAAGTATATTATGTAATTAAATAAAGTAAAAAAGTACAAGTGCTCCACTAACAAAACGTAAATGTATTTTAAACAGTATTGAATGTGATGCTGTTGAAAGCATGAATGTTCAAGTTCAGAAGTCACAGATCTTTGTTGTTCTCAGCAGCTGGTATTGGTGAAGCTGATTTAACCACTTTGTTTACTGACAGGTGGTTAATATATGATAATACTGCATAATGTATTAGTTGAGCATATTGAATCTGCATTCAGTGTCTCCCCTGACCATGGTTGGTCAGGGGAGACATACCAAACCCCTGAGCTCACCCCAAGTGCTGCAGTCTTACAGCATGTCAGCAGTGTTATTTTTACAGGGTCATATTAGAAAATCAAATGGCTGTGCATCTGCTCCACAAGGGCATTCCTCCATTGCTGACCCTGAACAAACCCACAACCTCTTGTCTTCTTGGTCTTGCATCAGCTTGTTACAATCCCCTGATTTCCAAAGTAGTATTTACCCCTGCTGTGGCTCACCAGGTATTTTACTTGTAATGATAAATACTCACATGAATTAAACAGCACGGAGCCCAGTAAGTCAGTACGCAGACATTTAACCCGTAAATCCTGGCTGCCATCTGTGTTTGCGTAGTTAAACACATGTTAGTGGGTGAGTGGATCAGGCGGGCCTTGGGCTGAAATCTTCACAGGAATCAGGGTCATTAGCCATCAGACTGATAAACAAACCAGTGACATAATGTGGAAATACTGATCCCATTCATAGGTCTCATCGCCCACAAAACAGTCTGCATGCCGGACAAATCTCACACATATAAAACAAATTCCTTGCGGTGGGAAGGTGGGGGTGGGGGGTGCTGCCATCAGGGGAAAATAGCTGTGTAGTGGAATATTGCTATCTGTCCCACTGGCTTCTTCTTCGCATCACAAACAGTTGGGAGTCTGGGAGAGATTAAGGAACTGGTGCCATTGCGGCTTTGTCTTTGTCTCTTCTCTCCTCAAAATGTCATATCAGGAAGTGGATAGTCTTTTTTCCCCAGGGTGTGAGTGAGAGTGGTGACCCGCTCAACTTTCTGATGCACTTTTTTCTCTAAAAATGGAGAGAAAATCTGCACAGAGCCCTTCATACTATATGTATATTACTTTGTGAGCAAAAATCATAGGCTTGAAGTTCCACCTGTGGGATACCAACAAAATAATGACAGTTCAAATGTGATGGTTGCAGTTTATTTCATGCTGGAGAGAAATACTGCTGAGTTTTTGTGTAATCTCTTTTACGTCTATTGGCCTGGACATAAATTTAAACAGGGGTCTGGAACCCGAGCGGAAACATGCAGTAAATGTCTGTGTTGGAAAAACATAAACTTGTTACCGATTAGTATTAACTGTGCACTCTGGCAAATACAGGCCCTCATTATAATGACCAGCATAATTTGGTGTATCAACAGTGCAGCCAAAACATTTTAAGTCAGACCTCACTTGTTTTAGGTTTTACTTGTGCCAAGCGTGGCTTGTATACAGCTTGAGAATGGCAGATACCTATTACATTGGTCTTCTAGTTGGATAAATATGATTAATCCCATTTCCTATTGCCAGTAAGCTGTATTTTGGGTTAGAGGTCTTCAATATTTAAAGCCACATGAAATATAACAGGGATTTAAACTCAAGTGATGTTAAGTTGTTAGATAAGATTATAAGGTAAGTGTGTAGTTAAGTAGTTGACATTGTATTGCTTCCATCAATTCATTATTTTCTACATGATTTATTGACAAAACACTAAAGGTGGAAAAATGGAATGTAGAACACAACAAAAATGTGAAAAACATATTCACATGCAGTAGATTGGCTCTTGTGAATACTGCACACTGGTCAGCCACAATATTAACAAAACTTGGTGGTTTTAATGTTTTGGTGGACAGGAGTCAGCATGGGAGAACTTAACTACAGATCGGTCAGAGTGTCCATGCTGATCCCTGTCCACCACAACATAAAAACCACCAAGTGGATTCAGTGTTATGGTTGATCAGTGTATATGACACAGGTGGATTAATGTTACTGATAAATTAACAGCTAAGAAACATTTTAATGCTGTAGCTGTACAGTATTATTTATAAGCTGTAGCCCCAAATCACAAATTTGCCTTAGGGGGCTTTACAACCTCTACAACATACAACAACGGGATGTTGTAGAGGTTGTGGATGTTAGACACGCAAACGTGATAATGAAAAACTCACCTGCTGAAATAATTTAACTACATTATATATTGTAGGGCAATGTGGTCTATAACAATTCTTCATATGTTCTGCAAACTAACCAGTATCGATAGCTGTTGAATAAATAAATACAACTATATAGTATATACAGATAAATAAAATACAAGTACATGCAGGCTACCTCAACACTGTAGCCTATTTTAAGTACTATACTGTGAGGTATGTGCTTTGTAACTCTCCACCAGTGCTTCTATGCTGCTACTGTACAGGCGGATTACACAGTCTAATGCTCAGTTTGATATGAGGCTACAGGAGAGTTCAACGGGGTTATTACTCTCATCACAAAACATAGACTTTTCAAAATCTGGCCCACAGTGCCCCTGAGAGGTTTTTACGTGCTCCTACAACCTGCAGAAAAAAAATCGAAAGCATTTTATTTTGTTAACATAATGTCTTATAATGCGTTTGTTTAATTTTAAACAATATCTACTATTAATAATATTATTAATTTATAATAAAATATAATTAAATATTACAATTTGTAACACCAGCGATGTGTTTACTGTTTAGTGCGCGTTGTGAATCTGCGGTAGTGAAATGAAAATAACTGCGCACGCACCAGGCAGGAACCCACGTGTGTCAGCTAGCAGGGAAGCACCAGACCTGAAGCAGCAAGGAGGCTTCACTGCATCTAGATCCTATAAAGTTGTACTCATCTTGACTGAGTTCATTGTTTTATTTGTGTCGCACCGAAACATTTTCCCAACATGTCTTCGTTCAGGAAAGCGCTGAAATCCCGACAGAGAAACCACCATGAAAGATCCCAGGTGAGCATTTCTCTTTTTTATTTGCTAGCTTGTTAGCTTGTTATCAGCCAGCTGATATGCTTCAACAGGCATTGGAGATGTGCTAATGTCCACACATTAGCACCAAGCTCATAAGTGTGATGTTACACACAAACCGTAATAAATACTAATATTTATAGTGTTTAGCTTGTTTTAACTGTATCATTCTGGTCGATCAGCCTGGTTTCAGGAAACATTTGGGGTTGCTGGAGAAGAAGAAAGACTACAAACTCCGTGCAGAGTGAGTTAATAATAACTGGATCAGGTTTCAGCCCGTTTTATTCTTCCAGGCTTTACATTCAGAAATGAATAAAGAATAAGTCATGATCTAATTTTGTATCTCTGTTTTAATAGTGACTACCACAAGAAACAAAACACTATTGCTGCTCTGCAAAAGAAAGCTCTGGAGAAAAACCCAGATGAGTTTTACTTCAACATGATCAGCTCTCAGCTGCAGGTAAGATCAGTATCACAATCAAGATAACTTCATTCAAACAACAGAGCAGAGACAAAAATCAGTCATGAATGGATTAAATTTTTATTTTCAGCATTCAAATAGCTTTATTAATGTCAGGAGGATATTGTTTGCTCTCTGCCCAAAAGAGCAGAAAAGGAGAACCAACAGATGTAAATACAAATATCATTGAGTTGAGTTAATAAAATGTAAAATTATCATGATCATAATGATGATGATGATGGACAAAATGTTGGAAGCTAACATTGTGGTGTTATTTTTATGACATATTGACAGGATGGTGTTCATGTAGCAAAAAAATCAAAGGAGGAAGTGGAGGTGACAGAGGAGCAGAAGAAAGTGATGAGAACTCAGGATATCAAATATGTCGAGATGAAAAGGGTTGCAGAAGCCAAGGTAAGTTTATTTCACTTGTTGTAGCTCATGCATAAAGAGCCTGACTTATCTTAAGAAATGTTAAATCTAGATAGAAAAAACACATTTAAAACTAACTCTGATAGCTTAATAATATTAATAATCGGCTATCTTTCATATTGTGGAAAAGATCACTGGTGCATAATTGAGCTCCTGAGCTCTAATCTGGTCAGATATACACATCTCCTGGCCTTCAAATAAATGTTGTGTCGTGATACACGTCAAGATTGATTACTTGATCGATGCTCCTGGAATTAAACCCTTCCATCTATATAGATGTGATTATTTTGCAGGACTGTGTAATCAGTTTACAAATTGTCAGAATAAATAATCAGTCTAACAAAGGTTAAGCTGTGAAATCAGTTTGGCAACATCATCAAGATCTGAGAAGTAATAAGGAATTGCAGCAAAGACCGAACTAGAGCTTGATGTAATTTGAGAACAATGTGTCTCTTTTCAGCTGTAAATTGTCCTAACAATTAACAATCTATAGGATCTGTATCAAATTCTTTTTATAGGTTTATATTTACCTCTGGCCATTATATTGGGTATTGATTAATCTCCTCAAGTATTGACCTCAAAAATGTTGCATTGTCAGGGTCACATGTAGATAGCACCATTTTTTAACTTAGATTATTAGTTTAGAGGAGATACCAAAGGCTGAAACTGGTGTAAAGAGTTCCCACCATAGCATAGGGCACAGGGCTTTCGTTGCCTCTTGTTATTTTTGTGTGTTTATCATTCTCTTTCAGAAAATTGAGAGGCTGAAAGGAGAGCTCCATCTTCTGGACGCAGACAGCAAACAGAAAAACAATCACATATTTTATGTGGATTCCAAGAAGGAAGGTAAATATAAATGTCAGTCAGATAATAATGTAGAGTGTTGTTAATAAGAAGAGACAACATTGGGAAACAATGTATGATGTGCACAGATGCTTCCCTGCTTCTAGGGTTTTAATATTTTTACTTCTCTGTGTCTCTTCAGTGCAGTCATTTGACCTGGTGAAACAGCTAAACACAGCTCCTGAGCTTGTGGACAGAGTGTACAACAGACCAACTCTGAAAACGCTGGAGACTGAGAGCATCAAGGGAGCTGTCGAGCCTCACAGTGTGAAGGTCTGTGTTTGTAGTGACTGTCGATCCCCTCTGTTTGTTTAGTTTTGATCTGTTTAGTCTAGTCTGTTCTGGACCCCAAATTTAGATTATTCAGAAATGAACTGTTCATTCAAAGTAAGGTAGCTTTTAATGTTTTGGAGTTCAACCCACTAATGGCTTCGTGTTTATTCACTGTACCTGTAGAAGCTGGCCAGACAAAGAAAGCACCAGTATAAGATCCTTTCCCAGAGGATTGACAGAGAAAAGAAAATGTTTGTGATCAGCCAGAAGATCCAAACCCGCAAGGACTTACAGGTGAGGGGGGGGGAGTAGGATCTTAATAGCCATAAACTATTTGGTTTCCGTTTCACGCGGCTGTCTTCATTGCAGTGTTTTTGTTTGCTCTCTGCTCCAGGATAAGACCAAGAAAGTGAAGGTAAAAAAGGAGACACCTAATGCTGCAGCTATCTACAAGTTTGAGGCCAAGAGGAAACGCTGAGAGGGAACTGTGGGGAACAAAATCATGACTTTTGCAAACTGGCAAAATAATGGACTTCTACACTGTGGAACTGCCCAGCTCTGGTCACAGCAGAGACAAAGGATAACAATTTTCTTTCCCTCAATATTGTTGCAGCTGTTCGGTTTTGTATATATTTAAGACTTATAGTTTCTTTCAAATAAATATCAGAACATTAACTAATGTTTTTTATACTTATACAAGGTTGACCAATTTTTGAGATGGTAGTTTGTGGATTTTTACATGTTCATGGGTTTTTGTGGAGTGGAGAGAGACAGGGGAATGATCTGTGAAGAAGACACTGTGCTGAATTTGAATTCCAGATAAGGTATGTGATATACACTACTCACAAAAAGTTTGGGATATTCAGCTTTCGGGTGAAATTTCACGATGAACCTAAAATGCACTATAACCTTTACAGGTGAACTTAATGTGACCTTCCCTAAACTTTTGAATGCACATGTCC
>JAUMHL010000009.1:7041973-7053468 GCA_032362345.1 Sandelia bainsii | reverse complement strand
AAGTGGGACTGTTGGGTTTTCTATATAGTTCTGTATATATACTTATATTTTACAAGGTTCTTAACCTTGCTATGTAATGTATGTAGTGCCTTGAGATGATTTTTGTTATGATTTGGCGCTATACAAATAAAGATGAATTGAATTGAACTAGTTACTAGCAGTAAAAAAGAAAATGTTGGGGGCAACACAACACTGAAATCAGACATTTTAAAATTAGAATAGACAGCAGTGAATCCAACTTTATCCACTTCATGTTATGACAGGTTAGTCCACAATAACAGATAATTTATTTCTTGATGATATGTTGTGTTAAGAATTAAAAATCAGGATCTGCAAAGTAGTAAGTGAAATAGAAACAGCAGCGGCAGTAGCCCAACCTGCAGGCACAAGATCTTCAGCCTGAAGAGAAGAAAAAAGATTTTGATTATTTTTGTCCAGGTTTAGAGATATGCATCCCTCCCTGTGGGATTAGCTGCCCCCCAAGTGAACAATATCTCCTTTTTTTGCTGCTTGCAATATTTCCTTCAAACAAAATATCTCCTTTTTTCCAGTCAATCTGCAAGTTAATCTATAGTAGATACAGACCCAATGGTAAACAGTTTTAAATGAAACCACTTTCTATTGGAATATATCCCCATGGAAACTGATGACAGTATGTTCTGTGCATTATTGACAGTGATAGGATGTGTAATATGTAATATATTTGTAATATTTGTAATTTTTTGTAACTTACCTCAACTATACTGGTCAGATTGCAGAAACCTCAGAGACATTTATCTAAAAATCTGTGCAAATAAAACTATTTGTAGCCAATTATTTATTTTGTGGTTATGTTTTCTTTATTATTAGATGATACAGAGTACAAAGTAGTCACATATCACCACACCTCCCTACATGGCTTTAACTTGGCACTTGAACCACAAGTGCTACACCTTATTCACAAACACAGCTCTGCCATACTCCAAAGCTGGCTTACAGGGCCGAGGTTAAGGATGGTTAAGGACAGTGCTAATCGATCCTCCAATTATGGAGAGCTGGAGAGCAAGATGTGGGGAGAAGAGAGAGGTAGCCTGGGGTTTGAGTGTTGGGAGGGTGTCTCAGAATGCGAGGGCTGGGGGGATGAGAGGTAGTCTTTATCTTCGGATCCCTCTCTCCTTTAACTTGACGCTGGGTGTCATGGGGCTTTTGAAGTATAGTGGATAGAGAGGAGGGACAGAAAAGGAGGAGGAAGGGGGGAAGGGTAGGGGGTGGCTGGTGTGCAGGCAGGGTCTCTCTCCATGCCAAGGGGAAGACATCTGAAGGAAAATCTTTACAGCCTTGACAGTGCCCCTGACTTGCGTGTGTTTTTTTTTGTGCATTTGTGTGTGAATGTTTGGATATGTGTGCGTATTGTAGCATGTTTGTGTGTGTGCTGTATGTGTGTGTGTGCACATGTGTGCTCGAGTTGAATTTCTGGCTCATGCAATGAGGTGGGGATCACAGAGCCCCTTTTTAAATTGCTGCTAATGAGCGCTGGCTGTCGAGAGGTACTCGAATTGATTAAATTTGCATGGGAGCCTAAATCATGACGGGGGCCTCACACTTGTGCCCCCCACCTCTAGGTGCACAGACACACACACACACACATACACAGCACCCCTTGTACTCTGCCTCCCACCTCCACATCAGACCTACAGGGGGTATCTCTCTGCAGGAGAGAGGGACAGGATAGACCAGGGGGAGGGTGTGTATGTTCGTGTGGAGTTGAACAGGGCACGGAGCGCACCCATCTGCCCCAGTATTACTGTCAGTCCATCATTCAGGGAATGCCAGGCACGCGCCTCGGGGACGTGTTCATTACACTTTAACTACCGGATCTGTCCTTGTCTCACAGCCTCCCTGTGTCATTGTCTGCCTGAGATTGCATGTGTGTGTATATTTATGCATGTGTCTGCTTGCATCACAATTGAATGCACCCAGTTCATGCGCATGGGGTGGGGGAGTTGTGTGTTTTGAAATTGAGCGATATTTTCACAATACACATACTGGATACTGTGCTTGGCCTTGATTCTGTAGGTGTGATTTATTTTAAACTTACTTCAATTAGTTTTCTCTTCTGTCATGATCTTTCTAACTTCATTAAAATAGTCTCCGTATGCTAATCTCTTAATCTCTACTTCTACCTCTAACACAAATACACGCTTGCCGTGCACTTTGTCTCTCAAATTTGTGCTGCCTCTCTAACAGTGAGGTATTTGAATGAGTGTGCACATAAGTGTGTGTGTGCAATGGTGAGGGACAGTGCTTGTGCGTGGTTAGCTTTGGTGATTGCAGTAATCAGATGGGGGTGTTAATCAGAGTTTGTTCGTCAGTGGCCTGATGAGGGGCGATGAGGGCCGCTGATTGTAATGTGATGCTTCGAGCGGTCTCTGACGACTACAGAGACAAACTGCCAAGAGAATCATTATCATACCGTACACTTTCTTCCACTTTTGGAATGCCACAACAGACAGCGAAAGTGTAAACAAACAAGCAGAACACCACACTTCTTTATGCATGGAACTATGTCACTGGGAAGATGCAGACTCAATTATAATAATGCAGGATATCTTCATTCCAGTGGACACAATGAAACACTGTGACACAATAGGTTATATATCACTATTTAGGTGTCAGTGTCCCCCCTATTGAATAACTAGAGCAGGGGGAAGGGATGAGTTGGAGTTGGAGGGGAGAAAAGATGTAGTTGAGGGAAAGGTTGGGGGTGGGGAGGTAACTGTGACCCCACAGTTTATAGTCCTGTCTTGTTACAAACAACCTCATATCAGATCTTTTTTCCCCTTTTTTTGCATGGGGGGTGGCAAGCACTGACGCTATTATGGCTGCCTCATCAGCCAAGTCCCTACAAGGGCTGATACAAATTAATTAACCTAATTAGGGGCTGTGATTGCGGGTGTGATTACAGGGGCTGGAAGGGGAGGGATGGAGGGATGAGGCAGAGAGGGATTGTTCATGGAGGTGGGGGTGCCCTGGCAGCCTGGGCCCAGGCAATGATGAGCCGGGAGGTGTGGGAGAGGAGCCAAGACGCTCTGCATGGCTAATAAGGAGAGCCAGCTACCTTCAGCCTTTCCCTCCCCTTTCTGTTTGCAATTCTCCACCTTTCATTTACTACTGTTTTGTTTTGTTTTTTTATTTCACTACTCCTTTGACTTCCTCCTTTGTTTAGGAGCAGTTTCATTTCCTGCTCTGTTCTTTACTATTTCTCAATCTCTGATGTGTTTTCAGTTTTGTCTTTGTGCTGTCAGTGTTGTTTCTGTAGTGATCACTCTGAGTAAGGCTACACAATCTAATGCACCTGTTGCAGCACAAGAATATATTATATTATACGGCCTTTTCCAATTAGAAGGTCAGTGCCATTGGTCAATCTGATCCAGATACTCGATCTTCATCTAGATTTATCATTGTTATTCAAGACCTTTTTGGCTAAGTTCACAGTTTACAGTTTTTTTCCATAAGATAAGGGTTTCAGATTCCTCTACAAAGCTGTAGTCTGCCTTTTAGTTGATGTTTTGTAGTATCATGCTGCGTAGCGTGCAACGCAGAACTGCCTATTGTTCGCTTTAACTGTATGCTCCACAAGAAACAGAAGTACCCTGTGGGAACACACACAGTCACACAATTTCTCATCCTTTCGTATGCACAACCAATCGCAACTCAACACACAGACGCACACAGTACACTCAGACTCTCTTAGCCTCCCTCTCTCACACACAGCCACACAGGCACACTCCAGAGGAGCAATATTTAAATCTCCTTCTATTTGTATTGGAAACAGAACAAAGATATTCTTCAGACCGAAGCAAAATGTGTTTTCTTGCAGGCATCAGCAATTCTAATGTTTCTAATGAGTTGGAGAAGGGTAGGCGCGACTGGAAGCCGTTAGGTATCTGTAAATAAGAAAAGAAAAGAAAAGAAAAGAAAAGAAGTTCCTCAGAAGTGCAGTTTTGGGTCTTCAACAATCCTGAACCCATGCCTGATTGCAATGTCACCTTTGAATATTGCTGCTGTATCTGTGCCATACTAAGCACGTGGTGCATTGTGGCATTTGATTTCCAAGATTGTGCCTTAGGCTGCCTCTCCTGTTCTCTCTATCTCTCCTTTCTCTTCTTCTTGCTCACCCTGCCTCTCACGTTCTGTCTCTGCCTCTGTATCAGTTGCAGGGATGTGATTAGAAAGCCACTAGCAGACAGTGATAGGGAGGTGTTCATATCACCATTCTAATCTGGAGCCCCAGGAAAAAAAAGGCCCCTTCTGTTTTCGTCTTCCAAGGATTCTGCATTGTAAATGGCTGCAAGGCTCCTAGTGGAAACATGTGAATAGGCTTCTTCATCAAACATAAAGGTTAAAATAACCACAAAAAAAAATTAAATGAATAGTTCACCTACAGTCTGCACCTGGTTAGTGTAGCTTGGCATGAAGAGTGGAAAAAAGCTAGCTTGGCTCTGTCTGAAGGGGAGAAGAGAAATCTGCCAACCAACATATTTAGATCGATAAGATCGATAATTTCATATATTAATTTATTAGCATAATAAAAATGTGTTTATTAGTGAGCAGTGCGTACCTTTAGACAGTGCTAGGTCAGCTGTGTCTTGTTCAGGATATGAGAAAAGTATTAATCTACTCTTCAAGAAAAGGATACTTCTCAGACTATTTCCTTAATGGATAGAGATTGATTGTGAACAACATGAACATAATTCATTGTTATCAGGTTTGACTGGTTACTGTGCCATAATTTTACAACCTCTGAGGTCACATTTTGTTTATTTTAACTTTACCCCCTCCCTCTGAACCTTTGATATTATTGTTATTCCTACTGGGGTTTGCTCATGCTCCTGTGCACTACAGTGAAATGTATGTAATGTACTTGTCATTACATGTCCCACACTTGCTATACAACGGGTATAAGTTCTATAAGCTTTTACACTCAACACCTTGGTGTTAGTTATATCTTTCCAGGGAAAATCATCTAGCTCACATGAAGTGAAATAAACACTAGTAAAAGAAACTTTTTTGTTTGTTGGATTTAATAGACAAATAATTAGCATGAATTGCTACAGCCACATGACTGAACATAAGAAATTCCCCCTTCACACACTGTTATGTTGTTTTGTTTTGTCTTAATGAGGTGTTATGAATGTTGATTTAGTTAAACTCTTTGTATTTATTATATGTTTTATTAGATCATTTAAATTCCTGCACTTGTGAAACATTTGTATTCCATATGCATCACATGAGGAGAGAGGCATCACAAGATGGGTGACGCTCACGTTGAGGAGGTGTGTGCGTGTTTGTGTGTATATGTGTGTTGAGGGAGAGGGGCCCAAGCGATTACTCAGGCCTTTGAGAAGTCCCTGTCTCTTAGCTCCAGAACTCTTGCTGCACTGATAAGCATGATCCCTGTCAGAGGGAAGGTAAATACGGCACTTAAGGATTCCTCTCTCATTTTGTAGTCACACTTACACTTTAATTAAAGCCAGAGAGAGAGAAAAAGAGAGTGAGAGAGAACGATAGCCCTGCAATGAGCCGATGCTATCAGAGGCCAGGCAGGTAGAACCACTGGGAGATGAAGGGCCGAGATCTGGCCTCCGACCAGTGTGTGAAAAAGACAAAACAATGCAGTACATGTTTAAGCGTGTGTGTGTGCTCACATATATGCACACCCTGAAAAAATGTTTGTGTGTGTGTGCGAGACTCTTTACGTTGTTCTCCCAGCTAAACAGCTGTAGCAAGGCTGCTATCAGATATTTATAAGCGGCTCATGAATATGGATGGGTGGCGAGATGGGACTGATGTTTGTCCTCTAAGAGAGGATGAAAGGAGAATGTGTTCCCTTCCCTGAGAGACCCAGTCAGGGCCGCTCACAGAGCAGAGGATGGAAGCACTGTATTGGGAGTAGGCTTACATTGGGGATTGGGGTGGGTGCCGGTGGTTCAGGGCAGATGGTAAAATTTAATGAAATGTGATTCTGATACTCAAGGCAAATCATTTCCCTTATGAGCTTCTAAATGTAAAACTTGTAGTGGAGTATTAACACTGTCATCAATGTAACTGTAGGTTCTTACTATTGCCCTCCCACATTATTCATTCAAGATATTCACTGCTTTTTGAATTCTGTTAACATTGCGTTGTTAATCATGAAATAAGATTGTCTGATTATAAAAAAGAAATGTGTCAGCATTGTTGATCAGTACTAATACTTAATCATATAGCTAATATGTTTCAGTTTCATAGTCAATTTTCTGTTCTTTTGATTGTGTCTCCATTTTTAAGATTAGTTAAAGAATAAAACATGCCTTCTACCATTCTAACTACAATCACATCCTCCTTGCCGAACTTGTATTTTTCAGCCCTCAAAGAAAAAAAAATCAAATTTCTTTGCCATTGTCACAGTGAATAATAAATGTCCTTGTCCATGGTGGTCACTCTGATTCCTAGCAGCAAACATTTGGTCAGGGATGTGCACAACAGGCCTATGTCTGCATAGTAGAGGTCACCATATTGAGAGACAGGATCAGAGGACGGCAAGCATGGGGGTGAGCACCAGCACTGTACTACAATGTACCTTTCAATGCTAATCACTGAGTCATCTATCAGAGCTAATACATGAGCGCTAAGCAACTTGTACATGCATTAGACCTCCCCAATTACCATAATGGGTTGGTTTTTAATATGGCTAATAGGCTGGCACGACCTTGCCCATTCTTTCAGCAGGTACATGCACACAGCCGATGTAAAATGGACATATTTAGAGACTAAATGACCATTAGGGACTTTTATCTGTTATAGGTTCATAGTTATGCATCTAAAAGAGAAAGATAGATGGATGGACAGATGGATAGATGACAAACAGGAACATTTGTGGGTGAAAGTCAATAAAATGAAAAGACAAATAGCTGAAATGATTATGTATGCAAAAGAAAATGGATTTTATTGTTGGTTTTGCTCTTTGGGAGCACAAAACACAAAATGGCTATTTTATAGGGCAGCATTTTGACCAGGCAGCCTTCTTCATGTCTGAATGTGCTGGTGTAGGAGTGCCCTGTGGGCACTGCTGTGAAGTGCGTCAGTGTAGGCGCAATGTGGTACCGGGAGGGCGGATGGGTAGAGAGAAGAAGGGGCAGAATTTGAAAAATGTGCCCCCGCAAAACCATGAGGGGGGGTAACATTTTGGTTTTCTCTGAGTCTTTGTGGTAGTGAACAAATGATCCCAGGAGTTGGACAATAATGTTTTTATGGGACTCTAAATGTTGAGCTCAACAAGGTCATTGTGGGAGTGTAATGATCAACACGTGGCCAGGCTTGAACTCCACCAGCCTCGCAGTTGGTCTGGGGGCCAGAGGGAGAGAGGGAGAGAGGAGGAGAGCAGGGACTCACCCCTCTGGGTTTCTCCAACAATCCTGCACTTTGTTCTTATGGGAGACAAGAGCCACACAGATCATAAACTACCTAGATGGCAAACTAGACCAGACCAGGCCAGACTGGGTCTTGTAAACTGTGCCAAAGAGATAATGTTTCCCTGCAGCTAATCTGTGCCTGGATGCCCACGCCCTGGCATCTAGTGAACAATAACCCCTTCCTGCTTCAAACAAGAATCCTTTCTTGGTCTCTCTTGGGACATGCTGGACTTTTACTGTCTCTTGCACTCCTGTGTGTGGGTCAGAACTGAATGATTTATCTCTTTGTTAGTCAGGATAAAACACTTCACTGTTGTCTTGTTGTCCACTTTACTGTCACTAATAAAAGGAGGAGATGGAACCTGTGTGTACTACTGGAAATTGTACATACATAATGGTATCAAACTGAATTTTTTTTAAATTTGTCACTGAAAATGTTTAAGATGTACCATCAAAGATACTACAGTGTGTGTATGTGTGTAAGATTTTTTATAAATATGCTTTGTTCCAGTGTGTATGACATTTTTAGATATGCTCATATGAGTATTTCACTGTTGCTTCTTCCAATGTATTTGAACATACCTACAGGTCCGTGTCATCTAACAAATTTCATTTATCTATTATTAATGAATGTTTGTTATTTATATTTAAAATATGTTTGTTTAAGAACTGACTTCAGATGACAGATGTTTAACTGGACGGAGTTCTGTCTCTCCTTCCTTTGTCTCATAGCCATAACAGTCACATGGTAAATAGATGGACCAACGGTGTGCGTGTGGTCCTCTGAGGCCCCAGCTTCAGTGTCCCCTGTGTGAAGCCGTATGTCTGCTGTTAAGGGGCTGGAGCGCCAGACAGATAATCAATAGATCAATCATAACATTTCCACTTCTAATCAATTACACCCTGAGTTCCTATCCATCTTTGTTGCTTTGCTTCAATAGATTTTTAAAGCTGTTTTAAAGGTACCATGAAAAATTTGTGTGACAAAGAAACCATCAGCACAGTGAAAACTACAGCTATATTTACAGAGGGGACTGACTAAAAGTCAAAGAAGAATGAGTGAGAGAGATAGAGAAAAAGTAATGAAGAGGGCACATTGTTTCCAGTCTGCACGCATGAGCTTGCCTTTTCGACCATGTTGAATTCCAGCCATTCAGATGACTGGAGTGCATAGGCCGAGCCTCCAACGCGTTTCCCCGTCACCATCACAACAACAGTTGCCATTCATGAGACTCTGTTGGCTGTGGGGACATCTGCTGCACACCGCCCTGATGAAACACACACACACACATATATATACACATACACTGACACACATATACACACTCACACTAAACTTCTACAGCTAAATGCCAGCTGAGAGAATCAGAAGGGCATCAGAGATGGCTGTTGTCTGCGTACGCCCATGTGTGGTTTTGTGTGAATGGGACCCAAGGGCGGGGAGGCCTCTGATACCACAGGGTGCTGGCGGGGGCGGCACATAGCTTGGCCCGTTCGGGTGTGTCACGATGCTTGGAGGGTTGGGTGGGTGACAAACCTAAAGTTTTCAACCAGAACGAACCCCTGGCATTCTTCGCAGGCTTTCTACACCACAGTGACGTGGGTGGGCCAGGTGACCTTTGAGCCTATGGAGCTCTTTCTTATGTAGCCATTGTGCCATGGACTCTGTATCGGTTTCAGAGATCTACACAGTATGGATTTCACTGGGTTCCTATACAAAGCTTAGTGTTTAAACTCAATACAAAGGACTCTGGACACAAGCCAAAACAACTTTAAATAAACAACAGTAAAGCAACCACTTATTCCTGTTTTGATGTGTACAATTAAAATAACTGAAAGTACTCAATATACTGTAGTTCCCATTCATAATATTCCCAAGTTGGCTCTCCTGCTGGTATTTCACACAACTGCGTACTGGGCGAGGAGACAGAGGTTTGTTGGATAAACATCCAACGCTGAGTAGGAGCTCCAAGCATCACTGTTATTGTTACTGGTTAATGCCATGCACCAGCATTGTTGTTTTGCAGCAATCAACACATACATATGTAATAAAGATGAGAGGCAGTGGGACAATACAAGCTATTGTAACGCCCAACTCAGATCAGTACAAAGGCCCCCACCAGACGAGATCGAAGCTGACACTTTGCATAACTGTTTTCCAAGACTGGAAATAACAGTTTCCTAGTTGCGAGTGCAGAGTAATGTGATTGGTCCCTGTTGGGAGTCACCTGACATTTGTTATGGTCTTACTGGTTTGGAGCCATCTGTTGAGCATGTTGGCATTTTTGTGAATGATGAGGGTTTGATGGATGGTGATGAGAGTTCAATGGAGGCAAGGACAAGAGGTGATGGGACATTTTGGAGTGAGTGTGAGACATTGTAGATTGTCTGCATGTGTGTTTCATTGTCATTGTACGTGTGAGTTTGTGTGTGTATGTGTGTGCACTTCTAAGGGCAAATGTCGATGACTGTGTCAGGGGTGAGTGATAACCGTGGTCTTTTCAGCTCTGCAGGGCGGGTCAGACTGATGTGATGGATGGTTAGCAGTCTGGCCCCTTCTTCACGCCTCTCTCCAGTCCAGTGTCTGGAGATCTGGGCTGGGGTAGAGGGCTGATGGGACCAGGCTGTTGAGAGATTGGGGGTGAACGTGTCTGGTCCTTGTTAAACAAAGGTTGTCTGCACCCTAAAGTAAAATAAAGGATATTCTCTCCAGTCTGCCATCCTTCTAGGTTAAACTGTATTTAGCACAAACAAATCAATGTAAAACTATCACTGTTGGCTAAACCACTTGAATTTATAAATGGAGCTGTCAGTCACTCAAAATAGCACCTGGTCTTACTCTTCAGCAGTTTTGACGTTGACAGCTAGCAGATAAAAATTTTGTAAAAAAAATTGTATTTTCAGGCCCTCTTTTCATTTTACTTTCACTTACATTAAGTCACTTGGAAGACCCTTTTATCAAAAGCACTTGTGTCTTGCCCATGGACAGAAGGAGCCAGGGATTAGACTCCTGACTCTGCTGTTAGTTGAAAACACATATTAGCGCATGATCCACAGCTACACTACAGTCTGTTAATTACTAAAACTTCTGCGCGATGCCTGTATATGAAAACGTATACTAATACTTTTAAAAGACTTATAGATCATGCTAATTTTTTTCATATATTAACTTACAGAAATTACAGGGCCGAAAAGGGCCCCTTGTTGTTTAAACAGCCTTTCTGTTGGGAAATCAGCTGTTTAGCCTGAACAGCATAAAGGAAATTGTGTAAAGCTAAAAATAAAAGGGATAAAAATAATCATATACAAAAACATGATGGTGCTTTTCATTCAGATTCTTTGTTCTTCAGTGTTCTGCCATGTCTGCTTTCCTTTTCATTCTCCTCTTTCCCTCAAGTGAACTCTCAACACCATCTTTCCAACCACACTCCTGTCTGCTTTGTTTTCCCTTAAATTTACTTTCTTTAGTACATTGCTTTCTCTTATTGTCACTCACATATTCTTTTCTCTTTTCCTCTCTTATTTGTTTTTCCTTTCTTTTGCTTAACCCTCCTGTTGTCTTCACTTTCACTATACACCCCTTGTCCTCCAGGTCAAAAATTACCCGCCCTCACTAAAGATCTAAAATAAAGCAATTGCATGTAATTTTAAATGCCAAATCTATTTTGCATGAAGAAACAACCTGTCATTCATCATAAACTGTGTGAATGTCAGTTTTTCCTTTTTACAGTGCAGAAAAATTCATTATTTCAATACAGCTATTATATACAGTGTTTTCTTCATTAAAGTAATTTTTTATTATTATTATTTCTTAAGGTACTGCAAAGGTGGTAAACAATATTTTTTAGATGTAGTACTTTTATAGCCCAAGTATCACAAATGCGCAGAAAGTAGAATTGAATGGAATTTACCGAAGGCACTTGCAATAGCAACATACAGTACTGTGGAAAAGTCTTAGGCCACCATTAGATTTGTTGTTTTTGCTATGCTATTATGACCATATATATTTTTATTTCTTAGTCTCTTTATTAGAATACAACTAGAAAATATAGGAAATATGTA
>JAUMHL010000009.1:7015584-7041873 GCA_032362345.1 Sandelia bainsii | reverse complement strand
CACTCATAGCTTCAGCACAGAGAGAAGTGAGAATACTGCTGTCATCTGCAGCACAGTTAGAGACTCTGAATGTAGAAATATTAGTAAATTGTTTGAACTTTGATCTCTGAAAGTTGTGTATGGGGTCGTGGACAGATGATGGTACACCTGCACAGGAAAGGTTTGGTTCTAAGATAAATCAGCAGTGTGTGTGTGTGTGTGTGTGTGCCTGTGTGTGTCTCTGTGTGTATCTGTGTTTGTATGTGTGTTTTGTAGTCTTTAACTGACTCTGTGACTGTGATTTTAATTGCCAGGTCAAAAATGACCCGAAGACAATCTTTGTACTCAAGTTGTGTACAACTTCCATGGAAAAATGAATAAAGCCAATGTTTCCATTTTTCTAATGTTGGGGTCACTTTAGGAAAAGTCATAAAATTTCAAGCTGAAAAAACAACATTTAAGGGGTTTTCTCTGCTGTTAAACACAGTTTTGGGTCATTTTTGACCCGAAGACAACAGGAGGGTTAATTATCTGGTCTTTCTATCCTGACTACTCCTTTCTTATCTCCACTCTTTTTCTACCTTTTCTTCTCCTCCTCTTCTGCATCCTCATCCTCACCTGCCTCCCTGGTTTTTCTTAATTCTTGAATTTAGTCTCTTTCTTTTCCCATCTTCATTATACACAGATCACATATTGTATGTTGCATGTGTCTGGTGCCTATAAAAATATTATGTTAGGGTATTATATTATGTGGAAGTTTTTACCTTTTATTATTTTACAACACTGAATAATGGTCAGTTTCACATTTTTTATACAAATCATCAAAAAAGGATTATTTCTACAAAGTAATCTGAACTAATTAAAGTATAAAACCTAAATTTTAATTAATTTTTTTTATTTTATTTTTTTTATTAAAGTTTAAGTATTTGCCCAATGTAAAGACTCACCTAAATCATCAATGATGTAGTCAACTGTTTCGGGAGTCACACAATTAGTTACATGTTGATTAGTTTCAGTGTTTCAAGTGATTTTAGTACAAATAAACCCATATCTAGAAGGTCCAATCTGTGGTAAATCAGTCTGGCCGATAAGGTTATCGACAGGGCTACTGAACATAAGACAGGGGATAGATCAAGGCACTGAATCTCTCTTGAAGTACAGATAAATCCATCATAAAACATGGAAGGAATATGGCACAAATGTAAATCTACTTAGACCAGACAGTCTAAAACTGAATGACCGTGCAAGAAAGGGACAAGTGAGGGAGGCCACCAAGGCATCTAATGTATGAGTCCTGTAAAGCTTCCACAGCTGAGACAGGAGAGACTGCGTACTGCAACCAGGTTCTTCACCATTTGAAAGTTTATGGGATAGTTGTGAAAGCTTGGCTATCGGCCTCGGTTTGCCAGAGGGCATGTGTGAGACTCTGAAGTCAACTGGAAGAAGGTTCTATGGTCTGATGAGATCAAAATTGAGATTTCACCATCAACAGCATCGTGCTGTGGGGATGCTTCTTTGCAGCAGGCCCTGGAAGCCTCCTAAACTACATTAAGCAAAATATAGGGAAATCCAGAAGGATATGTTGATGCAGTCTGCAAGAGAACTGCAACTTCAGAGAAGATTTAGTTTCCAGCAAAACAATGACCCCAAGCAAACAGCCAAAGCTACACACAAATAGCTTAAAAACAACAATGTTATGGAAAGGCTGAGTCAGGGACAAGACCTCAATCCAGCTGAGAATTTGTGGCTTGAAAAGGGCTGTTCACTCAAGATCCCCATGCACCTTGACAGCTGGAGCAGTTTTGCAAAGTAGAGTGAGGAAAAAAATGCAGTGTACAGATGTACAAAGCCAACTGAGAGTTATCCACAGAAGCCCAATGATATAATTGCTGCCAAATGTGCATCTACTAAATACTGACTTGAAAGACAGTGAATACTTAAACCATCACATGTTTCTATTTTATATTTTGTCATTAATTTAGATTACTTTGTAGAAAATTTATTTTTCTTTTGATCAGTGTAAATAAATAAATAAATAAATCTACTATTATCCAATATTGTAAAACAAATTAAAGGTAAAAACTTTTGGGGGTGGTACCTTTTATAGGCACTGTACATGACACATATATTATACATACACATCTCAAGGACTGTTCAGCTCTATGCATTGGTGGAGGTGATGGAGGATGGCTCTGTGTGTGCAGTGTGCTGCTTAAGGACGAGGCATGCTTACAGAAGGACAGACAGCAAGCAATACCCCAGTGAGGAGCTACAGTAACCTGCCCTGTGTCTTTTCTCAATCTTCAAACAATAGGGGGGTGGGGGTGGGGGGGTAGAGAGAAGGAGAGAGAAGCAACAAAGGCACATGTGAAAGACCACAAGGCGTTTGCAAACCCAGGCTCACTAATTGACAGCTCCAGGGACTGATGAGAAAGCCACCAGACCCTACTTACGCTCTGCACACAGCACATTCAAATGTCCATGCAGAAAAAACATAAACAGATAACGGACAAACACATGTAGAACAAAGTTTGTACAGTCTGTTTATTATCTTATAATCTCACACTCTATCATTCACGTTATTTCTATCTTTGATGCTGCAGTACCAACAAGCCTTACTCCATGTACTCACACTTCATAATACAACTTCTGCAGAAACAAGCAGGGTTTGTTTCATCTCTCTGTCATATCTGTCCATATGTGGCCATATTATGGAGAGAAAGGCCCAATTTGCTGCTTGGTCACTGGTTTAGTAATGGAAAACTAAGGGCCTAGGGCCATTATTTAATTGCTTTGGCCATGTGCACCATAGAGGTGCAACACCAATTAATCCCCTCGGTGGCAGAGTGTCCTGTCCCACGCCTTCATCCCCCTGGCAGAGCTGTCCCACAGGAGTGAGGTGGGTGGAGTGGAATGGATGGAGAGGCGCATGGGAACCTCCTACCAATAATGGGTTCCAAATTCATACCCTCTGCTCTGCTTCACCACCATCCCCCCTCAACATCATTGGATCACCTTTCATCTGTATATGCAAGCTAACAAAGCAAGCTTCTTGGCATGAGTGTGTGTGATCCCGGATTCACTCTGCCAAAGTGACATTGAGCAGCTTCATCAATCATAGTTGAAGTCAACAGAGGTTTGACTATTTTTATTTATTGCTAGCAACATGGAATAATTATTCTGTGTCTTTTAAGTAAACACATACTAACTACCAGGCAGATATACTGCCAGGTCCCTGCACGCACTCTTTTTCTTTACTTTACTATCACTGATGCATTAATGTGTAAGAAGCACACCTCAAACCACTGCTTAATCACCACTTAACCATCACTTAAAATTTATAACTGTGTAAAACAGAGAAGTGGTCATGGTGCAGATAATATTCATGGATAATAAAATATGCATTCTACATACCGTATTTTAGTCTGTAATGAGATAATACTTTACAAGCACATAGGTTTTCTGCAGTGTAGCAATCATAGCTTCAAGAGTAAAAATACTTCTGCAAAAGTTACACTTTGGTGTTGAGTAATTGAACATGGTTATAATTTATCAGTAGTCACTAAATAAGAAAAATGCCCTCCAAAATGCACATCATCCAGTGGGATATGACCTGTCTGGAATTGAGGATAGAAACAGATTCCCCTCCCTCTGCTCTACCTGCTTACCCATGGGTCATGAGTCTTTACCCCAACAAAGAACCTGTCATCTCTACCCATCAGCCCATCATCCTCAGGCCCCTTGACTGTGACAGAGTAGAGTAACCTAACCTAGTCTAACAAACTGCAGGCAGAGCAGCAGGTGGACAGACAGGCAGAACGGGGCAGATTAAAAGAGATTGGAGTGAATTGTTTATTTGCTTTTCTACATAGAAAGGAAAGCACAGTGGAGAGGTAGAGGGGAGAAAATGGGTGAAAGGAGGAGGAGGGCTGTGGGCGGCTGCAGCATCTGGCTGATATGCAGCCGTGTACTGAGGCGATGAGGCGCCTCCACCGCAGGAGGAGGTAAAGGGGAGTTTGTATGAGGCCAACACATATAGCCAAAGAGATAGACAGTGACAACAATAGTCTCCTGTAGCCCACAGCACCAGTCATTCAACTCTCTCACCCATATCATTCTGTAAACCTCCCTTTACACCTTACCTAAAACTCTGTTCATCCCTCAGTCAGTTTGCAGCAACATGGCAAGACAGGGCAGGACGCGCACTGACCTTTTGTGTTATTTAAAAATCAAAAGGGTGCTACTGCCGGGCCTGTGGGGGAGTAGAAGTGGGTTGGCTAGAGAACCAGGGTTAGTGGGGGTGCCTGGGTGCTAATCCATGGGACCATCGATGACCCCTGACCCTTAAGGGCATGGGGCTGGGCTCTGCCGAAATGTATCTGTGAAAGTCAGGCGTTCCCTCTGTGCTCCAGGCAGGCCAGACCCTCCCGAGCCCTGCTCCCAATAATGATTTATGGGGCAGGGTGTGATCGACACACGCTAAGCCCTTGGGATGAGCCTAAATGGTAGTTTTGACACCACTGAGAGACAGGGTTAAAGGTGATCAATAACAAGCCACTGGAGGAGGAAAGACAGAAGGACAGATAGAGCGAGCAAGAAAAAGGGAGGTGGTAGATGAGGAGGAGGAGGGAGCAGCTCTTTTTAATTGGCCTCTGCTCATTACTCGGCTCTTTGAAGACCATCACTTCTTTTGTGCATTTCCTGGCCTTTAACTCAAGAGCACATATGTGTTGGGATTTCAGGTGTTTTTTGTGCAGTTCTTCTTAAGGTGAACTCAAAATGAGGTGCGCTCAAAAGATTAGTTTGAAGTTTGACCCCCCAAGGCTGACTAAGAGCAAAACAGTGAAACATTTTTCTTTCATGATATTCTTAAACCCTACTTCCAGTTAAGAATTTGATTACTCACTAACTATACTTGTCTTAGAAAAAAATGTATGCAGAGGGCTCCTACCAACCTCTCTTACTGTCTCTTTTTGCATTCTCCCCTTAATCTTATCCCTCATCATCCAGCTGTTTCCACTTTTTCATCATTGCAGGTCAAACAGTTCTAGCTCCTCATTCTTTATGGCTCAAATTCTCATCATAAACAGATCATGCATGTGTTTGCGAGTTCATGTTAGATACTTGCCACACAATTTTTCCTATTTCCCTCATCTCTGAATGTCTAACTTCATGGGCCTCTGGATCTCTATGTCAATTTTGCAAGTGCACCCTACCAGAACTTGTAGTGAGGAGAGAGTAGCAGTGCAAAACACCCCCTCTACTGTCCTTGCACACACATACACACACCAGTCTTGGAGTATCTCTCAGAAGTGAGCTGATTAGGTCTAAGACTGGGGACTGCTTTGCCTAATCATATCGCTGCATCCAAATCATCTGTGTACGTTTCTAATTACATAGTGGCACGCAGTGTCCTTGAGCACAGTGGCAAGTCTCCATTTCATCTCTGTGCTGTGTCTACCCCCCTCTACTTCCCTTATTTTTCTCTCTCCTTTTCTCTCCTTTATCCTCTATCCTTATTTATTTCCATCAGCCTTATCTTTGTTGTTGTTTCGGTTGACTGTGCGCTGAGCAACAGCACTCATTTGTCCACCGTTCATCGTCCTTTGAACTCAGCATTGCAGGGCAAAGCCGACTGTCAGGGGCAGCAGGATCATCTTTGATGATCCGTTTATTGTCCGGCTCCAATTTGCAGGGGTTCACAATATAATATCCATTCCAGCATGCATAACACGAAGGATCAGTCATGGGTAAAGGACCACAGCAAAGAATATTGTTTGGATTTGGATTATAGGGCTGACACACAAAAAGTGTAGAGTAGACCAGGAACTTCCTCTGTTACTGTTGTGCCAAGATCAAGAATCTTCTGTTATCCTTTCCTAGATTGTCTGTATGTCTCCATAAAGAAACAACGGAGCTGCTCGGGATATGCTGAAAAATAATCTTTCAGCTGATGTGGTTACACATTTGTGAACTTCGAATAGCCATGTTTTTTATTCTTTTTGAATATCCTTGATGTAAAAAAAGGTCCCTGAACATCTTAGCTTTTTCTAGGATTAAGTGACCTTCCTATTGTTTACCAGCACATCTCTCTTTACTACAAGGCCTTGTCTTTTCTTTTCCTTTTCTCTTCTCTGCAGTAAACTTTGTTATTAAAATCAGGAGGCATTGCAACACCGTCACTACAGTTGACAAAAGCCAGGCTTGAAGGGCAAGAGAGGGGACAACCTTTAGCATGGGTTTGCCATGTCCTTTTTGGCACAGCAATTAACTTTGCAGCCTTGTGCGGTAGTCTAAAAGACCTTATCAACAGCTGTGCTGTGTGATTTCAGATGTGTTGTGAGGTCCTGAAAAAGACCAAAAAATAAATCTATTATTATTGTATTATATTACCCCTAATACTTTGCCTGAGGAATGCTTTTGTCAGATACCTTACAAAATGAAGGCTTGTGTATTACAGATTTTTGCATTTATCTTGCTTTTCCCACTGTGTTCTTATCACCTGCTATAGTTGTCACAGCTATTGTTTAATACCAACCAGCTCACTGAATCAGTGGTAATTGATGCTGCTGAATGCCTCTAAAATATAACTTTCTTCTCATTGTATGCCACCAACAGTAACATCTATGTGCTGCTGCCTGGAGGCAAGTTCCTAAGATATTAGTTCTCCACTCTCAGAACTGTTAGTCACACTGACAGACACCTGAAGCGATATAAAATGTCCCTCAAAGCCATGAAAGAGGGAGACGGGCTACTTCTCTTCTTCAAAACCTCCAAGTGAAGAGCAAAGAGATGCAGAGGTGAGGAGAGAGTAACTTCCCAGAGCTTCACTTATACCCCTTCGTATATGGGGGCCATACCTCAGAGTAGACATGAAGGGGGAACCCATATAGCTACAAGGCCTAGTATCATAAATAACACAAGACTTCTCCGTCTCCTCCAGTTCACTGCTGGAGTGTTTCATATGGTAACTAGGTGTTCACTGTGTGGCCACATTGTTGCCCATCTTTCAAGTGCCTCAGAGGAGGAAACCTTGAGGTAGAGGAAGAGAAAGAATTCTTGATGAAAATATGCATTATTCTGTTCTTTTTCCAGTCCCCACCCTCCCTTTCTCTGCTTCTCACTGTGGGAGTGGAGTATTTATTACATAAACGGTAAAAAGAGGAGAGGAGAATTTGGCTGGAGGAAGGGGTAGTAATAGAGATAGAGAACGCAAGAAAGCTACAGGCTTAGGTTAAAAATGTAGGTTAGATGGTGGAATGAGCACTTTTTTTCCTCCTGCCTACCTATACAGTAATATGTAGGTGCTATACAGAGAACGTATACTGTAGAGGATCAGTGTCATATCTAAGAATTGATTGTTAACATTATGTACTAAAAAACTGACATATGAATTATTGACATTCTGAGAATGTCAGACTCTATTCAGGTTTTTAAGGCGAGACGTTAACACTAAAATGCTATCACTACTTGTCTGGCTTTGTTATGATTTAAAAAAATACTTTATTAATACTACCGATATGAGTAACAAGGACAGATTTTGGGTTGCCAGGTTAGGTGCTTGTAGGGTTTATACCTGTTGTGTTTTTATGGAGTGAGGATATAACTAATAAAAACTTTCCCCACTACAATCATCTGATAAGACTGGAGTTATAAATGTTTACAAATTCTTAATAAATGGCTTTTGGTCCATGTTCTTTTCAGTTCTCCTCCATGAAGTAAGTGGTGGAGTTAGACTTTGAAGGCTTAGTGACACACAAAGACAAGCTATGCTGGAGAGGGATGTATAAGAACCAAAAGGATATTTCACAGTCTTGCAACCCAAAACTTGTTCATACAAGTAACTTGTTACTTAATGCTGGTCTACACAGATGTGACAAATGATTTATAATACATATAATCATCACATTAACAATAAATAAACCTCTTAAAGTATGTGCTATACCCAAAATATGCTTCTCTGCTTGTAAGTAGCTTGGCTTTCCAGCATCACCCCACATCTCTGCACACGGGGATGAGCTGGAATCCCATGACTTCCAACCAAGTACATTATTCAGCTGCTCCTATTATTTCCATAATTGTCAGCATTGTAGTGGTATTTGTAATGTCATTAATAACAGGCATTGGCGTATAATACACTTAATGTTATTTATCTGTTGGCAGATAGCTTGATGCTGCTAATCCTCATTCATTTGCTGTGGATCAATGCAAATCCGCTATCCTGAGTGAAATCCCCTCCCCCTCCCAGAGCCAATGGTTCCTAATGTATTTTCCCACCATTAACCAGCCATAATCCCTACTAATCATCACTAATCCACATCTTCTGTGTGTGATGATACTTCCATGATGAAGGAGGCACTGGTGTTCATGAGCGCCTGGGCACTTCTGAGGCTGGAGCTCCTCTGCAAGCGCTACTGAAGGCCCACTCAGTAAAAGATGGCAGACTGCTGAGAGGGGAAGAGAAAAAGAGAAGGGTGAACAGTCGTGATTCGTGGGTCAGATAGCTGGGTTTTGCTGTTTTGTGATAAGTTTCCCTCATGTATTATTGATTTATCGGCTTAATGGAGGTTGTGTCCCTCCATACAGTTCAGAATACAAACTGCATATCATCAAAAAAATAACAGCTGGTACCAATCACCACAAATTCTCTTCTCTGGTCAACTGTGGACTCCTTGTGTTTCACCATCGACACTGTATTTTGCATTTCAGTCCTTTCTGTTCTGGTCATATAGATGACCTCTGTGGTTTGAAACCAGAGGTTTAGTGTTTTAATCCCTGACTGAGTCACATTTTAAGGGAAGACCATGACTCAGCAGTCATTCTTTGAACCCCAGGGTTGGTAGTTTGATTCCCAGCCACATGTTGAATTGTCCCTGGACATGACACTGAACTACAAACTCTTGGCGCATTTAGGTGGGCTTCCTGTCCAAAGAATTTCTCCAAGGGGGTTAATAAAGTATGAATTATTATTATTAATATTAAACTTTTTTTAAATGGGTCTTGATGTGTTTCTGCTTACAGTGAAGAAGTACACAGACTGAGTACTGGTTTAACAGGGGTGCAGCTACTTGCTTGGAGAAAAAAACAGTTTACTTTATGCAGTGTCATACACCTTTATCTAAATTAGATTTATTTTGATTTTTGACCTAACAAGAAAAACACAACTTAGTGTCTGCTATAAATTAATGATTGAACATCTGTAGCCATTGTAATGCACTTGTAAGCTTGGTGTTTTACACAAACATACACAAATTCGAATGAATGATATTGACAATGGTTATTTTGCTGTTTTAATATATTATTTTTATGGTTCATTTCTATCAAACTTTACAGTGGAAATTTGGCGTTGCAGCCCCCACGTGTTGCCAGCAGGGGGCGCGTGTGGCTCGCTGTTCTCTGGGAATTTGTTTGCTCCTTAATGTTGGCCTCCTCTTGCCCAATTTGACCACCTCAGCCACTGCAAAGCCACTTTATTAATTTGCATACCAGCACCACACATGGCAGAATAAAACTCGACAGGCTTGTAGTATTATATTTTGTTAATTTTTGTTATATCATCGCATAAGAGGTCTGTATGACGCACACACATTTATCATTAAAATAAAATCGAATTACGCAAAATTAAGGAACATAGGATATGTGTAGATAGACTATTTAATGTCACTGCATTGAAAACTAAAAATAGCAAAAAAACAACAACAAAAAAACAGCCGAGCAAATGTCTCTCTAAAATGTGACTTGAGCTTTCTTCAAAAAGTGGAAACTACACCCAACTTTTGCGCGTTCAGATTTGATGACGGCTCGTTTTCTTTGGGAAAGAAGTCTAACAAAATGTAAATATGCATATTTGAAATTAGTTGTTCCTGATAATGAAAAGTAACAGCCTAAATGTAGACATTTTTCAGCAAAGACAGCGTAATGAGCTTTGGAAATTATAGACTTGTCCTATTGCTGTACATCGTTTTCGTTTTGAAACCTTTCACGGTTGTTTTACTGAATAAATAATAACGCTGGTGGTGAGAATGAAAAATATCAATGAAATTATCCATGACATTCAACTGTATCCTGGTCTGACATGTGGAAATAAATGTAGAAACAATGCGCAGTGCCGCTGTGGACCAGGGCCCAACTTTTACACTACACTACACGCAATTTAGATAAATAGAATATTTATTTATGTGCTATTGTTATAATATAAAAATGTGCTGCCTGTGAATGCAGGCCTCACTTGATGATCCTATATGTGTTTTCTCTCTCTGCCTGTCTTTAGAAAAGATGCTGATTTTGCCTTTTGCCCTTTCTGCCTCAGATCAAAGATTCGTCACAACTCGCCTTTTATATGTTTATTGCCGATGGTTTAAGTAAGAAACAACTTAAATTTCAATATAACTCGAAGAGTAAGGCTACTCTAAATGAAAAGTCACCTGTATAATAATAATAATAATAATAATAATAATAATAATAATAATAATCACTCAATAAAAAGACAATAATTCCGTATTGATATTGCACAATTTAATACTGCAATTATTACACAAAGATGTGAACAACGTCAGAGACTGTGTGAACTTAGCAGGGAATGCCTGAGGTAAAATACTGTTGTCTATTCCCCTTAACAGCACATGTACACAGCTTCTGATTTTAAACGACCCCCTGTTACATAACGAATCACTGCTATTTAAACTGAACACACAGTGTGGCCGTCACCTCCTTTATGATCATGTTTATCTTGTTTGCCTGAAGATACTACAATAGACAGCAACAAAGAGTGATTTGGATCTTAATGAAGACAAAAGACCATTTCTTGTATATATGTTTTATGTAAGTAATAAAATATTACTATAACATAAATATAAATGTGACTTTGCAGTCTACATTTAGCAATCAACATACAACCAATGTAGTAAACAAAAAGAAAAACATACCGAAATCCACTGCAACATAACCATTAACAGAGCTAAACAAAAAGCTCCAAACACGTTTAAGAAATAAATATATATATATATATATATAAATGGTCAGATTCATAAATGAAATCATATTAAAATATCTTCTTGGAATTAGTAAGTGTACAAAACTGCCCGGAAAGAAACAAAACAAAACAATATCTCAGAACAAATACAAGTTTACATATTAGACATATTTACATATCGGAAATAATCCTGGCAACATTTCCTCTAAAATCTTTTTTTATTATTATTATTATTTTTTCTTGAAAAAAAAGTTTCCCTCATCTGTATTGAATAGCACTGCTGTAGGCTTTTGGACTGGTCCAACATTGTTAAATGACACAACGTAAGTGATTTTTCAGATTTCCTTTCAGGTCAGCAAAAAATAAATATATCTAAAGTTAAGTCCCTTCATCGCTCACCCTTCTCCAAACCCAGCGTTTTAATAGAATACAATGAATTTATGGGACAAACGAAAACGGCGTGGTTGCAATCAGATTAAAAGATATAAAAACACAGAGGAACAAAAAAGAAAAAAACACTTACAGGCGTGATAGTCCGACACGGGGCACTGAAGTTACCTGAGTTATTATTACTTTTCGTTTTTGACCAATCTCTCTTGAAATGTTTGGGATACAACCGGATAACAGGCAGTAAGCAGCGTGAGCTGACAGCGCTCTGTGGTGATAACCAGGAACCTGTAAACATTGGGCTTATCGTGTTTAAGCCTATTGAGATCAGCTCCACTCACAATTTTATTAACAAATATAAAAATCCAATAATAATATTAACAAAAGAATAAGTGCTCCATGCAGAGAAAACAATAGTTTGAAAACAATAACCCCCTCAAAGAAGACAAAAAAAGCGTGGTTAGAATTGCTCTTTAGCGTCTGGTGCTGTTTGCAAATTTCGACGTGGTCAGCTGCAGATCTTTAAATATTTTTTAAGGCATGCAATCAGAACTTATCCGTTGTGGTGCACTGGATATTTGTCGGAAATGTATCTGACATTGATTATGAGTGTTTTCGGGTGCCATAATTTTCATCACTTCTTCACCATCAACTCCCACTGAGTAAAACAGAAATCTGAGGCTGCTCTGATGAGTTACAGTACTTCGAGCAAACAATGAAAGAAATCATAGACAATCTGCAGAAACAGAGAGACACTGAAGTTAAAGTATTTCCAAACCAAAACATCACACATAATATAACAAAGAAAGTATACAGTAATATTCAGAAATCTGGTTAATCAGTTTAAGCCTGAAAAAGCAAAATGTTTTTTCAGTGTAGGCTATTCATTTCCAGTGTTGATCATTTTCAGGCAACCACCTCATTCTGGTGAGCGCCAACAGTTCATGGTACACCAGGAGGAGATGGCCTCAGTTGCCACATTTAATTACTCCACATTTGACACAGCCATGGGATATCAATTTTACTTTATATGAATGTCTCCTCCATATAATTTTGGTAAATAAAGATCTTTGTTTCACTTTAAATGCGCACAGAATCAGTAATAGTGAACTTGTTTTCTTTTTTTCTTGATTTTTTCTTAACATTTTCTTGCCATCTACATGACGATCTCCGAATACTAAGGGCAAAACTCATCTGTTCAACTTTTCCATGTCTCTTTTCTCTCCGGAAAACAAAAGCCAAACTTAAATACTGTAAACTCCATAGTCCCTTTCCCTTTTCTATCCCCCCGCGGTAATGCTCGGATTGTTCATGAAAACAGTCACTGCACAGGACTCTGTAGTGTACGGTGTAGAGGAGGGGTCTCTGCTTGGGAATATACGTCCTCCATATTCGGGTGAGGGACCCCCACTGGTGTCATTCTTTTCTCTTTTTGTCTTCTGTTGCAAAACCAAACACGGACAACCTCTTTTTCCAACTGCAGAGTGCCGGCTAAAGTGCTGATTTCATGAGCAGATGGCTTTGGGCATTTTAAGAAATGATTTTCCAGTGCCCCTTTCACCCCTACTTCAATGGAGGTCCTCTTCTTTCGTTTCCTGCCCTGCGCAGCAATCTTGTCCAAATTGGTGGGGCTGCCAGTGTTTGAGTCTGTCTCCTCCAGCCACTTGTTTAGGAGCGGCTTAAGTTTGCACATGTTCTTGAAGCTGAGCTGCAGCGCCTCAAACCTGCAGATAGTGGTCTGAGAAAAGACGTTTCCATACAGGGTGCCCAAGGCCAAGCCCACGTCGGCCTGCGTAAAGCCCAGTTTGATCCGCCGCTGCTTGAACTGCTTGGCGAACTGCTCCAGGTCGTCGGAGCTGGGCGCGTCCTCATCCGAGTGGTCCTGGTGATGGCTAAACGCTTGCTGAGGCGACTCCATCTGGTTGTCGTGGCTGCCCGAATCATCGTGGAGCGGGTCCCGCATGCCATGGTGCAGGGAGCCGGGCTGGGGACTGAGCATTGCGTTAAGGTTTGTGTATCCAGGCTGGGAGTAGACCAGTGACTGGTGACCGTTGGATGCAGGGGACAGCGGAGATAAGTGGTGCGTCGTAGTAGGCGCCCACGAACCATGGTGGCTACTCTGCGTTTGCTGGTGCACCAAGTGAGATCTGTGGTGGAAGCCGCTGCTCAGGTCCTCTCGGGTCGCCTGCACGCTGGCTTTGTGATCCTGCTGCCCGATGTGGGTACCGCTCGACCAGTCGGTGTTAGAGGTGGGCAGCCACTGGTGGTGCGTCAGGCTCATCGGGTGTCCCGTGTTGGTAGCTGCAAGCCCTTGCAAGTACTCATGGTGCATCATTTTCTGCACTTCTCTGTAGGTCGTCCCCTGGTGCATCCTATCCGAATCCGGATGCATGAGCGGGTTGGACGGTAAGGAGTTATTCCTCGGAATATACTGAGCTGTTGTCGCCATGGCTCCTTCTTCGAAAACTGACGAGCACTTCGGAGGTCTCCAGGCTTTAGAGCTAAAACGCAACAACCTGATCTGGGAGGTCTTGGGGAAGAGCGAGGACACGCCTCCCCTCCGCTTGTATTGGCTCCGCTCCGATTCAAGCCCACTAGGGACATCTACAATAGGCGCAGGGTTTCACAGTATGTACAGCGCATTTTCGCACAGGATGGATTGAGGTCCGATCTTACATGTGTTACAGAAAAAACATATGTTCTGTTTATTAAATGTCTCTTTGAGTTTTAACAGTATTGCTCTCAGTTCTCACACCTGCTCTCTGTTGATAACTCGTGCGCTCAGATAGCCTCCCGTCTAATTCTTCTCCAATTCTCTCAGGGAAGGTGAACAGGGCTGCAGCAGCGGGGTTTGATTAGGTTTCCTGGGTTTGGATCGGTTGTTTTGCAAATAACCACGTGGGGGAGTACGGGGATCTTTTCGAAGGGCCCCCCTTCAACACACACACACACGCGCGCGCGGGCTTACAGACACTCACCCGTGCACCTTTATAATAGGTCACTGATGATTATAGCGCTCCTCATTTTAAATACATTAAGGCGCGATGCTCAAGCTCTGCAGCCACCCACATGAGAGGCGTGCAAACATCCTCTATGTGTCTGTAAATGTGAGACAAATCTGAAAGCATGTGCTCCATTTCAAAGCACATTTGACATAAGCAGACTATGTCATTTATTTGTATTGTCTCGGTAATTTTCAGTGTTGTATGATCTCATCATCACCACCCACTTAGGATAGGCCAAGCTACACGTTCTCTCTCTCCACTCCCCCCTCCACACACGTACCAGCGCGCACACGGTGCAGGTGACAGGAGTGACAGGTATTACGCACGATTTATTCGCATCGTTCAGTGTCTTATTTTGAAAATCCTGACCGCAACAATGTAGACGTTATCAGTGTCATATCTGATTATAATCATGTGTAATCCAATCTTAAAACAATCTATTTTTTATTCTTTGCTCACTGCCAAGTTGCTTCAGTTGTTCGGGATTTCCCCAGCAATGGCAATTTAGATTTAAAAGATTCAAGAAAATAAAACAGACTATATTCTTATATCATTTACCTCTCGAAGCATTTTACCAAGCAGCAACTTGGAGAGAGAAACCTTGTGTTTCTTCCTCCTGGCTCGATTCTTACTACCTCTCTCGGTTGATCTGATTATTTTTCCCTTCACGTTTTGTCCCAATAGCAAATTACCAATTCTATGAATTGCAAAGCAGCCTCAGAGACGCTGAGGGGTAGAGAGAGGGGGGGAGATGCGAAGATTGAAAGGGATCTTTGCAAACACAATCACGTTCTTAAATGGAAATGCGGGGCTTTAAACAAATCTTACATCTCTCCCGTTCCATTCGCCTAAAACTCTGCAATCAGGCACATGTTCCACTCTTTCTAAAACAGGAGCTTTTTGGAAGGTTTTTCAGGCGCAACAGTCCCATTTTAATCATTTACCTGAAAGCAATGTTTTGCCTTTTTATCTCTGCCGCGTGTTTGTTTGTTGTCATCTTCCCCCATGCGACTATTCTCTTTCTATTTACAGGACGACTCAAGTCTAGTACTCATTTTAATCCGGGACTACATGACTAAAAGGTAAGTTGTCTCCTTTCTGCTGTGACCGCGTCCTTGCTGTACTCTTGTCTCCAGTCTTAACGATGTAGAGAGTGTGTGGAAAATGTTGTCTGGGTCACAGGTGCTCGTCATCATCTCTTGAAAGGCGTGGTTTTTGTCCATCCATCCTTTATATATTTATTTGGGATGAGTGGGAGACAATCCTCGCGAGTTATTTGCGTGATATTCTAGAGTAATGCAATAATAACAAAGTCAGATTTTAAAATAAACGACCATGTTTTAATGCAAAGTACCTTTTATTGGCTGCACTGGTAATTTGCCTCGTTTTAGGAAACACTTCTTATGATTAATATGTTACATTTTACAAACGTCCGTTTAGTTTAGTTGTCGAAAAACAACACTTTCCATGATTAAACTTATTTTAACATGGACTAGATTGAACTATAACTATAATTATTATTATCTATAAATGCATTTATTTATTGAACGTAATCTTTTGTTTAATATTTTAAAGATTATATCAGTGGAGATCGTGTAAAATGCACAAAATAACACATTAGACTGTGATGGACAATTCGCGACTCGCTAATAGGAAATCCCAGCCAGCACATTTCTTATTGTCACAGTCTTTTATCTGCGCTTCAAACTCCTCAGAGAGATCTCAGTGCCTGCGTGTCACAACTTTAAGGGACCGGAGCCTCCGCGCAGCTCACAGTTAATGAAGATGCGTTAGCCATTCAGTCATTCTCGTCTCCCAGTCTATAAAAAGCAGTGGTTTCTGCCACACAGACACAGTCTTGTGCTGCATGGGCCATGTCAGCGAGGAGCTGCTGGAAAAAGAAAGATCCAGATGCTTTGGCCCTTTTGTGAAGAATATGGCCTTGTGTGAGCTGAGGTGCATTTTTGCCAGGACGCACTAGGTTTCCATGGTGCGCCCAATGAAAGGGATCACACAGAACTTAGCGCAGAATGACAGGCCGTACAGGAAAAGTGGCTGGAAATGAACACGATATGATGGAGTGAAGAAGAATTACGAGGCGCACAGAGTATGAACCGCAGAGATGAGTGTCGAGGAAGTAGTGTGACCTCTTTTGCCAGAAATAAGTGTCTTCTTTGTAACACTCTGGAAACACAATTCTCCGATTTATTCTTCACTTCTCGAGTTTCGAGTGCATAAGCTGGACATTAACACTCACACCAAAGTTAGAATAAACAAATAAAAAAATTAACTAAATAGTCATGATGTATTTGCTGTCCTTATTTTCATTACTTTATTTTTGTTGTAAATAGTATTTAACTAGATGTAGTGACGGCTCTCTATTTATTAAAATGAAGGGCCTTTACTTTTAGTCACTTGTTAATTTTTTCCCCAGTCTACTCAATATGCAGCAGTTATTGTCAGGACGCACCTCAGCCAACAGGACCCCATCGACCCCTCAGTTAACCAAGTTTACCTCTGTTTGCCAGTGTCAGCAAACAACGACTAATTAGTAACGTAGGAAAATTACTTTTACTGAAAAGAATTGTGAAATTGCATCACAGTATTTTCTGTTTTCTCAAACAAGATGCAAATAATGCAAGAAAAAGATAAATTGTTATTAATCAGTATACGTTTTAAATGAATCCAGACTCCTTCTTAAAATATGATAATATTGACTTTAAATGTGATCTGTAAGATTTTAGAGCAGCTTATTTAAATTCTCATTTTAAGGCCATAAATATGCAAACATTTAACTTTGGCAGGAAGTTTAATCAGATTTTATTTTCCAGAGGTGTACCTGAAATAACACACTCACATTCTTAAAACGGCCCGGCCTCAGATGTTAAATACTAGTCTTCCTCAATTCCAGGGGGAACACTTCGACTTGCCACAAGTTATGTTTAGATTTTAAAATTCATGTGATGTACCACCAACTACAGCGAGTAGAATAATATTCACCAACTCTCTCAATCAGATAATCGTATTGTATTTTTTTTTTTTTTTGATAGACATATGTAATAGGCACTAAATATGCAATCGCAAAAACCCTGTTTGCCCATACATTTTGAAGACCAAATCGTCCCGTGCTTTTCAGGTAACTTTTTTCCCTTTCTTTTTTGGCTAATGAACTCGGACTATTCTGCCAGCATCCCCCTGAGAATGCGAGGGGGGGCGCTTCTCTTGTGGTAAAAGGTGCGAGTTTCTTCCTCTATCGCTCGGCTAATTAGGCGGGGTCTGAACACGCCAGAATGAATATTCATGAATGGCACCGGCGCGCAATTAGTAGTGGAGAGAGTTCCCAACTTCAATCCCCAAACAACGCAGCTTGCAGTGGAAAAGGGTACCGGTCCCCCCCTACTCCATGTGTCTCTGCTTCTGTTCAAGCACTCTTTGAGCCCTTACTTATACTCTCAGTTCTTATCTTATCGGTGAGTCTCCTGTCCCCCTTTCAAAGCAGCCACCAACATAAATGATTTGTCCACTTCATGTAAACCCCAATGTTGGGAATAGCAGCTAATCCAATTAGGTTTCTGTGTAACGTTTGAGATGGCCAAGACAGATATTTCTTGTGTCAGTCGAGGTTTGGAAGTTTTTTGGAGTTGCTTTATGGAAGAAAAAAAAACAAAACATTTCTAAGTCTGTCTACATGTAAGTCTGGATTCATATGACAGAGTCTGACACTTCCTCCATGAGTTTGAACCACTGCAGCAGACATAGATACAACCTTGCACATGCTCATGCAGAAACACAACCAGCACAGGCACTTAATGACGCATATCATCTAACAACACTCAATTTCATAAGCATCACACCTCACTATTCCAAATCCTCTGAATTCCCAATGCCCCCTGGTGCACACATCTGCTCCTATCCCCTAAAGCCTCCTTCTACCTGCCTTGTGGTTTGTGTGTCATGTCTTAGTGAGCCTTAGCCTATGTGGCTGCCTGCCTGTCCATCCACCCACCAAGGACCCACAATCCTCCGCTTTGAATTCAAGGTGATTTTTATCCCCGACCCCCTTCTGGTCCAGCACGTTTGCCTCTCGCCTCCATAAAGATGTGTTTATGTATGTATGTATGTGCAGAGGGGAACACGGGGAGGTTTTTCAAGGGTTGGGAGGAGATAAGCAGAGGAATTTGAGGCCGGTGAATATGGATGGGGTTCCTGCTTTTAGAGAGCACCGCTGATAGAGAGGTAAACAGCTCCTGGCCAAGAGAAGCAAGAAGAGGGAGGTGGGGGTAGGGGGGTGGGGGGGTAGGGGGGGTGATGCATGCACTGGCATACATTTGGGGCCTAAGTCCATATCCCTCGCTCTCTGTCATTCACTCACCATCTCTGAGGACTATCTATCATTATTCCTTCACCTTATTTCCTTGTTACATTGTTGAGTTTTTGCTTTTGGACGATCTAATGGATTTGGACAACGAGGTTCTATTATCAATACATGGCGAGGCAGGGTGCAAACCTGATTTCAGACTCAGAAGTTTCTGTTTTTTAAGTGCAGATATCGCATTTTAAGGACAGTGAAAACAGTGAAGGCTAGAGGTTACTGGTGGCACTGTCTTTGTAGCCATATGTCCAGGAATCCTGCATTGCTTACAACTCTATACCCTTCTCTTGTTAAGATGATGATAAGAACAGTCACATGATGATTTCAGACTTCTAACCCTTTCTTTTTCCTACCCTCTGCTCCTGTCTTCTCATCTCCTGACAGATCCTCTGAGGCTGAGCGGCTTGCCAACATGAAGGCCACAACCCCAATAGGACACAGCAGGAGTGAGTCGACACGTCTCACACATATTGTCATAATGTGTGTGTGCACAAGAGTGCAAACACGTTGCCTGGCATGCAAAGTCTTTTGTTTGTGACACTGTTGGCTCCATTTCAACATCTTTATGTTGTTATTTTATGTACTAAACTTAAGGATGAATGAGCACTGCCTCAGGAGTGTGTGTGTGTGTGTGAGGTGGTGGTGGGAGATGGTTCACATTTAACGGACAAAAAAAGAATAACTTATTTAGTTTTGTAAACAAAATTACATAGTTAAACCTAGACTTTTGGTGTTTGTCATATTGTACATGAATGGTTACATGTCCCTTCATTAATTTAAAAAAAATCTTCATTTTTTCATTTTTGCAATAATAATTGTATTTTATTTAATACATTTTAAAACCAAAAGTGCATATTCATTTAGCTAAAAAGTCTGGTTTAATTTGTGAAAAGTTGAGAATTTGGAGTATTATCCTGACAAAAACACACTGTGCTGCATGGTTTTAAAGATTATTTAACACTTTAGCAGTCTAAATTGATTTGTGTTACACTTAAAAAAAAAAGCATTTTGGGGCATTTTCATGCCTTCATTAGAGAACTGATCGTAGAGAGGAGACAGGAATAAATAGGAAAATGGGGAATGACATGCAGCAAAAAGACTTAAACCACAGACTCTGGCTTAAAGGTTAAGGTGCCAACCATGACCTGCTTTGTTTTAATACAGTTTTTGCTATTGCACAATTAAACAGTGAGTAAAGTTAACTTTATTTGGTGAAGAACATCTTTTTTACATTTTGCTAATTCAGACTAGCTGTTTTGTTCCACAGGTAAGCCCTTTCAGGCCCTGACTTTCCTTTGGGGCAGCTGCTTAGTTTTATCCCACTTGATTGCTCTCTTGGCCATGGCACAACGCAGCTTCCCTCTTTGACACACACAGACTAGACACACACACTCCAGAGAACTTCAACACTGAGGCCCCACCGCAAAGTTATTAATGAGCTGTTTAATTTTAATTAGATAGTAATTCATGTTAATGCCTGCTTAATGGAGCCAAATAATTCCCCTCGGTCACTTGGGGTCTTTATGCTTCGTTTACCAGCCCCTGCAGTTACACTCTGGCTTTTGTTTTTATATTACATTTCCATTTTTTCAAGCAGTGAGTGAATGATGAAACAGTAAAAAGAGGAAACATATGGGTTGAGTGAAGCATGCAAGTGTGTGTGTGCCAGTGTGTGTCAGTAAGAGTGAAAGCTAATATCCATGTTTGTGTCCATATCCTCTATATTTGTAGCCATTTTAATTTTGTGTGCTTGTTTAATCAAGTATGTTTGTGTCCATGAATCTGTTTGTGTCCAAAGTTGCGCTACTTGTCCATAACAGAAGCATGCACACACACTGACTCTCTTAATGCACAGACTCTGCCTTAAGTCAGAGCAAAGAAAAGGTCAAAGTCAGTATTGAACGCTAAGAAGGGTTAAACCCTCAGGTTGAAGTGCAGGTACCAAGACATTTGTAAAAGAGAGGTTGTGACCTTTTTGTCCAGGCCAGGCCTCAAGCTAAATTACCCCTGACTCTTGTCATGTGTGCTTCCACTATGCTGCTACTCACCTAGGGGAAGCATTTGTCTGAGACACCCCCCTTGAGGTTCAAACATCGGTAAGACTGTGTAGGAGTGACCACACCAGCGTGTGTGTGTGTGAGCAAAGGGGTCAACGGTGTTGAGTCTGTCTCGGTTCTGTCTGAGTTCCTCAGCTCTAACAGAGCACTAAGCTGAGTGGTTGAATTGAGTTAGTGGCTACAGACAGGCTTTTAATTGTTGATTGACCAGTCTGAGTGCTTCCTGGGCTGGGGTCATCGCAGAGAGCAGGCGGGGAGGTCCCCAGGCCCCAGCGGCAATTTCAGCCACACACACCCAAGCACCATGGAACGGTGGAAAGAAATGGAGTGGATGGTGGACAGGTACTTAGGATACAGCAAGGGGGATGGATAAGAGCTCAAAGACTTTAGAAAGTTAGAAAATTTGTTTGTGCTTTAAGAATACATATATTTTTTACATGAAGTTTGATCTCAGGATTTACAGAGCCTGTGTGATTCAAGCCAACAGAAATGCATATTGGTGATGGTGTTACAGTTGCTGTGAGCAGAGCGAGCTTTAAGGTCCACAGATTAGCAAGTTCAATGTTTACTCCTCCACAAAATCTCAGCTCCTTCATCTGTTTGACAATTACAAATTTACTTTGTACCCGTTCCATCCACTTCTTTGCCCCTTCATTCCCTCCGTCTTTATCCTCTCTTCTCTCTCCCCCCTTCAGCCTTCGTTCCTCTAATTCTACACAGGGCCACAAAAGCTCATTCTGCTGTTTTAGCGGGTTAGCTCTCCTCTCCTCTTCTCCTCCTCCTCCTCTCAGCTCACAGCAGGTGCCGGTCCTCGGCTAACATTTGTTATCTCTAATCCTGCAGGTTCGGCGCACAAAAAGAGCGTAGTAAACTCTCTCTCAGACCTAATCCCACCACTCCTTTTTTGATGGCGCTCCCCCTCGCCCTCCTCTCCTCTTTTCTCCCTTCACTATCTCTCTTTTAGGCTGCTGGGGGGACACTCCACTTCTCTGATTGCCACATAGCTTTTTATCACCATGGCCTTCCATTTGGGGGCAGCTGTTGGTGGTGGGGGTGTCCTTTTTTCCCCCTGTTCTTCATACCTCCGATTTCAACTCTCTTTTTCCTTTCTCTCTCCCTCTGTCTCCTTTTTTTGCCCCCTTCTCCCATGCTCTCTGTATCATTTACAGTCATTTTCTGGCAATTAAAATGGAGCGCTGCTGCAGGATTTTCGCCTGCAGTGCAACACTACAGTGCTGATGAATAATTCTTCACCCTGCAAACTGGAAAGCTAGCCTTTCTTTCATGTCGGCCCTTTGTTGATTTACCATTAAAACTTACTGCACCATGCTATGAGTGGAGGTCCTAGCACTGCAGGAACTGGCAAAAAGCAAAAATGAGGATGAAGCAGATATGTGTACATATGCTTTAGGGTCATTTTTTTCCCAGCAGAATGAGGAAGTTTCTGAGTTTCGTATGTGAGTCATACATTTGTGTTTATGGTTTATATTTATGGTGCATGAGCTTCTTTATTTATGTCTACTGTCTCATTCTGTACCACTTAGGTTTTATGTTAATTTTATTATCAACTGTTTTCATTATGGGGCTTAGCTGAATTGTGTGAGTGATTAGACGGTCATTCATCTCCGTTTCTCTTTCTTGCACACGCACACACACACACACACACACTTTCACGCTTTCCCTATCATACACAGCGAGCAGTGACAGATGTGTGGACGGAGTGTGGGGTGCTCAGTCTGCAAAGGCGGGGTGATGTTGGTAGTATGTTAAATGTGGGTCTAGGTATCTAGACAAGACCAGCTCTGGAGCAGACTATTTACTGCTTTAAGGATTTTCATTTTCAAGTTTATTGTCTCGGTAGAGGATTTTTTTTATTTTTTTTTTAAAGTGCCAATAATAAATAGAAATTGAATAAAACGGATTAAACAATAGCAAAGAAAACATTTACCAAGATAATAACAGTGACCAATCATCACAAAATACTTATATTTAGTATATCCAATGCTTGCTAGACTTGACAAGTTCCCATTTTGCTGACAAGTAATCTCTTGCATTTCTTGCACAAATTACAGCATGAGATTTTTTTTTTTAACTGTCTTACAATTAACTGTTTTAGCAGGAAAGCTTTAGGTACTTCATTTACAGAAAAAAGTACAGAGAAGGTCAGTTTGCATTTATCAGTGCATGTAGTGCGAAAATATTGTCTAAAATCTATAACTGGAGGTGCCCGATCAGCAAAATGCTTACATTAGCTTGCGTTCTTTTTCCCGGTCATTAGTAATAGAAGTGGGTGATGATACAAACTTAGAGAAGACTAAAAGAGATATAAAATATTCACATTTGAGAAACAAATCAGAATTGTTTTTTTATAGGATTCAAAATGATTGATTATCAAAGTAATTGCCAATTAATTTTTAATCTGATTGACTAGTTGATTAATTGACTAATCACTGCAGCTGTGATCATACGCATGTTAAAACACAAGGAAAAACAGCCTTGTGTTTGTGTAATGGTAATTAAACAGTTGTTCATTGTGTGAAGTCTGAACTAACAAAATAAATATTTGCACAGGACAAAAAAAGAGAAATATGAGATATGAGACAGAAGCACTTGGTGTTAATCTTCTCAAAAGATTGACTTATCAAATGTATCGGTACTATCAAAGCACTTTAGTTAAGAGTCTGCCTACTCTCATTATTTGCAACCTGCAGTTTGTTATTTTAACAAACTCATCTTTCCTCTCATAGTAGCAGGAGATAAATGTGACTGGAGAGTTTAATAATTATAATAATAAATTAACAAATGAACCAGCCAACAGAGAAAAAAACTTTAAGGAGTTTTAACCCTGACTGGAAGAGCTGAATTAGGGTCTGAGAAGAAGCACCTTCCCACCATGTCATCTGGCTCAGTAGTTATCTCCCAATGAGTTATATGGGCTTCAGCATATTGAACAGCAAATATGAACACAAGCTCACTGACAGGCACACACATGAGCAAGCAAAAACTCTGACACACATACACAAACTCAAGCACACAGGGGCACACATGCACACACAAGCAAGTAAACAAACAAACACTCTATTTTTCACACTGTCACACTTACATGGACACAGTCACACACTGAAGAGATAATGGTGGCCAGAGGCAGTCTTAGTCCTCTCTCTCCCTCTCCCTCACCCTCCATGTCTCTGAGGCAGAAAGCGTGCTCTGGTCCTCACTGTCTGTTAGATTTGATCACCATCACCAAGCTGCAACGGACAGTGCACAGCTCAGATGACGGTTCATTGGTGCACACACACGCACACACACACACACAGCTACTGTGCCAGAGGATATTACATGCCGTGTCTGACACTTTTAAATAAGTGTTTACTCTGTGTGTGCGTGTGTGCTAGAGTGTGTATATCTGTGTATGTGTTTGCTTTTGCATCTTATTTTCCTGTGTGGCTGCCTCTCCATCCGTGTATTTGTGTGTGTGCGTGTTTGTGCATGTTAGGCAACAACAGACCTATGAAATGTATCCAAAATGATCATCACCCATGCCCTGCTTCCACATGGCTGTCTCCATCATTAACACAGACAGCATGTGATTCCTTGAAGTACAACTGCTCATTTGAATTGACATTGTACAGTTTAGTACAAGTATAATTATACTGTGTAAAGATGAAGCAAAAATAATCAAAATAAAAAAAACAATGAACAAATCTATGACTGATGTGATTTTTTTTTTATTTCTACCATTGCACTCTTAAAAATATGAAAATGTTTTTTGTTGTGAAGGAAAAGGTAAAACATGAATATATTGTTCATTGGCTTATTTTGTTGTTTTTTATCTCTTTTACTTCCCAAATATACACATGGGCTTAGACGCGGGTCTTATAAAGCTGTGACAGACAAGGCACAGCAAACGAGTATGTGTGTGTGTGTGTGTGTGTGTGTGTGACTGCATTGACACACGTGCATTCATGTATCTCTGTCTGTCTGCAAAGAGGTTTTTAATAAGACAGAAAAGAGGGGGTACAGTAAATCCTAAATCTAAGCACGCCTATCTTAGAGACCCGAGGGTGCCACACTATGACTGACAGGCCTCCTTTCACTGGCGCTGTCGGACGGGGGACGGATTAGGGCTGCCTTGCCCTAAAGGGCCATTGTGGTTCCACGTCTCCCAGCTGCTTCACCATGCACCCCTCTCCACAACCAAGGAGGGGCCCTCGTGAAGAGTGTGTGCATCTGTGTATTAGGGTGATGTGGTGTGTCTATGGCAGGGGTGCGCTTGACCTTCTGTCTTAATTCTATTATCGGTTAAAAAAGCATGATGTGACCATTTACTCGAAAGTTTAGTTTCTTGTGTTTTGTTGCTAAACGTAAAAAAAAGAAAAGAAATAAACTTAAAGAAAATGAACAACACAATATCAAGAATTGAGAAGTATTTAAATAAGAAATTATTAGTTGAAAAGCGAGCAAGTCACATAAATAACTTTTAACTTAAATATTGCTAAATATGTTGTCACATCGACAGATGGGATAGGCTCCAGCACCCCCTTACGAGGACAAGCGGTTAGGAAAATGGATCGATGGATGGATGTTCTCACATCATCAATCTAGAATCAAATGTTATTTTAATAGCAAAGATTTGAGACTCTGGATGTTCTGTGTTTTTGATTCATCTTTGAATCCTTCTCAAACATTGGTTTTATAGAAGTCCCTGTATTGTGAAATGAGCCACTGAAATAGCGCATATGGGGCGCTCATATAAGATATATAAGACCCAGGTATGTTGCTGCAGTCACCTGCAGCTCTGTCTCCACTCTGATGTAGATGGGAGAGCTGTTAGAGCCACAGTTGTAAATCACAACATCCTTAAATCTCAAGCCTTCAACCTCATCATCAGTGTGATTGATGACACCAGTTAAACTGGTTTAAAGTGCTTTAAATGGTGTACTGACTCATTATTTGAAGTCTTACAACATCGTCCCTCTGCGCTCTTGTTTTGTTTTTAGTACATGACGTGATTGTTATACTGGCATCATATTTTATATTATCATTTAGGACAATATCAGGGCTATACAATACAGAAAATTTATTTGTGTGTATGTGTGACTAAGAGCGAGAGACAGATAGCTACATGCAAATACATGCCAGTAATATGACCTTTGCAACCTTTCTGCTGCTTCCCTGGGGTTTCCCATCCGTTTCCAAAGAGGCCTTGTGGGGAGTGCCCATCATGGGGGATCCTTCTGGGTTATGGGACCCCTGGCGTGGATGCTGGGGAGGGCGGGCTGGCACTGCAGCAGTACTGGTGCAGAGCTTTGCCAGGAGAGGGAATGCCAGAGGCCTGCCACACTCCTGCTGAGAACCTCCCAGGCAATTAGATATCTGTAGTAGTGAGCGACTGTCGGAACTGTAAGGCAGAAAGAACAGCACAGGACCAGGGATTAGCAATAATAATAATAATAATAATAATTAATACTTTATTGATCCCCTTGGGGAAATTGTTGTTTGGACAGCTGCTAGACC
>JAUMHL010000009.1:6980193-7015484 GCA_032362345.1 Sandelia bainsii | reverse complement strand
ACTGAGAATCGAACCGCTAACCCTTGGGTTGGGAGACGACTGCTCTACCCACTGAGCTATCATGCCGCCCCAATATACAACACCTTATGTTGACACTGAGGGTAAACAGATATTTCAGGTTAAAGTGGGTGCACTGTTATCATGCACCACCAATTTAACTTGTAAGCATTTTGTTCTGAAAGGGTGAGCGCAACATGAGAAGTCCTTGGAAGAAAAGCCTTGATTTGATATGTGCAAAGGGGGAAAAACTTGCCCTCCTTCTATCCATGTCCCTGTCACCCCAGCGGAAAAAGGAGTGGATCGCTCTCACTCTCACTGTCTCTGCTCTCTCTATCTGTCTGATGAAAGAGGAGCTATGATCGCTTCAACAACAAAGGGCCCAGCCGCCTGTGTTTGGATGAGGCTCTCCTTTCTTCTCTCCTTCCTCCTCCTCCTCTATCTATGTCTTCTAACCACCTCTGATCTCTCTCACTTTCTCTTTCCTCCACTCCCCCACCACCTTTTCCCCTTACCCTCTCCCTCCCTTCCTGCTCAATCTTTTGCTGCCTGTTGCCACTCACTGGTGTTGCTTCTCCATTCTTCGTTAGGCCCTCTGCGATACAATCAGGGGACGGAATTAAAAATCAGAAAGTGTCCTTGTCGAAGAGACACCCCGGATGGCACACTTTGATGTCTCATCAATTTGAAATTCATATGTTGTCACACTTCATTTTATTCCCTCCCTCCTTCACTCTCTCTCTTTCTCCTTCTGCTTTCTCCTTTTCTTCGTCTTCCTCCTCCTTATCTCCTTCAAGTGCCATCATGTACTATTCAGTTAGAAAGAAATGAGGAGAAAGGAGAAGAACGTAAAATGCATTGTACAAGTGTTTCTGAAAGCCACTTCCTTTATTTTATTTTTCATGTTTTTACTTTGTGAAGAAGGCGGGATGATATAATGAATCATTTAATTTTCTTTTTGATTGTAGGTACTAGGGTGCGTGGGCTTAGAGGTAGATCACAAGGAGTAAGGGACCATAGGACAGAGCGCAAATGTGGTGGCAAGTCACTTTGATGCCATTTCAGAACAGGGTGCTAGTCAGAACTATTTGACAGAGTGAGGAAAGTGTGGCAGCCACACACACACACACACACACACACACACACATTCAGACAGGCACAGAAAGTCTCTGGCAGAAACCCTGGACTAGTTCCCAGTGAAAACAAATAAATGCACCCACCGCCAGAGTTTCTCTTGGCCCATGATTTCCTCAAACATTCAAAATGAAAGACAGGAGTTTGGACTTAATCCTGTTAGGATTTCATTAAGAGAAACATCAAAACATGTTAATTTGAATAGCATGTGAGTCACTGTGTGAGTGTGTGTGAATATATTGTTGAGATATGAAGGAATTTCTCTTGAAAGGAATGGGGAAGAATACTTTGTCTTAAGTCAATGACATTAATAAACAGTAGCCATACAAAACAAATCTAAAGAGCTGGATTTGGAAATGACAGATTTTTGGACACATTTCTCATTTTTGTCTTCAAGAAAATGAGGGGGCATATCACCAGGTCTGTGATGGCCCCTCCCAAGACAGTAACAAATGGGCATGACGGTGGGGTGGCGAGGATTGGGGATTGGGTAAGGGGTTGGGGGGAAGGTGGATGAGCAGAATACGGACAGAGACAGGGATGGGGAGTCCCACCGGTCCACTATACCCCAGATTCATCATTAATCACTCCTGCTGAGCCCCTCGGACCCTCCCACTCCTTCTTACCATGCGTCTTCCACCTATAAGACCCTCTTCCCAAGGTGATGGCAACCCATCCCTCCTGCCCCCCTCCCACCATCAACACCACCTGCAACACTTGCCCCTCCTCATAACAACAATTTCTCTTATCTAGCACCTCGGGAAAGTCACCCTTCTTTGTCTGTACATCTCTTTCTCTCTGTTTATATCTCTCGTTCCCCCCCTTTCTCCTTTCCCCTCTCTCACTCTCCATCTGTGTCCCCCCCACCCACCAATACTTTTTTCTCTCTCCTTCTCGTTTTCTCCTTCGCTCTTTGTGACAAATGGGTTTTAATAAAAGCTGACAGAGCGATGAAATTAAAGGAGTGCATCCCATGGCCAGCTATAGCTCCAGCCTGAGTGTGGCACTGACATATTTAAAACAGGTCCTTAATTCAGTAGCCTGCCTGTGTCCTACATCACTGGGGCTTCTCAGTGTTATCAGAATCATTATTACTGTCTGACACTGTATTGTTGTTGTAAAAAAAATAATAGTTACAACTGGCACCAGAGGAGACAACCATTTAGCAGCCCCTTCGTCCTTGTGCCAACAGTGACCCCTTTAAAACAGTTTATTCCATTGACCCTATTAACAGATATTAGGCCCCATCTCCCATGTTGCCTCATTACAGCCTTGGATCATAAAAAAAGGGGGTTGGGATGAAGGAGGTGGACGGAGACAGAAAGCGAGTGTGCGTCTTTTCCAAGGGAACCCTTCCATAAGGAATAACTGACATGAAGGACTTACCCACGCCTCAGGAGCTCTCGCTCAATGTTAGAAAGCATTGTTTTGTTGGATTACAGGGTTAGGAGGGGAACCTAATCCCCTAATTTTTAATCTCTCCTGATTCCAGGGGGATGCCTAAGAGACTGGAGGGGCTTCCCTGACACAGCTTGGGTAGGTGGTTTACAGATGGGGGGGTGCTGGGGGGTGACTGAAGGGATAAAAGAAGTGGATAGATTTCTTAACAGAAGGCACCCAATATTATTTGTGGGGTAAGACTATTTCTTTGCAAAACTGTGGAGACAACATGAGAAATCCTTCAAGGCAGAAAGAGAGACCATTTTAGCCAATAACACTTGTATAAATCATTAACTCAGACAGCATAGGCTGCTCAAAAGTATTAGATATATTCAAAGTATCAAAAGTAAAATCAAGAGTAAAAAGACTACCTTGTTTTTCCTACCTTGTAGCATAAATAATTCCAATCCTGTTTGTAAGCTGTGCACTACACAACATTCAAGATAGTTCAGTGACAGTGATAACATATCCTTCTTCCAAAACATTTCTGCTTTGTCATTTTATACCCTCACCACCATGTGTCTGGGTGTGTGGATAATTTCTCAGACAGCTTACGGTGACAGCCTTTTGGGACGGAGGGATAAGTTGTCTGGGAGCTCATCCCTATAATCTGTGAAGGATATACAGGGTCTCCTCAGGCAGAGTACAGGGACTGTTCACCTGCAGCATTAGCTAAATAAGATTAGGAGCTGGACTGGAACCCAAACACTTGCTGTGGGTAGAAATATATATACGTGTATACAAAACTACATAGGGGAAATTTGTTTGAACATTTCAAGCTGAAACACTTTTTGCAATGGGAATTTCAAAATCTAGTTGATGCACAAAACATATGAGGGGAAAGAAGGGACATGAAACTTCCAACTGGGTTCAATCGAAGGCCTCTTTCAAATTTAAAGTTAGCTATGTAGCTGGGAGGAGATGTAGCAGGAAGGATGGAGACAGGGATGGAGAAAGGAGGGTGGTCGCAGCAGAGCAGACACGAGGAGTTAGAAATCATTGCGTCTATTGACGAAGTAACCTTGGGCAGCTTCCAGCATGACTGAGAGAGTGAGTGAGTGAGCAACGGGGTCCTGGAGCTGGGCCAAGCCAGGCCTTTTGTGCCAGCAGCCACCATATTCCAATCATCTACGGATATTTATACTCCAGGCCTAATTGAAAGTTTGGCTTGTGAACCATCTGCATGCACCCACACTCCAACTCACCCTTCAATGCACACGCACATACACCCACACGCAGAGACAGACACGCTGCTTTACAACCAAAGACACTGCCACCTTTGACTCATAGAAGAGGGAGGCCAGACACCCTGCATCTGTGATGGGTTTCATCCCAAGAGGCCAAAAAAGCAAAGAGAGACTTATGACACAACCTTTCGGTGAAAGGTTAAATTCAGACTGTTTCTAGTTTTTTATCCTTACTTCTCCTAATGGGATTTGAGCACAAAAGATGCTAATGTAATACTACTGTACTTCTACAATGCAGCTGCAAACCACTGTCTTAACCACCGAGTTAAAAGAGTAGATCTGTCAAGTGGTTGTAATTATATTTAAATAATCAAAGCTTTGCATTTCAAATAGCCTACATCCCTTTTAGTAGGATCAAATTGTTCATAATGACAACATACTGCAGATAGAGATAGGCATGGGAACTTGACTTTTATACAGAGGTAAATTCTACAAAGTGAGCCAACGAACCTGTAGTCAGTAATACTGTGCAGCTAAGGGAGTTTGGCAGTTGATTAAAGGAACTCCGCACCAGTGTGAGCAGTGAGATAAATGACTAGATGATTGATTACTGCCTAAAGCAGAAAAATGAGCAAAGCACAAAAGCAGGCAGTAACGTTTGTGTAATGAACATTTTCTCACAGTACTACCTTCTCTTTATCACATAGTCACTGTGAGTGGCTGTTTAGGGTCACTGCAGTATTTCAGGTTCATTTTAAAACTACAGTCAAGAAAAGGGTGAATGTTTTCACAGGAGTCATATCCACCCCTCTGTTGTATATATTATTTTATAATATATACAGCAACCTCTAAAATATCTCTGTTAATAATTTGTTTCTATTCAATCAGTCTGAAATTATGCTGAAAAGCAGCAGGTGGTAATGATATTATTAGAATACCTATTACAAAATGCAGAGTAATGTAGATACTTCGCACTGTGCTGTGAAGATCTAGGGCCTAAAATACTGTATATAATATTAGCAACATGTAGACTTATAACATTCAAATTAATCCAGCAATCATCTGTCATGCTGATGATCATAAATAAATTATTTAGTTTTAAACCTAGCCAGAACCTAACCTCAAATCTTAACTTAAAAGCAATATGCACAAATACACAGCTACAAGATTAATTGACTGATTAACCACATGGCAGAGAGCAAGCCAAAATCAAGACTCCAGGGAGCCATTGAACAGTCAAACATAAATATCTTCTGACTTCTGTTTCACAACCACTGAAATGCACCACAGGCTCATGAGATCGAGTAACTATACCAACTGATTAATGCACAATTAGTGTTGTGTTGTGTCAGTTAACAGGATGGGCTGATGGAGTTTGCAGCAATGGTGAGGAGTGCGTTAAAGCTCTCGGCGGGCATCCAGCTGGCCCTTCGCTCATCTCTGGGACGTGTTTGGCTTCCTCTGCCAGCTGGCACTGGAACACACCGCAATGTTCATTCATGACAGGCATCACCCAAAACTTGTGAAAAACCTGGTGATTCTTGAATGCTCCTTTCACAAGCTGCTTTCAAAAGGAAAAAAATAGAAAAAAGAAAGAAAGCATCTTTCATGTGTTCTAAGCCAAGGACATTTGGGGCAACTCAGAAAAGTTTATTCAATATGTTGCCCAAAACATTATTTATGTCTTTGGTGTATGATGCCTCTCACATTTGCACTGCCTCAAAACAGCAGTCAAAAAAAAAGGTAAAAAAGTTTTGTTTGAATATGTTGTATGCTTAAAATGAATACACAAATATTAAGCATTTCAGCTTATTTTCAGTTTTTGTTTAATATTGATAGATGCTTATGTTGCACAATAAAACACACATTGGAATTGAAGAGTAAATACTCTAAAATGCTATGTTAAAATTCTGCTTCAAAAAAGTCTGCTTCAAACATTAAAATTCCAAAATGTAATACCCTTTAAGGATCTTTTACCGTGTTAAACTGTTGATTTGTAGTGATCCAATACCAACTGTGTATGAATTTTTTTTCCACTACATTTCATCAGCTTTTTGCACGGAAAATTTCCACCTGTAAAGTAACTAAAGTTGTCACTGGTACAAAAATAAGTACAATGTTTTGCTCTGAAAAGAATAGATGCAAAGTATCAAAGGTGAAATATTGCAGTAATTTATAAGATTTCAATAAACAAAGTGAAGGCCAATATAGTTAAGATTGGCATAAAGAGTACATTTTAGAGGACTGGTATACAGCATGGAATTAGGACAAATCGATGCTGCATGTGGACAGAACAGGCAACACTTTCCAGAGTACTGGATCCCTGAACTTAGGCTTTTCACCAGGAAACACAACCATTGGCATGCTGCAGGGAAATAGGGCGGCGGCTTGCCAAATGTAAAATGATCCTCTGTTCTCCCCTGGCTTGCATCTGTGATAAATCAAAATGCCGAACAACAATTAGCACTCTGTTGACACTCTATTCACATCCAACAGTTTATACAGGATGTGGGCCAAATGATGTAGAACACAACTTATTGTCTTGCCAAGTGCATCTGCTATGATCACCAGTGGAAATCCATCCACTTGTTATATGAGCTTGTAAAGATAGGCCTACAGATTCCACTTATCGCCAATATAAACTGTGCCGTACAACAGCTTACTGGCATTTCAAATTTACACTACATACATATTGTGAGAAATCACTAGGGACAATTAATCCCCAACTGATTATATCAATCTAATAATATGAACTCGCTGCATATGCCTTACAGGTCAAACATACAGTAGCATGTCCCCCTTCTTTACATTCAATGGGAAATCATTTGCTCAAAGCAATCAAATATACTTCAATAACAACAACAACATTCATCCGGTCTAATCTCTCCGTGGACCACCCAGCTCAATCAATTAATTACCTAGTCTCCGTGTTTTACTTTAGGGCATAAGTAATGATCTTTAAATATTAATTTGGCTTTGTCCAGGGACTGATACAAGGGCCCTGTTGTTGTCTTCTGGATTTCCAGTTGTCAAGTCAGTGGTACTGTGCTGTGGGAGGTAAACCTGAACAGCTAGAGGAGGGTTTAGGCTATTTGGCCAACATGTGCAAAGAGAAAATACATATTTTGTTTGATGATCACAAAGAGGACATGTAATTTTTCTGCAAGATACAAGATTTGTATAAAAGTTTGGGTAGATCCTGCTGAGTAAAAGAGTGCACCCACTGACATTGTTCAAAGGCCTGAAGTCTGAACTAAGACAGACCCAACTCAATTATGCCCTTTGATCCATTTAATTAGAGTTGTCATGTATTCACAGTTAATTTCAAATATATGTTTGAGTTAATTGCAGGTTGAGAATTGTTTGTTTTTTTGCATACTATCCTGTTTGTGATTATGCACATACTCCACTGTGCTTCTTTCCATTTGCTGCAAGATGAACAAAACAGGACCAATAAATTGGGGTAAATATAAGGAACTGTCTAAAATGACAGAATAAAGATATGGAGACTTATAGCATGTGTCTTCTAACCATGAGTGAGGCAAACAAATAGGAATAACAACATCTGAGTTAATATCAAGCCTGTGGAACCACCAAGCCTTCAGAGGATAATATCTATCTTCATTTAGGCTGTCTTTAATAATTAACCCAATGCATTTATTTATTACTTTCCACCACAGAGATACCCAGGTGAGTTGAGTTTCTCTGTGGCTCAGGGGAGAGGCAGGAGTGGTTCTCTTCTATCTCTAGCTGTGCATCAATGTTTGTAGCCCAGAGCAGGGGAAGCCAAGGAAAAAAAAAAAAAATCAGATTTGGCCCATGTCCACCTTACCTGCAAAATATCCTGCATTAGCATATTTCCCAGAGTTCCAAGAGCAAAGAACGTAGGAAACTGGAGAGATAGAGGTTGTGAAGCTAATTGGCTGATGTCTTCCAAATAGCCCAATGTCTATTTTCTTTTAAATGGCACATGGGTATGAAGGAATATTTTAACTAACAGTCTAAAACGATCCATTTCTTTTATATGAGTTACGATAAAGGGTGCCCAGTACCTTTGTTCAGTTTCAGTAGTTGTTAGTTCAATTCAGCCACACGTTGTGATCAAAGACTCTTCTCAATTTCAACCTCTATTGAAAACCACATGATCTGCAAAGTACACATGCTTTTGATACAAAGGGTATGGGTCCAAAGGTGTTGTATACACAAATGCACATACAAAATGGTTACAAATTCAAGCTTAAATATGCTGTTCTCTGTGATCTTAGTATATCTGGTGCTCAACTTGAGATCTGACCATATCTTGACCATAAGCCAAGTTGGGGTGAAACCAACACAAACAGGGAACAGCTTAACAAATTACTACTCTGCTGCCAAGTCCTGGGAGGGAGGAAGAGGCACAGCGGCATAAAGAAAGAACAAAAAGCCCTGCTACAGAGACCAAGAAACCCCAGAGGGTGAGGGGTGAGGAGGAAGAGAGAAATAAAAGCAAAGGTGGGCAAAAGCATATTGAGAGTGAAGGAGAAGGTTAAGAACAAGCCAGATAAAGAGACAGAGGGAGATGGAAAGAGTGAGAGCCAGAGCAGAGCGGGTACAAAAATGAGGGAACAGAAGAGGGTTGATATGATTTCAATGGAATGTTTGTTGACAGTGCTCTGTGGCCCGGGGCTTTGGGATAAATGATTGAACACTGCGCCTGTCAAAGCCAGAGGATTTCTGTGGGCTTGTGTTTCTCTCTGTGCTTTTTTGCTTGAGGGAAGGTAGCAGTCAACTAATTGACACAGAATTAAGCATGAAATGCACTAAGCACAGTCCTCTTCTGCCATGGCTGGCCTCTCCACCAAAGAGGGGGCTTCCAGCCAGTTAAAGGCTTCAAATGAAACACACACATACGCACAAACACACACATCCATATTAAGATAAAATCAGACATTTGCAAATATACAAGTGTGAATACATCTGCAAAAAAAAAGAAAAGCAAAAAAGATGAAGATAAACATCCGAGCAGATGGCCCACTATTCAATTACATTAGATCAGTAATTCAACAACCACACACACACATGCACACAAGCACATCAGCACAGACAAAGAAACGTGGGGTACAGGAGGATATACACAGAGTACATAAGCAAACACTATAGACATTTCTTGTGACGAATTGCACCATGAGAAAGTAATCCTTCAAGATTAACAGTGTCATTCTCTGCCACACCTTGCATATTATGCTCTGGGGGCTGTGATCTCAGCTGCAGGCTTCTTGCAAATGACTTATCACATGTGTACTTGCACTCTTTTTGCCACACTCTGAAAAGCAAAGCACATGGTGGAGAGAGAGAGAAACTGAACTTAAACAAGGACTGGGTGAGCGATCAGGAGGGACATTTAGCAAAGCAAAAAGAAATTGGCAAAAAGGAGCGAAAACAGCACAAAGAGACAATAGCCAACATAAAAGTCAAACAAAACTATGTGGTGCAGAGAAGGATTTAAATGGTAATTCACAGCACTGGGCACAGGTGTACAGGTGGGCCTCTGCTTTTTATACACTCGTATGTGACTGAGCCACGCATGGCTCGATTAAGGGTGAGCAGCACAGACCTTTAGCTGTAAATAAACAGAACCGCCTGCTGAAGCTCAGCCAGGAACATAGTGGTATACAAGGAGTCTCACCTCATTAAAACTTGGAGCAGCAACAACAAAAACAACATGAGTAAGCCGCGGGTGTGTGGGGTGGCGCACTTTCAAAATTGGAAAGAGAGGAGAGGGATCTGGGCATCAGCCATGTCAGGAAGCACCCTCTTGTCTCCACTGGCCGTATCGCCATGTGAATGCCCTTGTGAAGGAGCTGGAGACAGGAAAAGAAAGGGAAAGGCACTGAAGAAGAGAAAGGAAGCGGTGGGGTCAAAGGGCCAACGGGCCAACCCCATCCTGCTGACTACTGACCAATCAGGAGGGGTCCTCTGCTGTCTTGGAAGCAACAGAGGGGGAAGAGAGGAGGAGGATAGCAAGGAAAGTAGGAGGTTGGGTTGACTGCAAGGCGGATCCCCAGGGTCAATTATCCCCGGGAAGGAGGTACTGTAGCCAACACTCTGCATCTCATTTGCAAGGCAGCGGCAAAGGTGCACCTGAGCACAGCTAGTGAGTGTCCTGCCATAGCACCGAGGCAATTAATGTCTCCTTTCAATGACATGTGCTTCTCAGTGTGACAGAGGCTGGGCAGCTGTGGGCTGGGCCAATTGGCAAAGAGAGAAGGCCTTAGCGATGCCTCTTGTCTTCCCACTGAGACTAATTTTAGGTAGAGAGCCTTGCCTCTGTTCTGTAGGCAAAAGTCTGAGTTAGAGGGCTTTGAGTTCAAGCCTAAATACATACACACAAAGATGAATGCACACATGCAAAGATATGTGCCCCTAACACAACGTAACACAACCCTACAACTCAGTCATTTTCTCAGTCTCTCATACAAACATGCCGACACATATGGGGCAAAATTACATCCAGGAAGATAAGTACAGACACATAAACACTCACACACAGCTGTGCATACAACACACTGAATGTCGTAGAAACACAAAGAAACACAGTATATTATCAGGCTCATTGACAGCTCAGAAAACCTATGAGCTGCATAAATTGTATTTATAATATCCAATTTGTTTTTTTACATCCACCCGTTTTTACAATTTGATTAACCCACATACTTTGCTGTATTTTTAAAATAAATAAATAAATAACAATGAGGCCTCAGAATATTCCACATTTCTTTATTATGTAAACATTCACCTATGGAGCAGGTTCAACAACTTGTCAGCGCATGGGAACTATGCCCGTTCCACATCCTAACTCATCAGCTGCTGTTAGCAGTTACAGACACAAAATTATTGAAATCATCACAGGACTGATGGCCTCACCTTTGAGTTTACTCACATGTCTTTAAAACTGGCTTACTGTAACATTTTGTGGGATCAAACTCACTATTCTGAGGAACTGGTACAAGAACCTGGACCGAACTTGATAACTTTAACAGGTGCACATTGAGTATGTTTACTGGGAGTGTGCATTGGTGACAACAGCTGTGTCTGCTCAGTGACTTGTACAAAGTCATATGTTTCACGTACAGGAATAACAAACAAGTCTAAAAGGCTTACTAGTGGCCTCTAGGGGCTGCAGTGTTCTTTACCCTTCCTTAAAATGAAAGAAAGAACCAAAACTGTTGACAATTTAGATGTCAGCACTGGGTCAAAATTACTCACTTTTATTCCTGAATGTGATGTTCGGGGAAAGCTCAGAGTGGAGAGGGATCGTCCAAAAGGGACTATGCATGTACTCAGTCAATATCATACATATTCCTAATGTTTAAGTACAATTTTTGGCCTGATGGTTGCACAAAAAAAAGGTCAGGGGTCACCAGAAACATTAAAACAAGTCTCTAAGGATCATGAATACCAACGGCAAATTTCATGGAAATCTGGCCAGTAAATACCCTGCCCTGGATAGAAGTGTGACATGTATGAATTAATACACTGAACACCACCAACAGGACAAAAATATGCTTCAAACCCTATGCAGTAGCATAAACTGACAAACAGAATGTGGTGGAATGTAGATGGATCCGACATTAAAAGACAAGCTTGCAAAAGAGTGGCTGGAAAATTACAGAACGAAATGAGAACGAAAATCAGTGTTGATGACAGAGAAGACAGTGTACCCTCAGGCTCTTCTTTCCTTTACACCCACATATTTAAATTAAAAACAAAAGATGGGAAAAAGATGTGTCATTTTAACAACTGCTTCTGTGTCTTCTTCAGATGAACTAATACTATACTGTGCATATGCGTTATATTTTATTACATATATTGGTAAAAAAAAATGTTATGTACTACTAGAAAACACGTGCTGTGATCTTTATATCAGGTGGTCTTTTTATGTATTTGTTGATTTCTGCACTGTTTGTATGAGTTTTTGAAGATGTTTGTCAAGACTATGTGTTGTCTTACACTCCGATGTCAGCAAGTGTGTTACCATGTAATCGAGTCATGACCTTGTACGTGACCTCATTGCTTCAGGGCATTGCAGCTAGCAAGGCTAATATGAGGCTAATAAGTGTCATTCATTGCATTTGTGTGCAGAGAATACATGCAAGTGCACACACAGACAGACACATATTCAACAGATCCATCCTTCCGATCACTGCTCCCTACAGCCCTGGAGCTCACAATGAAACCCAGTGTCTCCCTCAGTGGGTAGTCTGTGCTCTCCTCCCTGACCATTTCCACTCATCCGAGACAGAAATAGACATCGCTTTGCTTCCCTGCTCATTCTCCTAGTCAACTTGTGGTTGACACACACTGGATGAATGACTACTTCCTCCTGTTCGCCTCGGCCGACTACTGAGGTGCAGTTCCGAGTTGTCGAGCTTGCCACTGAGAGAGAAAAACAAGAAGGGATGTTGGATTTGGCTGGCAATGCAGAGGGGGTTTGAGTGAGAGAGAGAGAGAGAGAGAGAGAGAGAGAGAGAGAGAGAGAGAGTGAAAGCAAATGTGCTAGTTTCAGCAGACACATCATGCACACACACAAGCACATACACGTACAGCAAAGCTAGCTGGGTTTTGACAATGGTAGAATTATTATAGCGAGGTGAATATTACACCCGTGGGACTTCATTTACCTCCAGCATATTCACTGAGTTTCTCTATGTTTTACTGCTCCTCATAATCCAAGGCTACCACACTCACACACAAACATACACGCACACTTATAGCACCATATCACACACTATTTTTATGTCCATGTGTGTTGTCAGGGTTATTATTGAGATCATTATGGGATGTGGATACTGTTGACATGCCCACCTCCTCCTCCAATCCCACCCTTTTTGTTGCCGTTCTGAATCTTGGAGACCTCTCATGAAAGGTTACCAAAGCTGTCCTTTTCCAGCTTCTATTTATCAGTAAAGCAAATAGTACAACATAAACACAGTCACACATACATTCACAGAGACAGTTTTGTATTTTGGAACTTAGTATTACTTGGTATTGTTGTAATTCTCCTCTTGGTATTTAACTGGTAAAGGTCACTGATGGACTTCTTTTGCTGTACTGTTTGAGGTCTCTTTCGTCCATTGTGTTAACAAGTCATTAAAAATTGAGGAAATTGAGGCAGGCCAGGAGACACTGCATATGTTTGGAAGCATTATTATTATTAAATAATCATGTTTGTCTCCTAAATTGAGAGTGACTCATGCCACAATATCAGTAATTAGATAAATTATTGATGGGCTAGTGGGTGGGTGAGAGGATGGTCGGTTGTGGAAATGGAATTGCCAAACCCAATTATTGTCTTTTTCTTAGAGTGGCCCCATTAGGGTTGTCACTTAGACCACCAAATGGTGGCACTAATAAAACTGCAACCAGCACTTAACAGCTTAATTAATAGTAAGATGATTAATATTTTAATTGCGGTGGATTAAATACCGCTCGCAATGAAAGGGAAGCATTATATGAACAGAGGTTCATGTCCTATGCTGTCTGGTTTAAAATGCTACAAGCTTTTTCACACTGATTTAAACACAAAGCAGTGCTAGGTACATATGAAAAGATGTAACAGTTAGGGTTTCAGTGTAGAAGATACATGCATATATTTTCAATAATACGTTGACGTGTTGAAAATAAAGTTACTGTATTGTATAAGAAACATAAGGTTACTTAAGGTCCACAGTCTACGTAGATGTAGACTGTATGTATGTATGTATGCATTTTCTCTTAGTTAAATCAGATGTGTGGATGCCTGAAATTGTACCCATCACAATCCTTGTTAGATGGTGAAAGCAAAAAGTCTCAGATGCACAGCAGATTTTTTGGACGCCATTGCTATTAAAAGGCTACCTGATGTAATTTTATGTGGAATATAGTTGCATATATAAAACATACGCAATATGAGATAGCAGCATTCAACTTCTACAGTATAATATTACCCTCTGCAAAAAAAACAAAAGGACTTCAAGAATGCAACACCCCCAAGCAAACAGAATACCCCTGGGTTCATGTCTACCATCAGCGCTATGAGGCACCTGCGCACACATACACATACTCATAGCATGCCACAATAAAAAGCGACTATTCCTCTTGTGCTAATACCCATCAACCCCCTTTCTCAAGAGGGCATGGTGTCTTCCATCCCCAACATGAATAAAACAAGTTGTTATTCTTTTCTAGATAAACACCCTCCAAGTGCCCGCAAACAAGAGGGGGAAACAACACCAAGCTTTGGTTTTCCTCCAGCAATTGCAGTGGAGATGGGATCCCCAGACACTTGCTGGGCTCTGCAAAGTGGTCCTACACTGTACAAAGTGTCTGCTTTGCCAGAGGCACAGGATGGAACTTCTAAGCACAAACAAAATCTACTAAATACCTAGCAAGGCTGGTTCGCTACTTGACCAAAGCATATTATTCATTCATTTTGTCAATTCTTTATGCACATGGTATTATTAATCAAATTCCCCAGTGAGATTTGAAGTGTTGTTTGTTCATTTTAATCTACAGAATAACTCTGCTGGTAAGTGAATCATTAGGAAGTATGACTTTGGCCCATATTTGAAAGAAGAGGCTGGGAAGGTGTACATTAACCGATGGAAAAGGTTAAGCATGGTAAAATGAGAGGAAATGTGGCGGACAAATTGAGAAATTAGCAATGTACAAGTGGGGAAAGTCTCAGAGGACCCAGTGCTGAGGCGAGACCTATTATGGCACATGGCACCAGGCAGCTGGGTGGGTAATTATCATCATGTGTTTAGCAAGGCTCCCTTATCCAGGGCAACATATATGACTTGTGCTTTAACCACTTAGTTGGCCCACTTAGCTGTGTGCCATGGTGTGTATGTGTGTGTGGGGGATGAGTGCAGATTTTCAGTGGTATACTGCTTTACCTGTAGGCATAATTTCCCCACTGCTGGCAAGTCAGTCATAGTTAGAACCTTGGACTGTAATGCAGGTGTGTGACCCTTAGCGTGGTGCCACGATGGCTGAGGTGGCTTCTACGTGAGTGGGTGTGGCTTGACGTCCTTGGGGAAGGTAAGAGAGTGACCCCATGAAGATCCAGCTGGGAGCCTGGTGAGCAGGGGGCCCAGATGTGTGTGTAAATGTGTGCATGTGTTTGCATGTGAGTGTGAGTCTTTTAGTGTCTCCATGTGTGCCAATGCTAGCTTGGTACGAAACAGCTGGCTCCCACCATCTGCTACTCCTCTGCTGTATGTGTGTGTGTGCTTTCCATGTGTTGTCATCTTTCCTTCACATAGCATTATCCACAATTAAACTGTACATAAATGTAACATCAAAAGGTTATAAAGTGCAGGAAAATATACCATATATGTATTAATGCAATAGGAGAAAAATACTATTACTTTTACATTACTTCCATTTCTTTGAAAGCTACACTAAGACTGTTAGTGTTTGCCTTTGGTTGTTAATCCTTGGCTTGAAGCAAACCCACTCTATCGAACAGACTTAGGAAAAACAGAAAAAGATTGGGAGGTTAGTATGCTAAAATACACCCAAAACAAGACACATGAGACATACGGTTCTAGTGTTAATTAGGGAGCCAATATTACAAGATAAATCAGAGATGGAGGGAAGGTTTGGAGGAGAGTGAGGTGAGAGAGGAGGGAGAGAAGAGGAGGGCTGAGAAACAGAGAGAGAGAGGGAGGGAAGGCAGTTGATTTGAGCAGGGCCTGGGGGCAGCCTACGGGGCAGAAAGGGGAATGATAGACTGGGCTAACCAGGCGTTGATCAGGTCTGTGCAGCTCTCCTCCTTTCATCAATAGTGAACAACTGAAATGGTAAGAGAAAGTCTGTTAGCTTCTAGCTTATTTGCTTCAAAGTCAGCATTAAACACCATAAAGTGTCACTTGATTTTAAGCTAATCAATTATGCATTATGATCTACTAATGGTTGAAACTGTATTTTTTTATGGATTAGCAGTCAAAACCATTTTATTTTATGGAAACTAGTAACATAGAAGGTATTACAAGTATCATGTTGCTCACAGAAGACAGTAATGAAAAATGATGTCCTTTTACCTCCCCAAATTTCAAGTCTAGCAGCAGAGGCAAAAGTGAGTAATCTGTAATCGGAGCGATGTGGAGGAGTGCAGTGCTGCTAATGCGACTAGACCCTGCTGTTCTCTGAGGAAGGCAGCGCTGGAGGGAAGGAAGAAGAGGAGGAGAAGGAGAGGCAGAGGGATGAGCCGGAGACAGAACACACACCGAGGCAGTTGGGCAAACGCTTGCCCCAAACATGGCAGAAGGTACGGAACAAGGCGCTCTGTGTGGGCCCCATTATTTTTAGTCCCCATTCTCTTTTCTCCTCTCTCTGTTTGAAAACGGCAGGATTTTTCTCCTCCTCCCTGACATAAAAGTAAACAACGTTGCCTGCAGGCACAATTTTCCCAGCAACACAATAAAATGTGCAGTGAATTTATGATGGTCATCCATTAGCTCTTACCAAGGAAACATCACCCGTATCTGTCGTCCATCATTATAATAGAGGGTTAATGCACTGAATTTACATAAAAAAGTCATATTGTCTGCATGAATTATTTACACCCTCAGCTGTTTTTTCCAATTTCCCTCTTTTTTTCCCCGCTCCGTCCTCTTGTGCGTGGCGAGGGGGTTTTGGTCCAGATTCTCATGCAAAAAAATCTGACACTAAATTCCGCCGTGAGGTAGTCCTGTTGTTGCCACCTCTGTGTACCAAATATTTCTCTCCCTCTCTCCTCCTTCTTCTGTCTTTGTGGGACAGTACGAGCTGGGGACATTATGATGTGCTTGTTTATAGCCCCCTGGTTGTTATTGAGTCAGTCAACACAGTGAAAACCTTTAACTGCTTCCCACTTGTAAGTAAGTTTCACTTGTAATCAGTCAACTCTCTACTCAGTATTTGACAGTGAGTATTTAGATTAAATAAATCTGAAAATAGTACAACATTGCACAAATGACAAATTCTACAAATCAACAACCATTCCTCCAGTTCATTGTTCACAAATGTATGCTGAAGTTAGCAAATTCAGTGTCACAAATCACACGCTAGAGTTAAGATGATCTTATCCTAATTCATTAGTGGCCTAATCTTATAACACACATGAAATGATCATAGTGCCAGTCATCCTACTGTAAGTGAATTATCCTGATATCACACCACTGTAATGAAAGCTTGTACATGCACGAACAGTTGCCTCTCAGACCCCGGGGAAAAGCTCAGTGATTGAGCAATTATGACAAGCTCAATTACTGTCATCATATTATCATAGCTAATCCAACTCCGCCATGCTGCGCCTTCCACTGCACTGATCACAGTGCCTTTTTCGCTGTCACTGAGGTGAGAAAGTGCTGTCACTGACACCGCTTGTGCTCCCATGAACACGCTCAAATGAATATGTGGCAAATATGTCAATCTACTGGTGCCTGTCTCTGTTTCTGTCTTTCTACTGGATGTCTCTGGGATGAATGTCTTAATTTTTTCTAATTCTGGCTGACACTGCCACAGGCGCTTTTGTGTGCTGAGCTAAATTTGTGACGTGGCTTGACAGAGTGCAGACTTCTTGAGTTATCTTGTTCCCTGATATGGCTAACATGCTTCTAAGCAACGATCAGAATGGCAGGCACATTTGCAGCACAGCTACAACTCGTCCAGCCGAGCAGTGAAGCATCGGCAAGCTCACAGGGGGCTGGAAGAAGAAGACGGGTTCAGGAGTAGTGTAAGGCAAAGGTGGAACCTATACAAAGCAGTGACCTCTAAACTCTTCAGATAATCTTTCAAGTGGAAGCAACACAAGTTAGTCAAACAGATGCAGATGAGGAAGTCAGTCTGTAAATTTTACACAGACCAGGTGTTTTTCAGAGGCCGCATAAGTGAGGACACGGGTATGAGGAAAGCTGAGTAACCCATTCTCATTTATATACCATTCCTTTATAACACATCTCCTGCCCCTCCACACTGCTAACGTTGTGTGTTTTCTTCCCTCTGTGCTTTTGTTTATTCCTCTCACTGGTATACTTCTCCTGTGGGGCCTGATCCATGCTTGCCTTCAGGCACAGTTCTCTGCCCTGTTAAGGAGGTGGCGATTAGAGGTCAGAAACATGGCCATGGCGTGCGACATGGCCTCTTCAGCCTGCACTGATTGTAGTCCACATTTTTCAGGAAGTACTAGAGGCAAGGAATGGCCTATTAAGGTAAAAGGTTTTTGACCTAATAACTTCCTCTGTTCTCTTTCTTATCTGACACTCACAAAACCCACAGTATACAGTATCATGAAGAACAACATACACACGTATTTTAAAATGACTTTTTTCTAACTGTTTTTTTTCTGGAAAACTAATAAACGCATCTGGTAGAAAGATCTACCAGATCTCTCTGCATTCCCTGTAGGTTTTATAAGCTTGTTCTATCTATTTAATTTAATTTTTTTTATTCTATATATACAGTAGATACACGTAGTGCTCTTTGTCTACATGACTGTATTAAAGTAACATTTAATAGAAATGTTTTTGAGAAATATTAATGTGTGCGCATGCTAGCTTCAAGATTTTTCTTTTGTTTATTAGTTTTATTTGCTTTTGAAATAATGCATATAAAGCACCATAGTTTGCACTTCTTGAAATATTTTTACCATGAACTACAACTGGTTAGAATGTATAGGACTAATTTCATTTTAACAAATGCCTCTATAGTGTAGTCAAAAGATTATATTTGTACGATATTAACTCAAGTCATGTCAAGTTAGATATTTTTTTATAAGAGAAGGTAGAGCTACCACTGGACCACCTTCACACTTGCCAGCCAAGTAAACTAATCACTCACTTTGAAACAAAGTATCCATGATGCTAAGAAGTGCTGAGAAGAACACAAGCAGGTCAGCTTACTGTACAAATAGGGTGGCAAACAAATTTGCATGTCAAAATTAAAAATCAATGTGTTCCACCTCACCTAATGACCAATCTCCCTGCTGCTGCTCCTGGGCTCTGATTAACATTCTGGGGGGTTCAGGAGAAAATGTTAGAGCAAAGCATTAATCTCTCTCAGCAAAAAAGCTTGTATCTTCTGACAGGTGGGTCAAAGTTGCCGTTTAATCTACCCCATAATTTCTGAAATGTGCTGACAGAGTGTATTTTAATACATTAAAACATGGCTATGTTTGAGAAAGCTCAAAGCACGACACCTCAGCAGGAAGTCTATGTCGCTGGCTCTGAGTTATGGCATGTTGGAGGAATGGGAGGAATGCAGCAGAATCCCGAGGAAAACCACAACAAAACTGCATCTGAGAAGAAGGAGAGTTTTCTTGCTTTTGTATGATGGTGGTGCATGTAAGACCTTTTTTGAAGTATGGTATCACAACCCTATACTACATTTAAATTAATATGATATTTAAATTAAATTGAGTATTTTAAAAAAACATCTCTTCCTCGTTGCCTATATGGTTGTTCTTACTTACTTACTAAAATAGAGGCCAGCCTCAGGCAGAATTACAGTTTTGTACAGTGAAATAATACAATTATTTGACTGTACATCTTAATGTAATGTACCCTTTATTTGTAGAATAAGTTCCTCTTTAAATTTAAGCAATGCTGAATACACGCAAAGAGGAAAATGTTAAGTGTAAGATGTTTAGCTGTGCTGAAATTTCACGTTTGAAATGTTTGTTTTAACCAACAACAGAAAAAATGTCTGGATTTTGATCATGCCCTAAGACCCTAAACCTGCCAAAACTATTTATTTGTTCAATGGCCTGCACTTGACTTTATTGGCCATTGGCAGGGAGGTGCCTTCAAAGGAATCCCACTTGCTTACTGAGAAATGTGTCTCTTACCTCTTACCCAACCTAGTGGAAATAATATCACTCACACTGAGAGATCATGGTGTCAGGGTCAATTGTCCTGCAAAAGATGGGGGAGATGGGAGACATGTATTGATTTTTCATTTTGTTGGGGTAAGCAAGCATGTTGCGGCTGGGCGCGAGTGCAATGAGGCAGACAGATTGTGCTAGACTGCTCTTCCAGCTTGTCACCTGTGAGCTATGACTGCTAAGACACCTTGAAAACAATTATTACAAAAAAATAGGTACAAAATATCAGTATGTGCTTTTTTTTAGCTCAAATGCCCTGTGTAATAACCCATCTGATTACGTTATTCAAAGCAAAGAGAGTGGAGAAAACTTGGCTGGGGATCCAGTGAGGAAACTCAGCCAGCATCACCCTAGATAGGGATGAGCAAGAGCTGGCAATCGTACACCATGCTGGGTCTTGCAGGGTGGAAAAACTTGTCAAACACATTATCTGATGCCACAGGTCACAGACGCATTCAAGCAGTCCAGCCCTTGCCTAACAGCTACAAGCAATGAATGAATGCTAAGTCTAACAACCTCTATGAACCTTACTTCATGTGCTCAACTCGAACCATCTTAAATATTTCATCACTACACAGAAGCGTTTGGCTTGATAAAGAAGTCAAGTGATTCCTATCAGCTCCTCTGTGTCCGATTTCTTTTTGACTTTGCAGTGGAGCACACTGATCTCAGTTTGGGTCATAACCTACAATGTCTCCTTCTACGTGTTCCTGTTATGGTGGGACACAACAGAACATCTACAACTCATTCTTGAACATGGCAGAGTTTAAAAGCCCTTGCAGTCAGCGCACTTCCTGAATATACATGGCTTGTTTGAAGGGTACTGTGTGCTCCTCCATCTATGCATTCCTCTACTTCTCATATACTCCCATCACAACTCATGCATTTTGTCCATCACCTCTGTGCTCCTCATTTGCAAAGGATACGTTCTCTACAGTGGTCAGAGGCGTGACAGACATGTGGTGTGGAGAGCACAGCAGTCATCCACTGCCCTCTCTGCACCCCAGTCACCTTGATGACCAATTCACACTGGTCTACATCACACCACACTTTTACTCTAACTCACCTTCTCTCATAGCTGTGCCGTGAGGGTCAGAGTTGAGTGCTGACAATATGAGCTCATTAGTATACCCAACACCTCCCATGAAGGTACTAGCAATACCCTGTATATGAATGCAATGCAATCCCTTTGTAATGCCATACAACAAAGCACAGGGTGCAGAGAAGACACATCTGTGACAGGAGTAGAGTGACTGGCATTTCTGCAGGTCAAAGAGAAATATCAGTAAAAGCACCTCAAAAACAGCCACAGATAATAGAAAGGACAAACATATTTTCTCCTGTGTCTGGGCTGCATATACAATACCATAGGTTTTAAGCTTGCCTATCAAATACAACAGCAAGCACAAAATAGAAAAGATGCATTTTTTCCATTTATTACAGAATCTTGTTTATTTTTGATGTGTATCTTATTTAACATCCTCATAAAGAGTCAAATGAGCTTTCCAGCTCAATCAGAGACATGTACATCAAAGAATTCAACAGTTACAGCAAATTACTACACAGTTAGGTTTGGCAAAAAAGTCTCTGTTCTTTGTGGAAGGTCTCATAGAATCAGAGTAGCAACCATGATTCTGTTGGAAGAACAACTCCCTCTAATAAACATGTATATGAACATCTTGTGCTTCAAAAACACAGACAAAGATGAACATTATTATAAAAAAATAAAGATACAAACAGCATACATCAAAGCAAGAAGTGCGAGGTTATAAAGACCTTGCGGTACACCTGTTCAAATACGATTCTCCAGCTGCTTTGCTACCAGGAGCCACTGATAGTCAGACATGACTGATCTTTATGATAATACTGTTGTCAATCAGCTTATGCAAATAAACAGTGTTGTTATCTAAGCCAGCAAATGAAAATGAAAGTTAATGCACCTGAAGTATTGGTAATAATCTTCCATGCCAGCAACAATTAAGTCAAACATGAGCAAGTTTTATGTTTATAGCAATACATTTGGTTAATAAAATGATATATATGGCAAGAATAATGGCTAAACCTACAACCATGACCCAGGTGGTGAAAAGGGAATGTTCCTTTCATTATTGCTGTTTCAAAGAGGTTGTGTGCTTCTTTGCAGGAATTCTTGTGCTAGCATGGGTGCAAAGCAGTCTTTCTTCTAGCTGATATAAAAAAAAAATCCACCAATCTAGCTATAAATCAAAATCCAATCACAATGTATTAAACTTTGAAAGGTCTCCAAGATCACAAGAGTCTCCTCACACACCTGCTAGGCATGTCAGTGTTTGGGTGAGGCTGGGTATGCTATCACAACACACACATACACCTGTGGTACATCCTGCCACTAACGCTGTAAGTGTTCCAGTTTCTTTCAGACAGAGGGGGTGAGAGAGGTGAGAGAGGGGGCGACCCAGCAGCTGGTTACCTTGGTTGACTCTCACACCTGCTAAGGAAAGAGGCACAGCTCACACTTTATTACAGTGCTAACATGCTGTAATAAATGGCTGATGCAAGTATGCAGTAATGGCCAGCACAGGCTTCATTTCTCATGTACTTATTCTGCTATTAGTGGGAAATATATCAACAATTTAATCCAATGGCAGAAACCAAAGCATGTCTCTATCAAAAAGACTTCTATGACTGTATGTAGTTCATTGCTGAAGACCCACTTGTGTAACATAAATGTCACAATATTACCATTTGACAAATCCTTACTGTGTTTTGGAACAAAGGTTTCTCTTTTTTGTTCCATAGCAGAGATTGGAAAGTAACATTTTTAAAAAGTAGTTCAGATCCAAAGCTCAGTGTACCAAACACTTGAGGTTCAATTTGTCAAATCCACTTTCTGCAGAGTGACAAGGTATATTATCCTGGTGAGCAGCAAGTCTCAGCACAGAAGCTCAAAATGTGCGTGTGCTATTCACTTGTGTGCTTTTATGTGTATATGCAAAGCTCTACAAAAGGTTTTGTGACATAATGCAGCAACTTGTTCTTGTATAGAAAACTACATATGCTATGTTACACTTTTGATCACAACTCACAGAATATCAGCAAAATGCACTTAATATAATTCCAAAAAAAACATATTTTAATAGCGTAAATTTTGTGAGATACAGATTTTTTTTTAAAATAGGCTTGGATTCAGTTCCCTAGTCAAAACAAAGCTCCAGGAAGCTGAGAAGCTCACAGTACTCATTCTCTTGTTTTAAAATAATTTTCTCCAGCTGTGATTGTGATGTACCACATGATCAGAGCTGATCTGGATGTGGCCCAACTCAGGCCTTGATTCATGAAGACTTCTACTGCCCAGTACATTTTTTTGTTGCAATTGCTTAAAAAAACATATTCAAGGAAACTGTATGAACTACGGTCATTTATGATATGGGATGTTAAAAGAAGATTAATATTGGATGACGTAGTATTAGATTCTATTTTAACTATAAATATAAATACTGGTATCAACTTAAAAAATTTAAATTGTAAAATTTTAAATGTAAAATGTGTTAAATGTTTATATAAAATGAATTAATTACTTAATATGTATTTAATGGTTTTCATTATTTTACAAAACAGTAACAGTTTTGTAAATGTGGAATAATCTATATGCCATATTATTTGATACATAATGTTTTGATCTGGTTAAGGTGAGGCTAACTTTAACAATTTTATATGCTGGGCATTATAATCTAGTACAAATTAACATTTTTAATTTCTTGACCATATGTGTGTTAATCTAATTAGTATTTAGGACTGTCAAATAAATGTATTCGATTAAAAATACAATATCATTTCATAAAATGGAAAATCTCAAGTGGGTACAGAATTGTAATATCTTGGAACTGTTTAACTCTTTAAAAACATCACTTACAAAAATCAATGAAAAAATATGATAGACCTTGTTTATCTGCAGACATTTCTCCAGTGCACTTCCACAATGGTACTACATACTTCCTACAAAGCCTGTATTCATACTATACTTTATGTACATATTTGCGTAGCTGAATATGTGTCTGACTGAATTCTGAATAAGCTCTAGTGGTGTCTGTCCTCTATCACCTGGTCTATCATGTTTGCAAATACTGCAGAGTGTGAGTGTGAGTGTGTGTGTGTATGTGTGTGTGTACCTGTCCGGCCAGGCCTTGCAACAAGCCCTTGCCTAGTTAGTGTGTATGGTGCTTGTGTTTAATAATGCATGGCCCCAAGCCCAGGACGGGCCCTTTGATAAAGCACAGCTCCACGGCACATGCATAAGCAGCTCCAGCCATATGCAGAAGCGGAAATTGATGGTGGAGATAAAGTCTGTGCTGCTGCTGCTGCTCAGTGTATGTGTGTGTGTGTGTGTGTGTGTGTGTGTGTGTGTGTGTGTGAGAGTATAACAGAGACAGAGAACAAGCCAGAGAGAAATTTATGGATCATATCAATGTCTATATGCAAGTGTTTAATCACGTGGTCATTTAAGATGTCTTTGTGCTGTGTGAACATGTTTGAAGACTGGTACATTTTGTAATGCTCGATTAGCTGTTACTGGAAGGAAATATAGAAAATGAGCATTCCAACCTAAGGTCATGGTAAGTGTGCTTGAGAGTTGCTGTGAGTCAAGGATGATGAGTGCAATTTGGGTTTACATGTATAAAACAGAGAGTCTGTGCTTCTTGTTATGATCAGCCTTGTAGATTCTCTGCTCGTGTGTTTGCGAATATATTCTCCCCAACTTACTGTAGAAGTGTGAGGAGCTGCCAGTCAAACTTAAAAGAAGTCAGGGGCCAGTATAGGGGTCCAAAGTCACTGCCGACCTCTCGCCTATCTCACCACGCAGCTCTATTACAGGCAGGAGGGCAAAAATGAGGGCCATGATTCACAAACAAGCTGGCAAGGTGTGCATACACATGCAAACAACTCAAGTCAATTCATTCTCTTTCTCAACTGTGGCATGCATGACCTCAAACCCTTTAAAAATAACATGGATCTAACTTGCTTCCTTTTTTAACTTCTCCCTCAACTTTTTACCCTTTTCCCTTCAAGTATTTTCTTTACGTAGTTCATTATTTGCACATCTTCACTATATCATGTATCTTACTTACGGTTTCCCTTTTTTTGTGTCTAATTCTTTTAATTCTACAATTATCCAGCTCATTAACACCATGCAAAACACAAACCTCTGCTTGCCTTTAGTCATTAAATATGTTGCACTCTCTTTATCTGCCACCCACCTTTCTCACCCCCTCCCCTCCATCCACCCACTCCCTCTCTTTTTGCCTTCCTTGCACCAACTGCCACCCCCTCGCCAAGTCATAAAGAAGAGACCGTCAGATATACAGGAAGAGAAAGAGAAAACCCTATCTCTTTTTGTTGCGGCTTTAATTTACTTTGTGCATTAATATTTCAGGGCCCTCTGCAGGCTTAGCGCGGCAGTCAGTGGGCGCTACTGCGGGTGTTAATGCAAGTGTGTGTGTGTGTGTGTCACATTCCAGCTGTAGGAGGGGAATGGATTAATATTTCAGCGGGCCTTATTGGAGACCCCTCTACCAGGCTCCACTAAACCTGGTGCACCTTGCCGCTCCAACCTTTGCATCTTTAAGTTCTTTATTTCACCTTTTCCTTTCTTAATGTTTAATTTCTTGAGCACATCCATATTTGTCATTTCTTTAATACCATACTTTAACATAAGCTTTGTTGCTTTTAAAAATAAACTGGAACATAAGCTTTAGTTCTTGCCATAATAAATCAAGTGATTCTCATCCTTTCTAAAAAGGAATGAATGGACAAAGTTAATCCAAATGTCAAATATCTGGTTTAATGGGAAACATATCAAATACAAATCCAATTATTTTGTTTTCTTTTGATTATTTCCTCTCTTCTCCTGCTTTCCACAACTGCAGAATGAGCAATGTAGGTTTAACCCACTAATACAGTGTTATATTTTATTTCATGCATTCATTCAAATATTTGAAAGAGGAAGGATTAGTTAGACTGATCAATTAATAGGTTGACAGGAAAACTAATAGTTTAACAAAATATTTGCCAATTTGTAATCTTTTCTTTAAGCAAAATGACAAACATTCTTAGATTTTTAACTGCTTCTGCTGCTTCTCTCAGTTTCATAATGTTAAATTTTTGGAAATTTTTGTGTAGATATATATTTTCCCATTCTCATATGGTGATTAAGATTTAGATTTGTACAATTTATGGCCCTGACCTATCACCTGAGCTAAAGCTGCAAACTTTAAAATGTGTTTTTACATAAATGTTCACAGGTGCACCTCAACCATGCCATAAGACTTTTACAGGAAGTCCTAGAGATGATGTTAAAGAATAATTCTGGATTCTTACAACTCGCATAAGTGTCTGACTGATTATTATACAATATTACATTTTATTCTTCTATCAAGACACATTATCAAAACTGTAAAAATTTAAAATAAACTTCCATGATCCTTTATAGGTGCATTTTGAGGAGCAAATATTAGACAAAATATTACCTCAAACACATGTGTCCTGGAACATGAAGGTGCAGTGTACCGAGAGAAATAAGACCAGATAAGCAATTTGGAGGAGTTGGAATTGGATTTTGAAGTTGGAAGAGGATGATGAGGATGCAGGCAGCTTTTATCACAGATCAGTGGGTCTGTGAGCGGGGCTCTCCCAGTTGCTCCATCAGGGGCACCTGGCAGGAGGGCATATTGAAATGAGGTGCCTTCCCCAAGGCTCTTAGCCACCCCTGACATTTGGGTATGTGTGCCTGTGTGTGGAGTGTTTAGGGTGAAGGGTGGGGGTTTGTGTTTCCGCCCAGAGACCCGACTGCCTCCGCTCCCCTGCTACTTGTTTCCCCCTTTTCTACCCCTAACCACCCTCAACCTCCTTCGATTGGACCCCGTTTCTCATTTGCCTATTCATTTAAAAGCACAAAATGCCTACTGAGATCCAATATGGGGTTGAGGCAGGGGGGCGCAAGGGGCCCTCAGCAGGGGTGGAAAACACAGCAATAACACGATGAAGAGAAGAAGGAGGTGGAGAGAGGTGGAGGATGCCCAGGCCCCCAACAGGAGATGGCTTCAAATGGTTTCTCTGCTCCGTCTCTTCTTTCCATTCCTCATCTCTTCCCTTCATGTCTCTCTCAGTCTGCTGTCACTGTTTCTGCCCCTTTTCTTCCTCTATTTCTGTTTTTCCTGACTGATGCTCTGCTCACTGGAGTAGTGCTGACATTGGGAAGTGAAGCCCGCTTGACCCTGCTGCTGAGAGGAAGCAGGGGTTCGAACCAGACCCAGTATGTGTGTGTGTGTGTGTGCGCACGCAAAGGTGTGTGGGGAGGTCAGCTCCGTCCACACCTCCTCTTCATTATCGCACAATCTCACTCTATCATTCTCCAGTTCACATAAGAGACTTTTGAGACTCTTAAAGTCAAAGCTGAATATTCTATCTGTAGGCTTGAGCCAAAGAAAGCAGCACTTTGTATAAATGCTAAAGGAAAACGTGGTTAGCGCTGAGTAGGAGCTCAAGCACTGTATGACATGTTTTATGCATGGCTGCTGGGTCTCTCAGGTCAGAGTTTCACATCAACAAGGTGCAGAGAGTGGCTAAAGGTGAGAGGCATACTGGCAGAGAGCGGTGGGGAGGTGATGAGGGAGGAAGAGAGACAAGAGGTGGGTTGAGAGGAAGAGGATTCAGAGTAAACAGTTGTAAATTCAGCAGTGATTTAGTCAGTGAGGGAGAACAGTGACATAATACTATAATGCTACTCGGGGCTATAGATGTGAAATTATCAGTCATTATCAGTCATCTTCTTTGCGGTTTCTCAATGACAGGTCTAGTCAAGTGGTGAGCTGGAAGAAGCATTATCACACTAACAGATGTTTAAGGGTGTTTCTACATGCATTTATGGCTGCAATGACAGGTCAAGCTGCTGTCAAACATTATTAGAATTAGATATTTCCTGTAGAAATGTGGCAATAGTGATGGTGGTAAAAGTTTGTTATCTTACAAAGGAGGGCAGGAAGTATCTCTTTGGTAGTGGCTGGGTCTAACAATAGTCAGAACACTTGAATACCCTCTTCTCTGATCTCTCACCTTCTTCTTTTATCTGTTTAAGTACACACAAAAACACGCACACACTGCACCGGGCTAATTACAAAGGTGATGTAATTTCCAGAACATAAACAAAATCAAAGGCAGCTGCACTTTCTCCCTTCCACGTTCCTCTTTTGATATTATTCAGTAAGTGAATTCAGGTCCACCTTGCAGTAGCACCTCTCCTTTTTGTTAAGCCACACTGTTCTCCTTTGCTGCAGAAAACCGTAATAGAAGTTGTTTAAAGACTAATATTACCATTAATCTGCTTTGTTTTCCAAATTCCTGCTCTTCCTAATATGGACCAGCACCAAATCTAAAAATTGCAATTATAATGGTGCTGTAATTGCTTTCTAAATAATAATAAAAGTGAAAGTTCACTACACCATTTTGTGTTTCTTTCATTCCCCTACCAAAATGCAGTTGCTTATTTCATTGCTTTCATTGATGGCATTCTGGGGTTTCTTTTCCATGTGAATATTAAAAGCACCAAAATGGTGAAAGCACCATGTTTAGAACTGCATTGTCCCAAAACACTGCAATCAGGAGATGATCTCATGTATGCAAAAAAGGCTATACAAGCAGACCCTCTTGCTTTCACGTTTGACAGAGTACCTTTCCCTGTTGAATACATTAGAGGAACCTGCAGAATGAGAGCAAATGAATGCTTGCTTACTTCACCAGCAGCCGAATGGAAAACAACAATTCGTCCCCATTACATTTTTCATCATACCTGTGTGAGCGGATATCCACCTCCCCGCCCACCACGAGGCATCACCGAAACAATCATCTCCGACCTACACACTGCATTTTGCGACTGTACTTTGACCCTTAAAAATAAAACTACAGGACAATCCTGAATGATAAGCACTAGTTTAAAGATTCACTTGTTGGCCAGCAACAAACAAAAGGAGAGATGATGGCGATGACGGGGGAACTGGGAGGTTGGAGGGGGCAAGAAGGACATTTAGCCCTCTCTAAGCCCAACTTATTGGCGAGTGGTGACCCTGGACGTGGGCTTATTGTCAAGGCTCCTTATCATAATGTAGGCTGTGTTGTCTTCTCCATTACACCTCGGCCATTCAATTAGCCCCCATTACCATAGTAATAGAGCGCTGCATCGCTAGGGTCAGGACTGACAAGGGGAGGAGGAGAACGGTCAGAGGGAAAGAGATGGAGTAAGAGAAAGGGATGTCAGTTTACCTGTAGGCAACCAACGTCAGCCTCTATTATGGCCAAAAAACAGAGACCAAAGTCAGTGATGTTGATGCTGATAAATCATATAAGCATAACTGGAGAACAGCTGAAAAATAATTTGGCAACATCTTAAGGTAACAGAGACTTTCACTGTTGGCCAAATGGGGTTGAGTAGTTATTGGAAGAACTCCTTGAGGTTACCCTTGGGGTGTGGAGCAATTTGATAGATGCAGTGACCTTGTAAGACATGGAGTTTTTTGAAGAAGCAATGACTTTAACGTAGAAATTACAAGAGAAAGCCAAAGGCAAACGACCAGTTTGATATGGCCATTTTCCAACATGTCAATAGTGACTTACAGCAATTGGCACTAAGTGGTAGTGATTACCAATAATGAGTGCACAACAAACAGCTACATGAGAAGACTCCTGTTGGTAGCACATTTTTCAAAAGGGCAAGGAAGAGAAAACAATAAATGAAGACGAAGATACAGAGATAGTGTGAATACTTGCAAGCATGTCATCTTTTTTTTTGGTGTTTGTTTTGTTGGTTGCGACTTTTTTTCTTTGAGAGAGTGACAACATCGGGAAAAAGTAGAGTAGGGATAACAGATGAGCAAAGCTTCCCTGAAAACTTGATCTATGTTAGCTTGGCAAAGATGTTAAGAAAAGGCAAAAAACTTTTCCATGTCAAAATACTGGTTGGCACAGGCTACACATCAAGCCAGTGATTTGCATGTAGTGTGTCAGTGCTTCAGCTTTCTCCTCCCTGCTTCTGCTATTCCTCTCTGCATTTTGTCATAGCCCTTCATAGTTTGACTCTTTACCTATCTTCTCTCCATCGTCCCTCTACCTTAAACTCCATAATGTTTCTATGTTGTCCTTTATGTCATCATGTCCTTGTTTTTCCTCACATTCTCTATAACTTCCCTCAACTCAAAAACTCATTTCAAACTTGCCTTCCCTGATTTTCTGCTTGTCTGCTAGTCTATGCCAATGTGTGTGCCAGGCAGCTACTGTCTGCCTCTTGTCCCTGTCTGCATGTTGCCTTGTTGTCGCTGCCACTTTCTGGCATTGTACCCATGTGAGAGAGAAAGAGATGGTAAGTGAGAGAGACACAGAGAGAAAGGAGAGGGGCAAAGAATAAAGGCAAGGAAACAAGGCAACGCATGCAGATGCAGGGCCCATCTCGTTTACAAATATGCAAATGTTGTTGCCTTTGTGATATGCAAATGAGAGATTACAGAGCGCTAATTAGGGTCAAAAGAACTGTTCACGTCAATTAGGGGAGAATGAAAAAAACGATCCCACTCTTGCTGGCCCCCAGCCCCCAGCCCTGCCACGGATATCCTCAGCTTTTGTCTTAAAAAATGGAGACATGAAAAAGACAAATAATGAGACATGTGTACAAGGGGCGGGACACCAGCATTTGGATAAGCAGCATGCATCCTGAAAAGGGCAGAGGTCCAGGTTTGTTGCAGTGGAAGGTCACAATTGGCTTTTTACTATAAACACGATATGCATAAATGACAAAGTGATGCTGCTTCTGTCCTGCAGGAAAGTAGCTCTGATTTGTCTGGATTTTAACTACCTTTGTCCTTCATTTCTAAACCAGTGTTCCAAATTCAATTCCAAAACTGCATTATTCTAGTTAAGAAAAATCTCATTGCCACTGCTTCACTGGTTTAATTAAGTTCTATTGTGTATTTTTCAGGGACCAGTGTATTCAAAAAAGTGTCACATATGAAGTTCTAAAATTCCTAATAATTTTCTACCGCCTGCATGATATTTGTTTTCATTTCAATCTCACAAACCCAAAATGAGAAAATACATACAAACCCTCCCAAATCTAACTTGCAACATTCACACCTTTGAGTAAAAATAAAACTTTTGCTACCCCATACAAGTTTTTATCTGTTTTAAGCCAATCAATTTTCAGGCATGAAAGATATGTGGCAAATGAACCATTGCTGAATTTTAGGTAGACGCATATAACTCCATAAAAGTTTTCTGGTTCCAACATCTCAAAGATTCTGTAAAAATCAAAAATGCAACAAGGCCCTGGTTAATATATGGCATTAGAATATCCACTTGTAATGCAATATCTGCAATTTCCATGGTGCTTGAACCCCACCACCTGCCAGCTGTTGTATATTTTATTTTAATAAAAGATATCTTGTTGGTCTCCCTGTGTCTGCGTGGGTTTTCTCCGGGTACTCCGGCTTCCTCCCACCATCCAAAGACATGCATGTGAGGTTAATTGGTGACTGAAAGTTGTCCGTAGGTGTGAATGTGGGCGTGCATGGCTGTTTGTCTCTATATGTTGGCCCTGTGATAGACTGGCGACCTGTCCAGGGTGTACCCCGCCTCCCGCCCGTTGACAGCTGGGATAGGCTCCAGCACTCCTGCCACCCTTGGGAGGAAAAGCGGTTAGGAAAATGGATGGATGGATGGATATCTAGTTGGTTCAGTGTGACTAAGAATGTCTAAGTGAGATCTGGCATCATATTTAGATAAGGACAAAAGAAAAACGTACACTATATTATACAGCAAGTAATAAACAATAAGAAAGAGACAGACTCCATTTCCCTGTTTCTCCTGTCCCTCCTCTCTCTACCACTCCCTCCTTTGCCAGTGTGTCTATCTAGCTTGCACCAGAGAAACACACCATTATATTTGCATCCTAATGACCCCTCCAGTGGCCCCTGAGGCTGGGCCCTCTGCACTACCCTGAGATCAATTAGGGCCAGGGCTTGGTGTCTGCTGTGCCCCATTATATACCCCTACCAACAATCTCTCTTATGTCGCTTCCCTTTTTCTCCCATGTGTGTTTCAACTGCTCTACCTTTTCACATGTCGACCGCAGCTTAAACACACACACAGGCATAGACACACATTGACTGTAATACAAACCAATCTCTAATCACATACTGTAAATACACACATTTTGTTAACAATAGACACAATCTACCTTCAAATATGCACATGCATGCACATAAGTGCGCTTCTATGGTGTAGTGGAGAGGTAAAAGTTTGGTAAGATCAGTATACAGAGTTTTCTCTCTGTGTGAGATTTCTTCTCAGCCTTGTTGCCAGGTAAAGCTGCACAAAGACCCGGTTGTGAAATGTACATCCTTCTGACAGAGCTGGGTGTTCATAAGGCTCTTGTGGCTGCCAATCACACTGATCTAAAAGCAGAGTGATTCAACTAGGGGATGAAGAACTTGACTGAGGATATACAGTGATGCAGTTCTTAGTTACTCCTTTTTCCCTCCACATGTTGTGTGTGAGATTTTGCTAAGACAGAGCGAGCAAACTGTTTGATCTTTCCAAAAACTGTGAACTGTATGCTTACATGTTTTACCACTATACACCAGATAAAATCATACACTCACAGCATACTGTATCACACAAGTGTGTGCTCACCTTCACCTTATGCATAACAGGATGTTGAAGGGAACTGTAAAAAGAAACTGTTTAAACTGTGTCCAGCAAATGCAAAACAATTATACTGATAAAATGCTACCTGGCTGTGAGACAGAATGGAAGAGTGGCATAATAAACAAGAAAGAACAAAAACCTCAGAACACCATAACCAACTAAACCCAACACTAGTAAGTACATGGTTAAAGTGGAACACTATTGATTCGGCACATAAGTATACAGTACGTGGTATGAGAATTACTAATTTATATATATATATAAATTATTTCTTCTGTGCACCTTCATATATTTTACAAAACACCTGTATTACAAACTAGAAGTTTACAGTTTTAAAGAAATTTACCAGACTTTGAGGAAATTTACATTTAGAAGTTACATTGCGTGATGAGTAGGACCCAGCGGTTTTGGAGCAGTCAATACCAGTGACAATGCAAAACTATTAAACTTAGATAAAGATTGTGGTTATGGTTACACTAAAAATATATTTCTGTGGTGTTTACTCCAGTGTCAATTCTGGCTATTGGAACATGTTCCATTTTTAAATGAGAAGAACAACTTTGAGGCACTTAAAGTATCATTGACACAATAACCTAAATAGAATGTTTATGTGGTCAACTAAACTCACTTAAGTCAGAGAAAAGCAACAGGCTGACTTCACCAGAGAAAAATCTAATTATAATTTGAGTCAGGATAAAAGCTTTACTCTCAGTTTAGTTGTACAACAAATCAAATTTTGCCACAAAACAAGACCATTTTCTTCAGGTGCCATTAAATTACTTCAAAAAACTAGGTGTAATGTATTTAAAAGAAAAATAAAAACCTCAAATGATGAAAAAAAGTAGAAAACATGATGGAAACATGACAGTTTTGTTTGTTTTATGTATTAATTTGAGGAACATATATAACTACACAGATCTGTTTTTGGTCTGCTGATATTTTTTTGTCTTTTCAGTGGACACTTGAGTCCCATGTATTATGTCATGATTAATTCACCAAGTCTGTTTACACTGCACTTTGTCACATTTTGTTTATATTGATACAACAAATTTTCTAGCGAAGCATAAAAACTTTTTTGCAATATTTCAGAATTATTTCAAATTTCCAGCATTTCCAGTCAGGTGATCTAATACTGAAATTTGAAATGCGCATACCAACTGGTGAATGCCAACCCCATTAATAGCTTTTATCCAGTTTTTTCACCAGGTAGGGGAAAGTCCCCTTGTTATTTCCTCCTGAGATTAACTGGGTGTGCATAGATTCCCTGCTGCTGCCTCAGCTGTAATAGAGCCTCCTGCAATATTCATGCACATATCTGGGCCCTGCTGATGGGCCCAAGATTACACCTCTTAGTGAAAAATACTTTTTTTCTAGAGTGAGTTTCAAGAATCACAAAAATAAAGCAGTTGATGTCAAGTTTAAAATGAAATGTTTAATTGTGCTGGAGCTCTGTTGTATTGAAATAGTTCTTGTTCAGACATGCTTGAATCAGTAAGGAATTGATTTCATAAGTACATAAAGCTTTTTCAGCTGAACACCTTCGTAAAATTTCTAAAAACAAAGAGGTTTGTCATATGCTACTATTCATTCTCTGAGATCACTTTAAGTTTTTGATAAAAATACAAGTCTTTCAAATTATTAAAGACTGCAATTACTGTGAAAAAACTGCCATTGTGCAAGACAATGAAGCAGTGTCTACAAATGGTACAAAGTGCTAATGCCAGATTTTAATTACCTTTTAAACTGTGACAATAATTGTACGCACCAATAATAACATGCACTATTGAGGCTCTTGCTACATTTCAAAGTGGAGTCACTCACCCATTTTTACTGTAAGCAACAACAACCAAAGAGTAGTTAGGAGATACTTTGTGACTTCACTTTCAGTTGGTAGAAACTGAACTGACTTGAGCTCTAGCTAAAATAGCCATAGTTTGTTTAATTTGGGTGCTCTGCAACACATTTGTTGCACCATAAATATATTTTTGCACACCTTGCCAGAAGACATTTGTATGTGCGTGTTTGTCACTCACACTTCCAAAAACATATCACAGTCTGTGACTTTTAGCATTAACATGTTGGGACCCCACAGACAATGTAGGTTTACGATCAGCATCTCTCGGGCCCTGCACAGGCCCCTGAGCCTAGAATAGAGGTGGAGGAGGCGGCATGCCCCTGGGGTGTAGGGACTCCACCCCTGCAGCCGGCATACTCATCTCTACTGAAAACCTCTCAGCAGCTGTCAATCAAAAGCCACAGATGGAAAGTGTAGGGAAAGACATGAATAAAGCTACACAGGCTATGGGTTTAATAGCATTTGAAGTGGTAGAATGTATTTATCTGCTCATGTGTGTTATGTGTATGTGAAAGACAGATGACACTTTTGTTCTGTCAGATCTGTTTTCAATATGCTATATCCTGTATTTTATTCACAAGCACTTGCACTGGTGTCAAATCTGCGCCTCCAGTGCAAGCAGAAAAGAGCAGCATCTGGTTAGCTGGAAGACTAAAGTCATTGTTCAAATTATTGGAGTCTATGCGGCTGCTGATCACTGGCATTGATCCCTGACTCTCCAGTCAATTAGATCAATGAGGCATCTTTAGGCGTGCTGAGCCATGTGTCAACTGTCACACTCTACTATCCCCTTTATTTGTACTCCAGCATTCTGCCATTGCACAGATGGTAACCCTTGCAGTCCACTATAGCCTGTAGAACAATCATTTGAAACTGATGAACAAACAAGTATAGAGAATTGAGTAAAACTACTTAAATGGCAGACTTTATTTCTTGTACAAAGCTGTAAATGTAGGCAAGGTACTGTCATCAACTGCTAAGGAAAAGCAGGTTCTCCGATCCCAGTCAAGTCTATTTTCCTTTGTTGTCCCTGGCTGGTGGAATGACTTGCCCTGCTCCATTCGACTAG